>MNCI01036972.1:314834-333569 GCA_015680685.1 Gnetum montanum
CCTTACACTTCTCCTCAACCTCAATATTCTCATACTTCACCCTCTTCTACATCACCACCAACTATGCCAGAAGATTTTGCACCACAACACCAACCCATAAACATTACTTGTTCTGCTACTATCAATGGTGGTGGAGGTTCTCCACAACATCGAACATGCCCTTTCTTTAAGCATGATCATAGAAAGAGACAGCACAATTTCGAAACCACTGCATCCTCCAACTTAGCACAAGTTCAATGCTATGATGCATCCATCTCCTCAAACTCAATTCCTCCTGTTACTCTATCTAGGCCACCAATCAACACTCCAACAACCATGGGGCCCAATGAATATTGCCACATGGGGAGACATGTTGATCCTTGCATACCATCTTATGATCACAAGTACCATAGTGGGTCAACTCCTTATAAATTAACCACATCTTATAACTTGCCCCAGTATGTCAACTCTAATCAAGTGTGTGAACCCTAATGGGGTAAGTATGACTAGGTCCCAATATTTCCAACATGCAAGGATCCCCACCTTCCATTTATTAATTCTAGTCATGCTCAACTATTTAGTTATGGGGGGTATCCTCCATTCTAACAACATAGAATTAATAAATGTTTTTCTGTTTCTTTAATTTTTCAACATTTTTTTTTCATTTTTTCACCTTTTAATTTATTGTTTTATTCTTTTGTATTTTTATCTTTTTATGAGTAATCTCATCTATGAATAAAACACTCATGTGACTCGTTGGTTGAGGTTTTGTTCTATGCTATCAAGTCTCAGGTGACTGATTATTTGAATAGAGAGCCCATCACATCCACCCAACCATTCTATTAATAAGAGGTTCTACCCTGGGTACGATGATATTCTTAACATCATTAAAACTTAAAGTAATTTTTTTCTCATTATGCCCAGAGCGAAGAAGGATGGACTAAGAGGGAATGGCCAGGGTGTGACATCAAGGGGACTTGTGGATTCCCTTCAGTGACATCTGTAGGTGCTATCATGCAGCTTGGTTGTACTAAGATCCTTGTAGATCTAATGGAAAATGGGAGTAAGAGTATTAAAGGCCCTAATAAAGAACCTAACACTATTCTAGGGGGTTCCACTAGAAAGACATGCATCCATGCCTGAAGGTAGGTGGCTTCTTTGGATTAAGTACTTCATCAAAAAAAAAGAGAAAAGAGAGTGTGCCAAAGTGGCCAAACAAAAAGTATGCCGCAAAGAAATTTCAAGTCACTCCTCCCTTCTATAAAATGCCAAGTGATCATACACCTTGCTGTCATGGCACTCTTATGGTTATCCATCATTGGATGAAACAATGTGATGTCACTAATTGGAGGAATGGACTTGGTCCTGATTTTGGAGCAACGGGCTAATGACACATTAATCATGCCCTACACACAAGATTCATTGTGCCCGTAGTCAGTTACCTCACATCCCAATCTCTACAATCCCTTCTTTGATTCATTCCATCTCGTTATTCATGTATTTGTGACTCGTGTCTTGTGTAGCATTTAATTCATACCTCATCATGGTGGTATCTACATGTGTTCTTTTTGTTGCATCGGTATAGATTACATTTAACCCTTCTAGTGCCTACGGACATTTTAAGCTGTGGTTATGCAAGGGCATTATAGGTTGGAACCTGCTTTGGGGAGGACCCACTTGCATAACTTTTGTAATTTATACTTGTTGCACACCACTACATAATTTTATACCCTCCAAGTACTTCATTCCCAAATCTATTCTTTTCTTTGTCATCATTTTATCAAACATTCCTCAAAACCAGGTTCGACATTAAAATTTTAGGGCAACTTCCTTGAAAACTTTCTAGCTCTAAAATCACACTAAGTAAAGAATTCAACATTTATTAAAGAAAATGAGTAAGGTATGAAATCATTGAACTTTTTTTCAATAACCTTACCCATAATTGATCTTTGTGTGATTATAGATGGCCCCTAAAAGAAGACAACAAGGAGGACCTTCTCAAGGTACAACCGAATGACCTAGGGGAGGCAGAGGCCAAGGACCTCATGCAAAACATGCAGAGTAGAAGGCACAATCATTCAGAATCCATCATGGAACTCCTGTTACTGCATAATCTATCCAAGCAAAAGGAGGAGAGGCTAGGTCCTGAGCCTATGAAGAGGAATGATGGCTATTTGCGGTATGTATGTCAAGGCCAATCAAGTGTTCCCGTAGCTGTCGTGCCCATGGGAAATGCTGACTCCATCAAACATTGGAACATCAGCATGGACGGCTCATAATCCTCAAATAGAAGAGGAGAAATGTCAGGTGCTTCTTCAATGGTATCAATCTCAGAAGCCTGATGAGCAGGACAAGGGAAGAGACCCATGGAGGAACCACCACCAGCAGGAACCACATGAGTTCTAATAAATTATATCATTTTGTCTATGTCCCAATTTTTTCATATCCACTGCGGCATGAATAAATTTCTAGTCAATCAATAATCCCATACCTATCAACTGTGTATTCAATTGAGCTTGTTCCTCACTTTCTTTGACTCAAGGACAAGTTGTTATTCAATCGTGGGGGTATGATGAAGCACTAAACAATCAATGCATCGACTAGGCCACATATACGAGGCCCCATATATGCGGTCGTGTCGACGCGGCCTCGTCTACGCATCCCTCCATGCGTCAACGTGGCCCATTTACGCAGAGCCTATTTTAGCCTATAAATAAGTGGGCCTCCACCACACTTAGGTATCTTTTGGGTTAATTGTAGGGAAGCTCTTGCAGTTTGTTTTTGTAGGAGTTAGACTATTTTCACAAGTGCATGCCTGTAGTGTGATGCTTGTAATTGTACGGAACCTTTATTCGAGTGTGACATACTTGGACACGCACATGATCGACAATAAAGATTGAGATTACTTCATCATTGTAGCATTCAATTAGTTTTAATTATTTAATTGTTATTGTTATTTATTATTTTCTTAGTTAATATTTCTTTACCATCATTTACTCTTCTTGTTGTTAATTGTGGAATGAGTACGACTTAATCACGAGCATTTAAGTGTGACTACTTGGTAACCTAGTAGCGTACCTAGGATCTACGCTTGGTAATCCCAATAGTAGTCATGCAAAAGGTCCAAGATGTATACAAATGATTAAGGAATGGACGCTCATCACACTTAAGCTAGCTTAGACTTCATTTCCTATTGCGTATTAGTTTAATCAATATTATTTTCCATTGTCTCTAGGAGTAGCACTAGTTTAGGATCACATCATACGCCTTACTCTAGACTAAATATTACATGACAAAGAAAATACTAGTCCAGGTGGGAAGACAGCGAACTGCGATCGATGTATAACTATCTAGATACCACAACTAGCCTGTCCATAGACTTCGACTGGATCATGCGTGAACGCTCATATTCGTATGGTTGAGTGTAGGGGTACCTCGCCACTCATCAAGTGACATATAGTGGACATGGTACAATAGAAACTAGAGACATACTATATGGAGAAACAATTATGCATAAAGGAGAGAAACTACAAGTAAAGAATCACCATGTTTATTTTCTTACATTATAGAACTTTGAGCAAAGTGTTGTGCTTTTTGTATATCTTGAAGTACATAATGAGGCTTAGGTTCCACAACCCAAACCTTAATGACAATTCCTTCTTCCAACTACAATAAATCTTAAATTAAGCTTGAGAACAAAGAGAAGTAGTAAAAGAAAAGGAAATCTTCTTTATTCTTTCTTGAAATCCAAGATCAAAGTATGAAATAGCATAATGGTATGACACAATCCCTAGGATTGAAAACACTTCCACAAACTCTTCTCACCACAATGACAAGGATTCACAACTTAGTTAACTCTCTCCTGACCATTTAACATGGATAAATACAAACTTATAATACTTTAGGAGTATTTATATATATTGCCTAACAGTAGGGCTTCCTCGTTGCAATTTACAAAGTTTAAAAAATCAAATTTGTCATGGTTGTAGCTAGATTACAACTTGCAAATGATTCACAATTTACTTCTTGTTGTTGGATTGCAATCCTAATTAGTGTGCAATGGCACAAAACACAAATTTCTAAAGTAGATATTGGCAATGTTGTGAGGTTGTGATCCATGGCTACCTAGTAGCTCATTGTTGTCCCATTGTGACTAGCATTGATGAGTCACCATGAACTAGAAAGGAACCACATTTGGTAGCATTCATGCTAGGATTGAAATCCTTCCAACATTTGGGTGTGAATTACCTACAACCAACAATTAGCTTGCACCTAATTTTGGTTGCATTCCAACTTGTAGTTCACTCACATTTGCTTGATAAATTAAAACTACCATAGGGAAGGTGACGAGATGTGATATCACGTCCACCACAATATCACATCCCCCGTGATATCACGTACGCAATATCACGTCTTCCCCTGCGATATCGCATACACGATATCGCAGTGCACTGCCAAATCTATAAATAAGAGTTGGCTCTCCCTTGTTTCTCAATCAAGGCCTAGACCATAGTAAAACTCTAGCAGTTTTACCTCTCCAGAGATAGAATAATTTCCATGTGCCCACAGTAGGAGCTCCAAAGTGAACGGATCTTTATTCAAGCAAATATTGTACCTGAGCACAAGTTTGTGTACAAAAATAAAGACGAACTTCTTGGATAAACCTTGCAGTGCATGGACTAAGCTAAATAGGACTTTACTTATTGTTATTTATTTTTTATTGTTTAAATGCTTTATTAGTTAATTAAATCTCTCTCAACCCTTCTCTCCTTGTTAAGTGCATTCAATATGACCGCTTCGAGCACGTGCGTTACACTTGGTAATCCCAGTAACAAATAGCATTTGGTAATCCTAGAAGATTGCATCGGCTCAAGGTGTGAACGATAAGTGGGAACGGATACTGATGCTAGGTTAATTAAGACTTAGTTAGTTAAAGTTAGTTAATTAGTCTCTTCACCTTTTCCCTCCTAGCATAGGCAATAAAACATAAAAGATATAAAAATCACATACCTTAGTCTTACTTAACCATACAACCGGATGAGCTCCGGGACCGAATCAAGGAGGAGCTGCGTCAGGAGGAGGCGGCCCGACAGGCACAGGAGGCGGCGGCCTGGGAAGAGCAGGAACGCCTGCAGGAGGAGGAGGAGCAATGGCAATGGCAACTCAACCGGGCTCATCAACACAATGCCCGCCAGTGGCTCAGGGGGGGCGCTTCCCGTATAGCATCCTTGGCATTAGCTGTGAAAGCTCCTGGGGGGAGCTCAGACGACACATCTAGCGCATGTCCGCTAGATTCCACCCGGATGCGGGGGATTCCTCGGAGGATCGGAGCAGGCGTGAGGCTCTTCTGCAGGGATTTCAATAGGCCGCTAACTTCGTGGACACAGAGGAGCACCGTGCTACCCTAGACCTGCTTCATGAGTTGGAGCTGCCTCAGTGTGCCTGTCGCTAGCTACCGACTCGCCCCTAGCCCCCCCCCCCCCCCCCTCTGTTGGGGTGTTTTGGACGTCGTGGTTTGGCGGCTCGGCTTCATGCCATTCGAGTTTTGATCTTTTGGTCTTTTGTGGGTTTTCGGGGCCCCCCTCCCCTTTCGGGGTGGGCCACCCCTGGTCTCCCCCCCACTTGTACTTGTATACTCGTGTACCATACTTTCAGTAATACATTCCTGAACATTCTCTCTCAAAAAAAACCATACAACCGTGAAAAATACAAGTCTGGGAAGACAACAAACGATTAACCTTAAGTGTTCCATAAGGCATGTAGGCACTTAGTCTACGGAGTTTAACTGGATGGTTACCCTCGTATTCGTATGGTTGAGTGTAGGTGTATCTCGCCACTTAGCATTGGCACCGTTGCCGAGGACTAAGTTGTTTTTGCACTAAGTAGAACATAGGAAATCATCCACATCATTGGGAAGCTTAAACAAACCCTTAGGGTTAATCAAAAGAAATATTAAACAATGGTCAATAGCACATCGACAAGATATCTTCTTCTTCTCATAAAAGCACTTCACCACCTAGGGATCACACAAGAGACCGTCGGCAATCTAACATGCATAACCGAGAACCGCCAGTTCCTCAATAGTATCGGGTGGTATATACTCATCACGATGAGTACATACCCAATTTTACCTTTATCCTCCATCAAAATGAACAACTGCATTGGAGAGACTTGCAAGGTAACATAATGTTACCTCCAAATCGGGCAGTCCCTAACATGCTTCTTCATGCTCTTGCACAAATAGGCATGATGGAATTATACACTGAATATGTTGCGAAAGATTATGACATAAGGGATTACCATCCCACGACAGCGCAGCATCTAAGGGACTCACAGCAGGAAAGCCACCATACATTGTTGAAGGGCAAAGGGGTCCCACACATCCTAAGCAAAATGGGAGATGGTGAACCAATTATAATAGGTTCTCCATCAAATGATGTTCCCCCTCCTAACAATAGTGAGAAGGTGGGATATCAGAACTTACACTCCATGATACACAATCCTAGTTCTAATCCCCATGAACACCAAGTGTTCACTGAGGGAACAAAAACACATGACAAGGACAGGCATTCAGATCGTCATCAAGATCAGGGCTATAGCCACCGAAGAGAAGGTAAGAAACATCATCATGGTGATGATTCCCCTTCTTCTTCTTCTTCATCACATCATTCACCCTCCCATTCCACATCAAGACTCAATCACAAGGAGCACAATGGTGAGGATAAGGGTAAGCAAAATTAGAGACCTTGACGAGAGAGTCAAGAGCGAGGACAAGGGAACTCTAGAGAGTCAAGGCATGAAAGAAGGGAAAGTAGGGAACCACGTAGGCATCATAGATGTCATAATAGAGATGATCATGACAAACCCCTACTAGCAACCCATAGTATGTTAAATATTATGGAAGCTATGAAAATACCTACAAGGCATTAAAAAGATAGTCGGATCAAGAGACTAGACATGAATAATATCCCACGATTTAAGGAGGGATACAATGCTGACCTGCAGAATCACTTACAGATATTCCACGATGCTTGTGCCTTGCAAAATATTGAAAACGAGTGGCAGAAGTTAAAGTTGTTTCCTAGGACACTCATAAAAGAAGCAGAGAGTTGGTACTAGTCCTTAGAGCTGGAAACCATTAGACGATGGAGTACAATGCTAGAATTGTTCAACGATAAATACCAAACGTACTCCAGAGTGTCCAACTTATGTAAGAAAATCCAAGGATGGAAGCAGGGTACTCACAAACCCTTGGATGCTTCCATGGGCCGATATTATGCATTGCTACATCATTTCCTAGGCCATGGTTACGCACAATAGGATCAACTCTACCACATCATAGATGGGCTAAGACATGAAACTAGGAGAACCCTTGGGACATATGCCCAAGGGAGATTATCTAAACTTAGGTCCCATGAAATTCATCGATTGTTAGAGCAAGTAGCTAAAGAAGAAGGGGAGCTACGGAAAAGAGAAAGTGTGACAGAGTATAACCGTGATCCTTCCCTCTGAAAGAAGGGAGTAAGATTCTGTGAGGAAGAGGATGAGTCACTACTCAAAGAGTTGGTGAATAGAAAAACCTTGCTACTTCAGAAATTAACAATGGAAGTGTTGGCTAAGGTAGATCAAATGTGGAACTGCATAGACAGTAGGTTTGAAACTATTTTAAAAGTTGTAGAGGAGTCTAAGGAATGAAGTAGTAACCATGATAAGAAAAATCAGAGAGATTCAGGCCATCCACATGACAAGGGTAAGGGAAAAATGACTATCATCGATGAGGTTGTGGATTCTGACACGGACAATGATGGTGGATGTGAGATTTTCCAATATGACCATCCTAAGGGATGTATCCCAATAATCCCACATCTATAAGAGTCTGGGGTGTATACACTCAACCCAAGACTTAACAGACGGTAGGCACCCCGAAGGTTACCTTATCCCCAAGGTAACCCAAGGAAGTTCCACCAACCATTAACATATTATCCAAGTGGAACTCTTCCATAACCTATTGGGAAACACCAACAGTGGCAACACCCACAATCATGGGGGATGCCACCACCTAGACAAAAATACCCTTATTGGCAACCAAATCCATATGGCTACTACGTGCAGCCAGTTTCTCCAAGTGACTTTATGGGTCACGCAACTTCACAAAATCACTACCAAGTTCGGGAGTATTTTAGGACTCCTTCTCCTCTAGGAGATACACCACATACATACCATCCTCCGAATCCATCCACATCTCTTACACCAGTAGTTCCACTACCTCACACTCCAACAATGCAAGGGGAACTCCCCACTCAACCATAGCAACGTAATGCTACCAGAGCTAAAAACCTTCAACCCACTACTGGTTCTAACAATTGCAAGAAGAGAAGACCTTTCTTCAGAACCAAAAGCCCAAATAAGCTCTCACAACCACAAGCAATTGAGTCTGTGTATGTTCCTCCAAAATTAAGGCTTCGGAGCTCCCTTCAAACCAACAACAGAGCTTAACGCATACAGTTATGTTAACACATACCATTATCGAATGGATCAAGGTAGGCCACCTTCCCAGGAAACTTTCTAACCCTAGAAGTCCCTTAATCTATCTCCAAGTCGTTGGGAATGAACGTCATAAGGCTCTTCTTGACTCAGGTTCTAGAGTCAACTTAATCTCACAAGAAATGTATCAAGCCTGAAACCTGCCTCCACTCAAGAATAGCAATATTCAACTAGAGCTGGCTGACCAGTCCATCACCATTCCCTTGGTATTGGTGGAGGACATCATTACCACTATGTGTGGTTGGACATACCCAGCTGATTTCCTGGTGATAGAAGTTGAAACACCACAAAATTCGGAGCTTAGTACTTGTCTGACACCAAATAGGACCCTGGAACTCACGAACGACGCCAGCTGCATGATCGCGACACTTAGTTTTTGCTAAGTACATGGTGCCAGCGTATACACTCCAGCGTATACGCCCGGCTCTTCGGCGTACACACCCAGGTACTGCAGATGTACATGGTCGACGACAGGATCTCCAATGATAGCATGAAGATAACACCGAAGAGCAAGGATTGAAGCAAGTGGATATCCTTCGGCGTATGCGCCTGGTGTGTACGCCCATCATCCTTCGGCATATGTGCCCGGCATGTATGCCCAGCATTCATCAGCGTATATGCCCGGCGTGTACGCCCAGCATTCATCAGCATATATGCCCGGCGTGTACGCCCAGCATTCACCAGCGTATACGCCCGGCGTGTACACCCAGCACTCAGCATCTCCACCCAGTTCACGCCCAGCATTTTTAGCGTATACGCCGACCTGATGCGGTGTATACGCCCAGCGTATATGCCCAGCAGTTGTAACATTTTGTATATTTGTAAAGTGTATGCACCCGGTCAACGCGCCACGTGTCTCCCATCCCGAATCTAGCGTAACAACCTATATAAAACCCCCATTTTTCCACTTCATCCAGACAGTTGGCAAAATCTCGAAGCACACCAGAGAACATTTACGCTGTGCAAAAGAGCAGAAAACCTTCTTACGCTGGGAAGCCCTGCACGCTACGGATCTAGTCTCTTACGCTCCGCTCACCCTGCAAACTGACTGAGTCACCTCTGTGTACGCCGGGGCTTTTCGTCTGCCTTGTGTTCTCACAACTGCGTTAGACCGGTGCACTGCACTCTGACTCTGTAATTCCATCATTTCATTTGCTCTAAGTTCTTTTACAGTTTTACGTCAATTTGGCCCACGCCTCGCTCACGCTTCGTTTGCATCCATTTACGTTTTACGTTGTTTTCGTTGTTTACGCCTACACACCGTTTACGCATAACCCAGCGTATAGCATTTTGGGTACGCGCGGGGAAATCCTTGTATGATCCGCGTGCGGACCACCCAAGGTACTCTACCTCCGTTGCATTCCAGCTTGCCCCCAGGCGAAGGCAGGGTCTTCTGTATCCGTCCCGCGATCCCACGGCCTCTGTTTTCCCTTCCAGCCGGAGACCGACAATTTCAGGCAGTACAAAAATTGGCGCTAGAAGAAGGGCCTCCTTGAAACCCTTACCCGCAACTCCCAGCGTATACGCTGTTAAGCGTCTACGCCGCTAACTCTACGCTACCCCAACTTTCCCAACGTTTACGCTGTCCGATTCAAAAACCCAAATCGCAATTGTCCAGCGTTTACGCTGCACGGCGTTTACGTTCTAAAAACCTGCTCTCCTACATCTATTTTACGTTCATCTGTTTTACGCTCTACTTTTTACGCTGCAACTTACTTTACGTGCCTGTCTTTATGCTGGAGTCGGCCTTTACGCTGAGCCTGTTTCATACTGTGAACTGTTTACGCCGCAAATTTTACACTCCAAATTGTTTACGCTGCAACCCATTGTATGCTCGCCTGTTTTACACTATCTTCTATTTTACGCTCTAGCCCGTTTTACGCTGAGCTTGTGTTTACGCTGAGTTTGTCACGTTTTTCTATTTTATACTAAACACCAATTTTACGCTAAGTGGTCCTAGACACTGCAAATCATCTTACATTCTTGTGTTACACTGATCACCCCTTTTACGCTGAACGCTGCTCCCTGTCTTACGCTCTCATTTTACACTGTCCCACTTTACGCTGACCCATCCTATGCCTTATACGCTTTCCAGCGTCTACGCTGCTCATATACGCTGTATACGCTCCACACGCCATATACGCTATATACACCGACACGTTGTATATGCTGACACGCTATATACACTGTATACGCTGATATGCTATATACGCTGACACCATACACTGTCCTTTGAAGTGTATACACTACATGCTGCATTACAGAACAACTCAGCCTTTCCAGACTTACTCCTATCTGTGACATAGCATCATGAACCTTCAAACAACATCGCTCTCACCGCCCAGACCACCACCATGGACACCATAGCTGTCCAACAGCCCATCGCACAACACCCAGGAATGCAACCCACAGCGGGCCCCCACCAATCCCTAAGGCTGCAAGGGAGGGACCCAGCCTCTAACATCATCACCCAGGATCAATATAACTTTATCTGTATTAAGATACAAGCGGGCCTGGCTGTTGATCAAGCTAAACTGGAGGTGAAGAGGTAGTTTGAACTGTATTACAGGGGAGGATGAGAGTTCATCCCTTCCCCGTATGACGTAATTCCCGTTCCTGAACAATATTCGGAACTCATCACACAACTCCTCCTTCAAAGGAACAACTCGTTGGACCAGCCCCCACTGGAGCCCCAACCAGAGGATGAGGATGGATTTGCCGCTCAATCCGAGCAAGGAGAGTCGTTCCATACCTTAAGCCCTCAAGCACAGGTCAACCCCATCTTCCATCCTGGCACAGGGGAACTCATGCCCTTGCACCACCTTAGATTCATCCAGGCTCAACAGCCACCGCCGGAAACAGCAGCAGTCCACGTTCCTCTTCCGAGTGATCACCAACCCAACACTTTCCCACTCGCGCTCATCCCCACAGCTGTGGCGGGCCCATCCTCACAAGTGCAACCACCTATCGGTAATATGGGAGCAACACTCCCACCAAGGGTGATAGGGATGTCACATGTGATTCCGGCATCCACATCCGTCCACTTCATACCACACCTCCAAACACATACAATTCCCCAAGCAGTCGTAGCCCAACAGGGAGTCCCTGCCCACAACATGGCAGGGCAATGGCCAGCAAGGGGAGCGCCGTCGCATCAACTTCCCCATCACCATACACCACCCCACGTGGTCCCACCAATCAATGTTCCCCAAGCACAATCCCAGCTGCAACAACACCAACAACAACACTTTCCCTACCACGTGCCATCTGTAGCGTCGCCCGTCGTAACCTTTTCACAAGCACCCGCGCAGCTGTCAGCCCTCTGCCTAACACACAACACTCTAGCTTGTACAGTATACTGCAACTCCAAGCCGCCGCATCACCAAGCGCCCAAGACTGGATGGACGCCAAAAGGATAATGCAAGAGCTTACTGAAGAGGTAAAACGCCTCAAAACGGCCACTGAGGAAGAGTTAAAGGTAGTGGATTTCTACAACGATGACCCTATCAGCTCTTCGGTCCCACCTCTAGCCTTACCTAAAGGTGTCCCCTTGCCCACATTAACCAAGTACAATGGGGAGACCGATCCCAACATGCACCTTATAACATTCCGGCTAAAATGCGCGCTACTCCAGGCTTGGCCCCACTCCATCCTCCGAGTATTCCCCATGTCTCTCGCAGGGAGAGCACTCGACTGGTACCGGGCCCTGCCTAGGAACTCTATTTTCTCCTTGGACGATCTTTTACGCCAGTTTGTGACCCGGTTCAAGTACAATTTGAGACCCGAGGCCACGCTAGACAGCCTCATGCAGATCAAGCAAGCACCGCTTGAACCTGCGCAGAAGTTTATTCAGAGATGGAGTGCGGCTGTCAACGAGCTGCACGAACCAATCTCTCCAACCTATTTGCTTACGATTTTGAAAGGGGCGGTTAACGATTTCTTTAAGTCCAAACTTTATTACCTCAACGCACGTGATGTGAATCAGGCATTTTTACAGATCAGAAATATACAGGAAGCAGCTCAAAACAGCCATGACCCGGCATACTTGGCTTTCAAAAATCAACATACCAAAAAGGATAAAGAGAAGGCCAAGAAAACTATAGCAGCAGTAGCAAGAACCCAGCAAACGAACACCACACATCAACAAAGACTGCCCGCAACCACCACTAACTACTATCAGCCCACTCCCACAACAACCCCAGAGTCATCATCACAGAACCCGACGAACCGTGCACGTAATTTCGAGAGGAAGGAACCCTCTCAGTACACGACTTTACCGATGAAACCGTCCCAGCTCTTTGACCAAATCTTAAAGGCTAGGCTAATGCAACATAAGCAATTATCCCCTGCGGCCATCCAGAGACATGAACGATTCTGCCAACTCATACAGAACCCAAGCCTGGCAACGCCGGATGAGCCGCCCGTGCCCAAAGGATTTAGGATGGATCGCTTTTACGACTACCATCAACGTAACGGGCATGGAACTGATTACTGCTTCACCTTGAAGCAGGACATCCAGCGGATGATTGATGACGGCAAAATCACTTTTGACGGGGCTAATCCCATCCAACCGCAAAATCAAACCATGGGGGTGTACAAAGACCCCCTGAATACTAAAGAGGCAGCGTACGCAATTGACGCAATCTATTGTGACGACGACTCCGACACACCCTGCATCAACACCATCTACCCTGAAAATAAGCAGGAAACACTTGGCAAGCCGTTCGTAGTTTAGATCCCTCCTGCTAAGTCCGCACTCGCATCTCAACCATCCCACGCCCCACAGCTGCCATACGTAGTCCGAGTGCCCCCGACTGCATCTGCCCCCAACATCACGACGCGCCAAAAACCATACGTGGTGTGCATCCCTCCGGTTAATCCCACGGATACACCAACCCTTCATGCTCGGCCTACTCCTTTCGTAGTCCAAGTACCACCCGCCGTTGCCACGACGAAGATCCAACCTCCGCCGAGACCAACCCCGTACATCATCAGGATACCTGGACAGACTCCTGCCTAGTCATATCCGACCGTCCACCCGCAACCCCGTCCAGCTCCATACGTTGTAAAGGTCCCAGGGCAATCCCAAGCTATGAGGCCAACTCTGCCTCCGTGTAACACACGGGAACGCCTAGTAGACAGACTTACACATGAGCGCATGGAGAAGGAACGCCAACGGCTAGCCATGGGTCCACCCAAACCAACTCCACTTAACTCCATGCCCATGTCATCATCCAACGATCAACCGAACACAGACAGCAACGGCGAGTCATCCGAAACACAAGAACCGTATAAAACAACAGGTCCTAACAATAACGACAAACCACCAAAACGCGAAATAAAACTATTGGGTCCAATGGACCCAGTCACTACTAATAAAAATGTCCTTGATAGTAGAGATTTTGCAACAACCTTGACACAAGTTACTCAAGCCCTAAAATAGAAAAACACCTCGTTAAGCTTGTATGACTTGGTATTAACATCCCAGACTCATTGGGAAGCTTTGGTACGCATGCTCACGTCAATCCCAGTCAGTGAGAACTTGCCTCCGAGTGAACCCGCCATCCACACGGTAATGTACCCATCTCACGGGGTCAGTCCTAAGCCCTTGAGCTTCCACGATGATAGTATCAAAGTGGACAAGAAGACAGGCGAGACAACATAAAACCCTTTGTTCATAACTATACATGTAAACTAATTCAAAATACATAGGGTACATGTAGATGATGGGGCAGCCACTAACGTCATACCGTATCCTATCATTGAAAAGTTGGGACTCACCGACTCGATCAAACCCCCCACAACGACATGCTTAAAGTCCTTCAGCGGGTCGCGCGTATTAGTCAAAGGCACGATAGCTCTAGACTTCGTAGCGGGAGACCAGTTCCCCACATCCGCTGACTTCCTTGTCGTCGATGAAATGCCAGGATTCAACCTAATATTAGGAAGACCCTGGCTAGCCCAACTGAGAGCTGTGTCCTCCCCTATACATCAGGAGATTCACCTACCCTATGAGGGTGGTGAAATCGTCATACATGGGGAAGCAGCCTCTCCCCTCATTTCATCGCACACAGACGAAGACCGAGGCTCTGAGGTTAAACTCGACAAGCCTGGTCAAAAGGACTCAAAACTAGTGGGTAGTAAACCTTCGAATACGGGACAAGAGCCTGAAGCCGAACTACCTGCGTCTAACACTGTACACGCGTCACCTCATGAAAAAAACAACACAGAAACAACAACCGACATCGAAGCACCTAAAAATATCGATACTGAAAACATTCTAACGATCGTCTCCTAGACTGAATAGTCATTCAACGTGATCAGTGAAGGAGATGGAGAATACAAAATTATACCGGTCGATACACTCCCTGATAAAAAAATGAAGAAAATCAAGAAACAACTAAAATGAAATGTTACAACGTCCGGAATGACGCTAAACTACGAACAGTCTGAAACGATGTTAAACTATAACTCGTCCGAAATGACACTAAACTATGATAAAACCCAAAAAAAAGGGGAAAACACAAAGAAATAATAATAAATAGCAAAAGCAAAAAAAAAAAAAATTTACAACACCTTGTCCAGAAAGACGTTAAACTATCATGTCCGCGATGACATAAAACTAGCCACAATCAGAAATGGTCGGTCCACTACGAAACATCTGCATTTCCTAAAAATATTACTCGTTTACAATGGGGTCCAAAATGGCCTTAAACTACGCATTGGGGCCCGAAATGGCCTTAAACTAGTGCAAATCTTGTTCCCTTGTTTACATATCGTTTATCATTACTTCTGTGCATTGCATTTAAATGAAAAAGTGACCCAAAAATACTTTAGTATCATGTCGTGGTGCAAACAAATTAAAAACAAAACAAAACAATATTTTATTCATGCCACATTTTACAATCGTTCCTATTGTGTTCAACATTTTTCAATTACAATTCCTGTGTCAAACAGCAAAAACCACAAAAACTACAAAAACACTAAGCGTTTGTGATAGGAGGATCATCTCCTTCAAAACCACCTGTGTCAGGGGCCCCTGCTCCACTGGGGCCAGCCTTGTGAGTATCATCGCCACCCTCATGCTAAGAATACCAAAAACAAACAACCAACACAAAATAAGCAGATGCTAGACATTTTAAACATTATCCAATAAATTAACTTCATAAAGACAAAACGTTTACCATAGGGGATCCCCCTAAGCCAAACTCCAGCTGATGAAGGATCTCTTCCTCTGGAACGCTGGCCCAATCTGTTCCGTCCAGGCCCAAGTCAATGTTTGCCAAAGCCTTGCCTTTGTCGACCGCTGACCAGGTAGGGCGTTTCAGAGGAAATTCACCTACTGACACCTCCCCAAAAGCAGTTGTGATGACCCTCTTAGGCGATTCCATCTCCACAGTTGTGTTTTGGGCAAAGGTATCGAAAGCGGAACGCAAAACCAAACCCTCCACAAACATCTCCAATTGCCGCTTTTCAATAGATACCTCTTTCAGCGACTTCTTGTATTGATGTTTATGGTTCTTCTCATCCTGACCCCACTTGCGAACCTTGGAGGCGAAATCCTTCCAATCTTGACAATTAAGGTTCAGGAGATCAATTTGAGCTTTGCATTCCGCTATTCTCCGAGTCAGTGACACATGACGATTCAAAAGGTTCCAATACCTGGTATACATAATCTCCGAGGTTCGCCAGGAACGATCTCTACTCAGCCTAGCAGCGGCAAATTCGTATCGAGCCTTTAAATCGTCATGCTCCTCTGTTACGGCAAAGACTTCCTTTTCCTTTGCCTGTACTTGTAGCCACAACTGTTCAACAAAATGCCTACAAGTCCACAACGACTTGGCATTGTGTGCAAGGCTTTCTGCAACCCCTTCATAAACAGGCCTTGGCACCTACTCTACTTCTGGGGAGAGTGTAGTTAGGCTTTCCATGCTAATGCCCTCAGAGGGATCCCATCTTAGTTTAGCGCCTACCCATACAAAGAACACGAACATTAAAATAGTACACGTAAGACACGAAGCTCCTAATCTTTGAATAATTCATACCTATATCAGGATGGACTTCCTGGAGATGTTCAACGACTTCTTCCACGATCCCATCCACAAAATCTGACTTACTTGGCATCTCTGACCAAACAAGCGGTTGACGGGTATGGGAAGAACTAACCTCAGCGGTCCCCTCAGGGGGAACCGTCTTCATGGGAACATCCAACCATACCGTCCTGGTATCACTGCTTTCATCTAAGCCAAAAACACGAAAATAAATAAAGAAAATAGAAAAAGTAGGAGCCACAATTAATATAATAAAAACCAACTAAAAACGAAGACATACCCTAATCCTTGTCACCTTCTGGGGGATCGCCCAAATCCAAGTAACCCTTGAGGAAGCTACTGAACATTTGGTTGATAGCGTCCTGGTCATCTAAGGGTGTAGTTTCAGTAGTCCTCTCCGTTAATAGCTCTGTTCCCCCACCTTCACTCTTCTCCGGGCTTTCCTCCTCATCGTTTTTCTCGTTACATGCTTCCTCCTCCTCTCTGATGGTCTCCAAGGCTTGTTTCCTCACTGCCCCAAACCGAAAACAATAACGGCACATAAGCAATTGAAGTAAGAGCTATAAATGAATGAAAACGATGCAATAACAAGCGGACGAGCTTCGCTTACCAGGTATCTTGAAGCGTATCCGCTTCACGTGTGGCTGGTTTATCTCAGCGACTTCCTCCGTGGTGCGTTCAGGTCTTTTCAACTTTGACTTGGCTTCGCCAATGGTTTCTTTAATAACCCGCTCAGCCCGCCTGGCGGTTAAAGGTACATCCGCTGGCTCTACCCCCAAACTGTCCCATGTGTGAATGGAACCGCCAGATGATCCTCCTGTGGTAACAGACACAGACTCATCGATACCTTCTGGGGCATATTGCGACTTGGCAGTCACATACAAGTGTTTGACCCATGGGCGGGATAGTTGACCCCGATCCCGTAGGACAAACTTGTTGTCCCCACGCACCACAAGAAATTCGGAAAAATGACGAAGATAGCCGACGAAGAAGGCGAAAGTGAAGTGAGATTGCACTTTGATGTTTGAGCGCAACCGCACTATCTCTTTATGCATGCCCGCCAACAAAAAATGAGCCCAGTTATACCGCATGCCAGTTTCTAAGATAGCCCGCATGATGTGCACCACCTCCACCCCAAAACTCCGCACCTGAGAAAGGGTTTTGGGAAACACCCGTGCTCAAAACAGGGGATACAGTTCGTTCACCTCAATAACCTTTGCCTTCCCCTGCATTGGGAACCCCTTGGTGCTTTTCTTCACACCAAGCCAGGACTCCAGTTCACGGATCGTTTAGAGCTCTTTGTGAGACTTGTCCAACACTACGGGTAGGCCATCTGCCGGCATGCCAAATAAGTTAGAAAAGAATACAGGAAACAGATGAAACACCACCTTAACACCCTTAATCTGGGTGTTGTACTGAGAGACAGACTCATTGAAAGAGTCCACGATCCCTATCATCTCCCCAATTGAGACATTAGGGCTTGGCGTCATAAAAAGTTCTAGGAGACCTGCATCATCCAAGCAACGGGTGAGGGCGGGCGGAGCACGCTTACGTAGCCACTTCTGCGCTTTTGCTACCTCCCCGAACTTCATTGATAAAGTTGTCTCAGTCTGGCTTGTTGTCACGGGATCCCCACTGGAGGGTACATCAACTGTTAAAGCAAGTTAAAACGACCACCTCAACCTCCTGACCCCAAAACAGTAGAACAAATCCACTAACACATTTAATACATGCTATTTCTCACCATCAGTGACAGATCTGGAAGTGCTGCCAAAGCTATCTGGAAAGACTGGCCCCTGATCTGTCCAGTCTTCATGGAGCCGCCCACGAGCCTTACACATCGCAAAAGCCCTGGAAAACTAATTATGCAAACGAACCATTGAACCATTCATTTGAGCCAGTACAGCCCCACGAAGAGTGGGGCCCATCATAAAGGCCTCCAGAGCGACGCGAGCGAGGGCTATCCCTTCATCCTCAATCAGAGTCCCATCTGGGTGGGTCTTTGGCCTGCAACTAAGCGCATGTCAAAACAAAAACTAACATCAAACAACGATCGATGAAGCAAGAAAGTCAAATGGTCTTACCTGGTTATCCTGTACACTGTGCCAGGAGGATTCTGGAACAGGGTGTGTGCACGGGCAGCTATGAATAATGTATTGTT
>MNCI01036972.1:345603-365636 GCA_015680685.1 Gnetum montanum
AGTTAAAGTTAGTTAATTAGTCTCTTCACCTTTTCCCTCCTAGCATAGGCAATAAAACATAAAAGATATAAAAATCACATACCTCAATCTTACTTAACCATACAACCGTGAAAAATACAAGTAAGTCTGGAAGACAACGAACAATTAACCTTAAGTGTTCCATAAGGTGTGTAGGCACTTAGTCTACGGAGTTCGACCGGATCGCGCGTGTAATGATTGTATTCGTATGGTTGAGTGTATCAAAAGGTGAACTACACAAGCCACTCATTGTACATGTGGGATGTCTCGTGATGGAGAAGAACCTTGATTTTTTCAGTTGATTCTCCATTCTTTTAAATTTTGAATTAAAATTACAAAACAAAATGTCTCTCTATTCAACAACATTGAAATCAGGCATTCATTTTTTTAGAGGCTAATAGAATTTTCAACGTCAAAACTAACACAATTTTAGAGAGAGGATGGATGGGGTTTTATCAAAAATAAAAATATTTTCAACGTGTTTTGACACAAGATGGGGTAGAGGAACTAGATGACGTATGCACCCACCACCGGTGTCAACTCCCGTATTGTGAAATGTTACCTCAATGGTGTTGCTACACTAATAAATGCATTTACATAAACAATAGATGCTCTCTTGATAACCGATTAGAAAATGAATAACAATAAATTCAAAAAAATTAATGCATTTTGATCCAGATCTACCTTATATATGAAACTCTGAGCTCCAAAAAAAATAAAACATAAGGCATTACAACCAACCTACCTATCAGAAATTTTGTATGCATCCCAACAAGGATGAATGCAGTTTGCCGTTTTTTCCATTTCGGTCCCCTTTTCCATTTTATTCATCCAACATAACACTTCCTTTTGGTAACAGCGTAAATCACAAAGAAGTGTTGCAGGGTGGTCCATTTCCTACATGATGCAATTTAAATGTCAGATGCCAAAGAAATCCGACAAATGTGTGTGTACTAAATGGAAGGTTCAAGATGCTTCAGACCTCTAGATGATAGCTCTTTGATGAACCAACAAGTTTTTTCAAATCTACACCAGATAGAACTTCATCTTCCTCTACTAAGCCATTGTTCAATTTCTGGCATTTCAGACCTGGCAATGCTGGTGCAGCATCCCCCTGCAACAAAAGTTTCACCAGAACATGAACCGATACAGTAGGAAGTCTTGGTGAATCTAATTTCAAAAAAAAAGTTAATATAGCACATTGTATGAATTACGACAGAGAAGCTTTAAAGTAGCAAAATATGTGAATGTTTTGCATGATTCATTACTTTCAAGTTTAAGGCGCGCTTTCTCTTGTACAGGATTTCTGGAGTGAACTCAGCCTGCATTAGGCATTACATTATTTCAGTATTTTGAGGGAAATAGGAAAAGATCATAAATTTAGCAAAAGATTAACGGCTTTGTGAATGAAATGGGAAACCCTTTTAAAAGATTTTTTTCCAAGCATTCGAAAAAGTGTTGGAAGAGCATAAGTGGTTGAGTTGTTTGAAGCCAGTAAGATTTCTTTGATGCTCAATAGGGGTTTCCAAAATCATATGGTCAATGTAAATCCTATACAACATTCACTTAAAAAATATTTGTTAAATGTGCCCAAAATAATTAACTATTTTTGACTGGCTAGAAAAGTTTATGATACAACATAAAGTAACAAATTAAAAGTGATTCACCCAACTAATAGAAAAATGTTGTCCATGAAGCTCAATTCTTGTGGGGCAGCAACAATGAAACCATGTATCTTGGCTATATTACCATTTACCAAGGGTAGCAAACATTTAGAGCCTTTCAACATCATTTAGTTATATACATCACTTAGAGTTAAACCATATGCTTTAAATTTCACTATCTCTAGTGGGGAGATGGTAATCATCAACTTGTCATCAACACACTAGTATACTCATTGTCCCATCCATGAATTACCATTTGGTCACATGTGTACACTTGTGACTTATATAGTTGGGTGTTGGGAACTTTCACCACTCATCAACCAACATCATATATCAATATAACTTAGGTAAAATGTAAAGTTACATTAAGTATGGGGGTATATCCTAAGAGACATATCCAACATCATACTTAAAAAACTAGTAATCTTGTACATATATAATACATATGACAATCACATCTCATTGTCTCATATTACTTTTTTTTGTGAGATGATAAGTAATAGGGTATTCCAACCCTCAACCATACAAGTCACAAGTGTTCACGCATGACCATATTGTAATTCATTGGTGGATAATGTAAGTATACTAGTACATTGAGAGTAAGTTCATGATCATTGTCTTTCTACTTAGAGTTAGCAAGGTGCAAAATGTATGGTTTTACTATACTAGTAAGGTATATGATAAACTGATGTTGTCAGCTCTTAAAAGTGCTAAGTGTAAACATTGTGAAAACGAATATAATTTCTATCCTTGAATACAATGAAAATATAAAGTTATTCTATCCTATGATGATAAGCATTTGTTCCTAGTTTTTCATACACATCATGGGCTAATGTAACTATTACTATGATACCCATGTAACTTTACCACTAACTAAATCAAGCAAAGTATTACATCCCATCCAGAGATAGTAGGTATGGTCATCTACTTATGATTTATACATTACATGTGGAATCCCAATGGGTTTTTGGGGACAAATTAATATATTTTATATGTTATGAGGCTTTATTTTTATGTTACAATTATGATATCTTTACATGCTTAACTAACATGATTATGTACACTATCCCTATGTGATGTGTTAAACAGGTGATGTTACTAGTAGGGGTGTTGGATTGGGGTACAATAGCACCTATCTAGTATGTTTTATGCTTTATGTGCAATTTTGGTATTTTGGCATTTGTACTATAGCACTATGTTGTGTGATGTTCGGGTGTGGTTTTGACATGTGAATGTGTAGAGCATATGATAAGAATCTCGTAGGTTCAAACAGATTTTTATTTGGAGTCCCAGTGTGTTTATTATGTAGGTTTAAAGTTTACAATATTAATTACGAAGGAGAAAAATATATTAGCTTATGAAAATCATTTGTTTATAAAAAATAAATATAATAAATAATGCAAATGAAAAAAAACAAAAAGTAACCTCACATCATGTAAGAAAAGTGCATCATTATGTTATTAACATAAAATATATGCTTTATGCATAGTTTTATTGGATATGTTTTTTTTTATGTCTTTTTCATGCCATCCCCTCACCACCGCTTGTGAGAGAAATTGGGTTTTAGGTTCTGTTTTTTTTCTTTCTTTCTTTCTTTCTTTCTTTCTTTCTTTCTTTTTTTTGTTCATAGAAAAAGAAATGCATAGGAGTTTGTTTTCTTCCATTTTTCTTTCTACTCTCTTCTTTTTTCTAAATTCTGAGCCTTGTAGATGATTTTTGCTTGCTTTGAACCTAGATTTGGAATTGCTATAGTCATATCTACATGGGTGTAGAACTTGTTGGAGGCAAAATGAAGTTCTACAAGACTTTTGAGGATGTTACCTTTACCTTTTCCCTATATTTTTATGCTAGATTAGTATATATGATTATGCGATGTTGGCATGTGGGGTGAATAGCTCAAGGATTGAGCTTGGACATTTTATTCTATTTATTTTCCCAAAATTATCTAATTTTTGTTATGGATTGTGGATTAATATATATGCAATATATGGGATAATGTGGACTTGTAGCATAGGATATGTGGTGTTGATGAGACTCGTATGATTGGAATATGTCATTTGTGGGGCCTATTGGGGTGCGAGCATTTTTGGGCATTCCAATCCTTTCTTGTGGTGATTAAATATTATTTTATTAATCAAACTTTGAACACACATAACTTTGCTTTTAGGAGTCTAATTTAGGCAAAATTAGTGTCATTAGGATTCTTTTGGAAAGTACTTTATAATCATGGAATTAATTTTCTCTTTGGGCATATCTCATTTTAAAGGTTATTATAGTGGTCATTTGTATGGAAGTACATGTCTTTTGAGAAATATGGTATTGTTTTGTCATATCAATGTCTTCATGTTGTTCTATTGCATCATGGTATTTTTTTCATGGAATGATTGTAACTATTAGGGGTGGATCTATGTAGTTATGTTTGTTTGGATGTGTTGTGCTTATGACATGTGTTGGCTTAAGCTAGCCAGACTGTGTATATGTTTTTGCAATGATGCTTGTGACAATCGTTGGCAGGTGGTGTTAGCATGAGGTTGTGGATCGGTTGGTGATGAGGCACCATGGGGGTAGTATGGATTGACCCCCACTATGATGCATCAGTGAGGCTCCTATCTCAGGCCTCATCCTAAGACTGGGAGAGCATAGGTGTGTTTGTCCCTATGACTAGTCTATGGCATAGGTGTGTTTGTGCCTATCACCAGTCCTCCAAAAGGCTAGTGGTTGTAGGTCATAAGTTGACAAACCCTAGCACCATTTGGATAAATAGAAGACTAATAAAAGACCTACAAGCAATGGCCATTATGAGTACTTATGGCAACGTTTCACATGCTACACTAAGTGTGGATATGCTAGCCACCACATGGGCTATGTATATAGTAATATTGGTTTGTGAGTCATATCACTAATTATGTGTGTTTTCATTATATTATGATTGTGTGAATCATGGACTGTTTAATGGTATATCATGGATATGATGACATGGGTAGGATAGATGATGTTAAACCATGGCTTTATCTATGATTGTATGATAGTATGTTATCATTATGGGTGATATGGTGTGTGTTGTTTTAAGCATGCATAAGACTAACAATTGTTGCAGGTTGCCTTGTATCCCACTCCTCTCCTCTAGTGTAGCACTTGTCGACCATCTAGTAGGGGAAGTGTAAAGGCTTTCCACTTAGTTGTGTAATGACTTTATTTAATTATAGGTGAAAGGTATATGAGCCTAAACAAGCATAGAGAGGAAGGGTAAAGGAGGGGAAAATATTTAGTGATTGGTTAATGTATATTTTCATGTACAATTGTGTGGACTAGATATCCTTGTATGAAACTCTTTGTACTTTTCTATATATGATGATGAAGTTTATGTGTTTTTGTATTTTAGCAGAGTAGTGTATAGTTTTCTTTATGTAGAGACATGTATTTTTATAATGTGATATGTATGTTTAGTTTTTGGTGTGGTAGGAAAGTTCTGTACGGTTTAACCTTTCTTATTATCATGTATTCTACACATTATTGATTCTAGTTATCATGCTTTCATGTTAAGATTACTTGATCCTAGTCATCACCTTGCCCTAGCTAGAGCAGGGTGTTACATTGTGGTATCGGAGCTAGTTTACTTCAATGTTGTATGATGGTTGAGGTACTCACCCAATTAGGCTTTCAAGTTACAATGATGTATAGTAGACATGGTCATGATGCTAGAGGGGCCCATAGACTAGAAGGGCCTAATGATGGACAAGAGTAGCCTCCTCAAACATCTAGTAGTGGTCCTAAAAATAGGCAACCAAAGCTTATACAATAATTGTTATAGATCCTACAGCAGCATGTTGCAACTAGTCATGCTCTTGTTCCCACAATTAGGAAAGTGGGAAGTGGTAGTGGTAGTGGAGGTTAAGGAGAATCAAACAGGTAGCCTATTAATAGAGAACTAGTGAAGCAATTTCAGAAATTGGGACCTTCTAAATTTGACGGCATTGAGGATCCCACTATGGCTATAGAATGGTTGGAGGAATTGCAAAAGGCTTTTGATTTGATGGGTTATTCATCAATTTAGCAAACTTGCTTGGCAGTTTATCAATTGGTTGGTACTACCTAACATTGGTGGAAAACTAAAGAGCAAGCCAATGAATGGACTGGTCAAGAGGTGGCATGGGATGATTTTTTGTAATCTTTCAAAGGTCGTTATGTGTCTACCTAATATGCATAGGCCAAGGAGGATGAATTCTATCATTTGTATTAGGGTAGTTAGTCTATGGTGGATTATGATGCTTATTTCTCTGAGTTGAGTAGTTATGTACCCCAAATGTAGATAGATGCTTGGGCATAGGAAAATAGGTTTGTTCGAGGTTTGAGACCACCTTTGAAGGATCATTTATTACCTCCCAAACTAACTTCCTATGATGAAGCTAGAGCAGTAGCCATGGATTTAGAGAGGATTTAGTGCAAAGATATAGTGAGTAGAGAGAGGCAACAACGGTAGAAGAGAGGACCAACATCTGGAAAGAGGCCTGACCCCTCTAAGCAAGCTTGTGACCATGGGAGAAGAGCATCCAACACCCACTCATGGTCCTACTATTGGAGCTAGTCATGGCACTCTTGTCTATTATAGATGTGGGCAGCTTGGTCATTTGTAGAGAGATTGCCAAAATTGTTTTGCATGTGGGCAGTTAGGGCATCAGGCTTAGAAGTGCCCAAAGTAGGTAGGTAGTAGTGGAGGAGGTAGAGGTCAAGGATAGTAACCTCTATTTTAGAGTGGACGTGGAGCACCATTCACTCAGCCCCAAAGAGGAGACTAAAGGACTCAAGGACGGGTGTATTCCTTAACAAACCAACCTTTGAACATGTAACCAAACTCAGTGATGGAGACTAGAGGTATGATTTTGGGCTTAATGTTATTTGATCTAGGTGTTCACCATTCTTTCATAGATCCTATGGTTGCACATCATGTAGCTCTTATATGTCATTCTCTTTCTCTTGGGTTGATAGTATCTTTTGTTGGAGGTCATGAAACTCAAGTTGATCATGTGTGTAGAAATGTGCTAGTAGAATTGGAAGGTGTGTAATGGATTAGTGATTTACATGTTATGGATCTTGGGGTATATGATGTGATTTTGGAGATGGATTGGTTGTTGTAGTTTAATGCTAGTTTGGACTATCAGCAAAAGCTCCTACGACTACAATCAATTAATGGTGCTCTGATTGAGGTACAAACTCATCCGAGGACTATGTGCTTGGATTTAGTTTTCTCTAGGATGTATTGTAGGATGCTTCAAAAAGGGCATGAATGCTTTGTGGGTACAATCTATAAAATAGATATGGTGGAGATAGATCAAATTCCTGTGATTCATGAATTCCCTGATGTATTCTAGTCCAAATTACTAGGTTTTCCACCTAGGTGAGAGTTTGAGCTTGAGATCAAACTTAAACCTAGTATAGAGCCTAGTTCAAAGGCTCCACATAGGATGTCTCTTGTAGAGCTAGAAAAGATAAAGATTCAACTACAATAATTGCTAGATAAAGGCCTTATTCAACCCAGTGTATCACCATGGGGTGCACCTATGCTATTTGTTAAAAAGAATGATGGGGGTTTGCAATTATGCATGTATTATAGGTAATTAAACTAGGTGACTGTGAAGAATAGATATCCTCTACCATGCATTGATGACTTGTTGGATCAACTTTGGGGAGCTCATGTATTCTCAAAGATTGATCTCAACTCTGGGTATCATCAAGTGTAGGTTTGTGAGTAGGATGTGTTAAAGATAGCATTCAAAACATGGTATGATCATTATGAGTTTTTGGTGCTACAATTTGGGTTGACAAATGCACTAGCAGTTTTCATGCACCTCATGAATAGTGTGATGTGGCCATTCCTAGATCAGTTTGTGATTTTGTTCATCGATGATATCTTAGTATATTCTCCTCATGAGCAATTGCATGCAAGCACTTGTGGATGGTCTTATAAACTTTGAGGGAGCACCAACTATATGCTTAGCCATCCAAGTGTTCCTTTTCACAATCAGAGATTTAGTTCTTGGGACATGTGGTGTCAGGAGCTGGTATCTTTATAGATCCTACAAAGATTGTAGTCGTTCGTGATTAGCCTAGGCCACAATTAGTAGTGGATGTGCGAAGCTTCTTGGGGTTAGCAGGATATTACTAGAGGTTTGTGGAATATTTCTCTCGCATAGCATCTCCTTTGACCTGATTATTGAGAAAGGAGGCTAACTTTACTTGGGGCCCAACTTGTCAGGCTACATTTGAAGAGTTGAAGCATAGATTGGTGATTCCTCTAGTGCTGATATCTCCTACACTAGGACATCCATATGATGTTAGTACTCATGCTTCAGGGGATGGATTTGGTTGTGCATTGATGTAAGATGGATAAGTTGCAGCATATGCATTAAGGCCACATGAAATTAGATATCTCGTGCATGATCTAGAATGGGGTGCTATGATCTTTGCATTGAATATTTTATGGCATTATCTATATGGGGAGCAAGTTACTATTTGGACTGATCATAAGAGCCTCTAATATCTTATGAGTTAGCTACAGTTAAACTTGCAACAACGTAGATGGGTGGAGCTACTTGTTGATTTTGATTTCACTATTAAATATAGGCCTGACAAGACTAACAAAGTAGCAAATGCATTGAGTAGGTGGTGAGTAAGCTTAGTAACTTGACAATTCAATAAAATTTGCAAAGAGTAGATATGAGAGCAACAACACCATGATCCTTGGTGTCAAGCATTATTGAGGCAACAGATTACCTTTGATGGACCACTCTTTGTGGATTTTCATGGAGTTATATAGAGGGATGGTTGAGTATGTGTTCCAGAAGCTCTATGACTTCAATTGATGGATGAGGCCCACTTGAGTAGATACCAAATGCATCTATGTAGTCAAAAAATATACTAGAGTTTACGATGGATGTATTGATGGCTTGGTATGAAGAGGAATGTAGCAGAGTATGTAGCTTGATGTTTAATTTGCTAGCAAGTGAAGATAAATCATCAGAGACTTGGGGTATATTTGCATTCCCACAATATTCCTTAGTGGAAATGGGATGCCATTAGTATGGATTTCATCATTGGTCTTCCATGAGTTCACAGTGGCCGTGATGCTATCTTAGTAATTATTGATTTGTTGACAAAGTCTGCCCATTTTCTTGCCACACGATGATCAGTAAGTGTAGTAGAAACTGCACATGTCTTTCTTATAGAGATAGTGCAGTTGCATGATGTGCCATGATGGATTATTAGTGATAGAGATGCTCAATTCATGTCACATTTTTGGTAGGCGTTTCAAAAGGAGATGGGTACAAAGTTGAATATAAGTTTAGCATATCATCCACAAACTGATGGTCAAACTGAGTGGGTGAATCAAATTTAAGAAGACATGTTAAGAGCCTGTGCTTTGCAGTATAGAGAAGGTTGAAATTAGATGCTACCATTAGCTAAATTTTCCTATAATAATAGTTATTAGGAGAGTTTGTAGATAGTACCATATGAGATTTTATATGGTAGGCCATGTAGAACACCTTTATGTTGGGATACTATAGAAGATTGTCAGCAAGTGAGCACAAATTTGGTGAGACAAACTACAAAGTAGATTCGAGAGATTTGAGATAGATTGAGGGTTGCACAGGATAGGTAGATAGCATATGCTAATTGGCATTGAAGGCCACTAGAGTTTGTAGTTAGAGACCATGTATTTCTTTGTGTTTCTCCTTTGAAAGGCCTTACTCACTTTGGTCAAAAAGGGAAATTGGCTCCTAGATACATTGGTCCCTTTCAAGTGTTACAATGGATGGGGAAATTGGCCTATTGGATAGCATTACCTCCTCATTTGGCACATGTCCATGATGTATTTCATGTATCTAGGCTATGACATCATGTGCCTAAGGAACATCATGTGATTAACCATTTAGCAATACAACTAAAGTTTGATGTTAGTTATATTGAGTAGCTAGTAGAGATTGTTGATCGTATGTTCCGACAACTACATAGTAAAGTTATACCTATGATCAAGATTTTATGTAGCAGACATGGAGCTTCAGAGGCTACTTGGGAGGTGGAGACTAAGATGTGTGCAGCTTATCCTGAGATCTTCCAAGAGGAAGATTCTCAAGAAGGGGAGGTTGTTACATCCCATCTAGAGATAGTAGGTATGGTCATCCACCTTCGTGTCTTTATTCGTCGCTCCCGTCTTAGGGGTTGACACCCCTTCGTCGCCTTCTTCTTCTTCCTCTTCTTCTTCTGGTAGCAAAGAAACATGTTTGCATTATCAGAATAGGTTAGCTTAAAGCAAATGCTACGCTACGCTGTGCTGCCTAGTGTAGCACAGCATAGCAAGCATTAACAAAGTAGGCGAAGGAATAAACATGAACAAACATGTTTACCAATGAGGGGTTGCATCCTCTACAGTTTAAGCCATAGTCTCCACCCCTCCTCTTCCTCCATGCGAAGGGTTTCCTTAGCTGGAGGAGGCCTCTTCTGCTACAACTTACTGTCCACAGTCTCAGCTATGAGATGTTTCCCCTGCAACATGCTACCAGCTACAGTGGGGGGCATCTCTCCTATGCTGTCTTGGCCACAAAAGTTGTGGGCCACCCGATCCTTAGTCATCACAGAGAACGACTCCCCAATTATTTTTGGGGGATCTTGGGCACGAGTGGTCTGAAGGATCTGGTGGATCCATGGTCTGGAAATCTAGTTGTGATTTTGCATGACCCAGGCCCAATTATTTCTGGGGGATCTTGGGCATGGGTGGTCCAGAGGATCTGGTGGATCCACGGTCTGGAAATCTAGTTGCGATTTCGCATGACCCAGGCTCCATTTTCATGAACCACTAGAAACTCTGCAAAACACTTTAGACAGGCTATGTAAAAGGCATAATGTATATTGGAACAGGACTCTGATTTCTTATGGAGCCCCTAGATTTCAATCTGCAAGCCTTTACACAAAAACCTATCCCAGTTGTAGTGGGCCCCCTCTTCCATGACCTCACGCATTACCCAGGCCTACTCAATTCCTAGGACCTTCCCTTGGAAAAGCAGCTAGGGGAATGCATGAGCACGGAAGATAGGGTAAACCTCGCTAGTGAGTCCTGCTTTGAGCTTCTCCATGGGAAGCCCCTTCTGCTCCTTGGCAATCCCTAACCACTCCTTAATGTCCTTCTTCTGAAAGCTTAGCTCCCTCTTGGACTTTGACCCTATGAGGACGCCATCAATAGGGACATCGAAGAGGTCCACGAATAGCTAGTCATTGAATTCAATGACCACCTGCATGCCCTGTATGCACGTGCGGAAGCGGCCCACCTTGTCGGAAAATGAGTTGACCAGGAAGAGCATCTCGGCAACAAGAATGCTCGGATTCGAGGCCAGGAATAGATCCATAAGTCCAGCCTTTTGGATATTCTAGACCAAGGAGTCCGAAGCTGCACCGTTTATCCAACGTTGGCTCGTATCTACTTCTCTGTACTTGAAGTAGATGTTTTCCTTCTATGTCTTGGCGGTTACCACCGTTACCTCCTGGGGCTTTTCGCCCCTATAGCAGTTTGTGCAAAAGCATTTAGCATAACAATGTAGAAAACCCAAAGATTGCAAAGAAATTTAAGCATGCAACACTTACTGTTTAGCCTACCAAGTCTGTACGGTAACGAGAACGACGAAAGACTAACTAGAACTTGTTCAACGGTGATCTGTTTGAAGGGTGCCCACCCCTCATCTAGCCAACCAGACTCCTTACACTGACCATAGGGAATGGGGTATAGGTCTGGGTAGGTGTGGTACTCACCCCCGCATTGACCAATCACACCTGCATGCAGGTTCTCAGTAGAAGAGAACTCCTGCAGGGCTATCCATGCCATAGTCAACAGACTCGTTCAGTCATGAAGCCCTTCCTTGTTGATGTAGAACCTGGTAGCAAGAACATACTATTAACATTTGGCCAATATGCAAGCGTCACACAACACAGCGGAACAGGGTTGCAAAACTCACCGACTAGCACAACAGATAGTTCCTGGTGGATTTTGGAAGCACGTTGCCATATAACGTGCAACAAACAATGTGTTTTAAGGATGGTAGCAGCTGTACTCAGGCATATCCCAGATCGAGGCCCAACACCTCAACCCTATGGGGCATTGACTGGATCCTTCTCCCTGCCTGCTGAATATTTTCCCATCCGTCAAAAACCTCAGGATGCCCCAGCTTGCCCTAGGCAATAGGGCTTCTGTTATGACGGCTGCCTCTTCCTCCTCTAGATATAACCAAATGATCATACTAAAGTGTTGGAGGAGGTGTTGTAGGAACTCTTGTGCTCCTTTCCTGAAGTAGACCCCTCGCTCCCCCACACGTATATGGGGAGGAGGAGCATCGGCCACAGGTTTGTCTACATGACACAGGACCCCTGTAATTTCTAAGATAATCAGAATTGGCCTTAGTCCCATCCTACACAACACAACCAGTAAGTATTAGCATCATGTCCAAGTGCAATGCACACGCAACATAGCAATACCTAGCATTTCATGCATATGGCATAGCATAACCCTCTTCCCGCACATAGCGTAGTAAGAACATGAAAGCAATAGCGTAGCGAAAATAGCTTAGCGTAGCAGCAGAGCGATTAACCCTAATAGGGCGATTAACAATATACCTTGACAAAACACATGTCGCACTATCACATCATGCAATGGCCAAACCCTCCTGAGGGTCTTACGCTACGCCATTCAAAAGCAAAGTAACAAAGTAACTTAAATTGTCCAAACCCCTGTGGTTATGACAATCACAACAATGGTGGTTTAGGCAACCTTACATGCAACGATAGCATAGCATCTGTGCATCCACCGTGGCCGAAACGGCAACAACGACAATGCAAAGGCCAAAACAATGACAACACAATGACAGAAAAATAAAAAAAATGATAACAGAATCACAAGGAAGCAAAGGGAGCATAGCAGCCTACCAGGTCAACGGTGTGTCCTCCCATGCTGCGATGCATACTTGTGTCACACGCCCTAAGGTTTCCTTTGCCTCCTCGACCTTTGTGAGCACCAAGTGAGTACATTCCTTCTTTGGAGCCATCGTCCTACTTGCAGACTTTTCCTTGTCGCTATGCAAAAAACCACCTTACTCTCTATTAGCACAATCACTCTATGCTCCGAAATCGTTTGTGCTCAGAATATGGACTTTGCGCTCTTATCATGAGAATGACAACCTTACTAGGGTCTAATCCCTATTTATGGCCGTAATGGTGAAAAAGGGAAACTTGCCGCTCTCTCTCTCTCCATTTAATGCAGGGTTTGTCGTGCAGCATAGCATGCTCACCACGACATCATAGCACTGTTGGCATTAAAACCTTGACACGCTTCAAGCTAACTGTTTTCTTTCCCAAAAAATGAAAAAAAAAATTTTGACCAGTCCAGAAAGATCTTAAACTAGCAACCCTAGTATAGTTGCAACTTTCGAGGTCCGAAAATACCTTAAACTTGCATTCTTAGCATAGCGTTCCACTCTAGTTAACTGTCCGGAAAGACCTTAAACTAGCAATCTTAGCGTAGCAGCGACTTTAACGGTCCGAAAAGACCTTAAACTAGCAGTTTCGATCTGTTACACATTCGCAGTCCACAATGACATTAAACTAACAATTTCATGTTCTCACGTTGGCAGTTTTGTAGTTTCGCATTCTCACATCGATAGTTTTACATTTTACCTTTTAGCAGTTTTGCGTCCCCATGCCATAGCGGTCTGCCATGACTTTAAACTAGAAAAATTTTAATCTTTACATAATACTTTGCTAGTTATATCTCATCATTGCTTTGCAAGTTTTCATTATACACAATTACTACCAACAGGTGCCTCTTAACCAGGCTTTCATCTCATTTTGACAGGTTGAGCAAAAGATGGAAATCCATCATGACCTCTCCATGCCTTTAGCTTTAGCAGGTCCACATAGCAAGCTTGCAAGACAATTGAACCTAGACCTAATCAACTAGGGGTCAACCAAAGCTAGCACTATAGTGTCCTTAGAAACATCCCTAGACTAGCCTGAGCATATGGTCTGAATCCTAAATTTAGAGGCCGGGGATGTAACTGAGGACCCTCTCGTCAAGACGCCTATGACCACACCTAAGGGGGAAGTAAAAACATTAAAACTTAGCTCCCTCCTAGATGCAAAGACTCACGAAAATGTAGCCAAGATTCTGCAAGACAACATCAATGTCTTCACATGGTCATACAGCAACATGCCAGGGTTAGACCCGTGGCTGATACAACACAACATTGTCCTAGACTCGTGCATGAAGACAGTTAAGTAGAAGGCTCGTAAGGTTAAACCAAAAATTGCACTAGCTGTAAGAGATGAGATCACCAAGCTATACCAAGCTGGTTTCATCCACGTAGTTCATTATTTGGAATGGGTGTCCAACATCATTGTGGTTTCTAAGAAAACAGGAGGAATACGAATCTGTATAGACTTCTAGGATCTGAACAAAGTAATGATCAAAGATGATTTTCCACTTCCAAGCATTGATCAACTCATCGACACTATAGCCAGTCATGCCTTGTTATCCTTTATGGATGGTTTCTCTAGCTATAACCAAATTCGCATCAACCTGGAGCATCAACTAACAAGAACCTTCATGACCCCATGGGGTACCTTTTCTTACACCATGATGCCTTTTAGGCTCAAGAATGCTGAAGCAACCTACCAACGAGCCATGACTTACATCTTCAGCGACTACATCCTAGAAATGCTAAACAACTACGTGGATGATATAGCGGTCAAGTCCAAAGAAGCCGCTAATCAGCCACATGATCTAGGGGTAGTCCTTGCATGTTGTCAAATGCATGATTTGTGCCTTAACCCTAAGAAGTGTGTCTTTGGTGTGAAGACGGGACACATGTTAGGGTTTGCAGTATTGGAGGCTGGAATACGGGTGGACCCTAACAAAGTTAAGGCCATCGTCAACCTAGCACATCCTACAAACCTTAAGGAGTTACGTGGGTTGCAAGGTAGGGTACAATTCATCCGAAGGTTTATAGCAAAGTTAACTAACAAGTTACACCCCATGCAACATCTTCTAAAGAAAGGGGTTAACTTCAAATGGACAACCCTAGTGTCAACAAGCCTTCAATGACTTGAAGAAAGATCTTTTGCACCTCCCAACTGTGCATTCACCACAGAGGGATAAGAATTTCTTCATCTACCTGGCCACCTCCGACACATCTATCGTAGCACTTTTATGTCAGAAATGAGACGATGGATCTGAGATACCAATGTATTATCTGAGTCATGCATTAATAGCGCATGAGGCAAAATACAACGAGGTGGAGAGGAATTGCCTCACCTTAGTGTTTTCATTAAAAATTTGGAGGCACTACGTATTTTGTAGTACAATTAACATCATTTGCAAAAGAAACATACTCTAGGCTATTACTAACAACCTGTATGAAAGACGCAAGATAGCCCAATGGAAAACAATAACTGCAGAGTTTGACTTACACTATGTGAGCTAATTGTCGATGAAGGGTCAAGTCATAGCGACCCAACTCACAACCTTGCCCGTCAACGACTAGGCAACCATAGATCCTAAATTTCCAGACGAGCATGTTGGCACTATCAACACCATCCCATTGCATCTGGAAGCTACTTTACACTTCAACGGTGCCTCAACCGCATGAGGAGGTAGTGCAGTTTTCATCATTACATTCCCCTCTAGGAAAATGCACCCATTTGCTTATAGTTTTGTGTTCCCCTACACTAATAATGTGGCAGAGTATGAGGGACTACTTAGAGGCCTCTTAGCTACCCAAACACTATGCATACAACACCTAGCGATTCGCGGGGATTCACAACTAGTTGTGAATCAGATCACCGAGGTCTATTCTTGTAAAGCTACACACTTGCAACCCTACTGCGATTTAGCAAAAATCCTACTTAAGCAATTCGCAACCACAGATGTGCAACACGTGCCACACAACGAGAACACCATGGCAGATGCCTTAGCCACCCTAGCACTAAATATCCCACCACACTCGTTTGCAAGTCTACCGACTAGGATTGTCGAATGTACTAAGCCCATCACTCAGGCGGGACACGTGGCCTCTATCAATGCTATGGATACCCAGGAGTGGTATGCCAACATTAAAGCCTACCTACAACATGGCGAACCCCCAAGTGGACTGACATCTGCCCAGAGAGATGCAATCCATAAGCGTGCCCGGCAATATACGCTCATGGGAAATGATGCCCTGTGTAGATGTTCCTATGATGGGATATTGCTGGCATGCGTGGGTGAGGAGCAGGTGTGAAAGGTGATTAATGAAGTACATGAGGGACTATGTGGTGGACACATAGCACCTAGGGCTATGGCTACGAAAATTAGACGCCTAGGGTACTATTGGCCCCATATGTAGTGTGATTGTCTGTCAAAAGTCAGGACGTGCGACACATGCTAGAGATACGCAAATCTCATACACATTTCACCTACGGAGCTGCACCCAACGCAAATCATGTGGCCTTTCCAACGATGGGAACTAGAACTCATAGGACCTATCATGCCTAAGTCCTCCATAGTGCATAGCTTCATTATCACTGCCACTAAGTATTTTACTAAGTGGGTGGAAGCTATCCCCTTGAGGAAGATGACATCTCAACAAATCTGCCACTTCATCCTGGACAACATCATGACAAGGTTTGGGCTTCCGATAACTATTGTAACCAACAACGGACCATAGTTTAGTAGTTTAGAAACCTGAACCTTTTGCAGTAATCTAGGCATCAAGCAATCATTCTCCTCCCTGTATTACCCATAGGCGAACAAGCAGGCGGAGGCTACAAATAAGTCCATCATCAACTTGCTAAAGTGGATGCTTAACAATAGCAAGAGGTAGTGGCATGAGAAAATCCTCTATGTTCTATGGGCCTACAAAACGACATGCAGGACCGCGATAAGTAAGATCCCTTATAGTCTCATTTATGGATCTGAAGCTGTGTTGCCTCTTGAGTTGTAGGTACCATCACTTCGGATGATCCTATCTAATGTCGTGAGCGAAGCCTAGAACAACGAGTTGAGAATTATCGACCTCGACTCAATAAAGGAGGAGCACACACAAACGCTAAGCCGCATAGAGCACTACTAGAGCAAGCAACAGCAAAAACATCATGCAAACCTGCATCAATAGCCAGTACAGAAGGAAGACCTCATCCTCAAGGTTGTCCGTGAGCATGTGAGAAAATTCTTAGCCAACTGGGAAGGGCCATACATGGTCACTAAATCCTTTGGGAATGGAGCCTTCAAGCTGGCGAACATGGACTGCAACGAGTTCGCCAATCCGATGAATCACTCGTACCTCAAGCTGTACATAGTAAGCTCGTCCTTGGATCATGACGTTAAACTGGCACAACAACATATCCGCCACGATGTTAAACTAGCACAGCTCATCCGCTATGACGTTAAACTGGCATAGCTCATCCGCTACGACATTAAACTAGCACAGCTCATCTGCTATGACGTTAAACTGGCACATATGGTCAGCTGGGACCTTAAACCAATACAACGGTCCACTAGGACCTTAAACCAGCACATGGTCTACTAGGACCTTAAACTAGGTCACAGCACATCCCCAACATGCATCTGCACCAAGTACGCATCAAGTGAGCATGTGGACATCAAGCGAGCATGCACACATCAAGCGAGCGTGCACACATCAAGCAAGTGTGCACTCATCAAGCGAGCATGCATGATGCCGACATGGGGGGGAAGTTGCAGGTCCAGAATGCATTTCGCAACACAATGAGGACACGCTCTAGAACATATGCAACACCGCTGCTCCTGGCATCCTGCTGATCCTCCAGAGATGTCGTATGACACCACACTAACCCCTCGGACCTACCATCGCCACAGCCCATTACCCTGATAGTAGCTTCTTGGTCAGTGCCTGCTACTAGAGTTCTGGCAGTATTGTGGCCCAACCACAATATTGTTAGCCTCCAACTCCCTGCCAACATCTAGGCTCGCATGATGTTTAGCTATGTGGTAGCTGATCCCATAGCTGAACTGAGCATGCATGCCTCCGGCAGGGATTCCAAAGCATTTGCACTCACAGTAACTCCCCACTCCTTTGACACCAGCACCTCCATGCTGATGCTGCCCACGCCACTGCTGGCCTTCCTACTTTGGAAACCATGTGCTAGCAAAGATGTCTAAGAGCTTCAACAACGTCTGTAGCAAGAAAGACCTCTGCCTTCGCTTTACATCGTGGCTATTTCTTCTGGTTCGCTCTCTATTGTGTTTGCAGGGTGCAGCCAAAGGTGTGTCTCGCCACAGCAATAAATGCTACATCATTCTAAGGGGTCATATCAACTAGCTTAGCTACATTGGAGTGCACATCCTATTCCTCACCTTCATTTTCCTCTTCTCACTCCGCATACCCACGATCCACACTTCCCTCTCTTTCACAAGCTTTTCCGCACATCTGTCAAGCCCTCCTATTTGCTCAATCACAAAACCCATGACATGCGTAACGCAGCTCACCACATGGGAAGCATCTATAGGCAAGTTAAAGCCCCATACGGATGTAACACAACTCATCTCGAGAAAGGAACACCTCTCCTACAGCTAGGTTGTTCGCAAATGTAAATGCCAAAATAGCAAAAGGCAAAAGTGTAAGAGAGCAAAAACGTGCCCAAAACAAATGGCACGTAAGCCGTTTTGCAATCATCCTCTTCAAACATTTCAACGAGAGGTCGAAGGTTAGCCAAAGTAAAGATGAAAATGTGAATAACTCCCTCATGAGCACTCCAACGAGGGACTCTGCTAAGCCTCATCTTTACCCTTTTCCTGAACCTCCTTCCTCCCTGCTTCACCCTTCCCCTTGCAAAAAGCCAATGCAACACTCTCAAGCACAACTAAGTAACGTCTTGATGATCACCAAACAACAATGTTAGCGATTTGTCTTTCGTGGTGTTTCGTGTTCTTTGTCAATGTCTCTCAGGCTCGTCCTCCAGACGTCAATAAAGAGGGATCAATGAAACACCCCAAAATTTGAATGCATGCTTGCTTCACCAGGTCTTTGCAATTCATGCAGCGTCATGGCAGTTCTCCAGGAGATGGATGCTTTGATGTTTAGACTGTCCAGTTCGGCAAGTTTTCTACCCCAAGTGTCAATAGGCTAAACGAATTCTCCAGCCTGCCCACCTGAGCAGTTCACCTAGCCGATCGTGCACTTAGTAGTGATGCGTGGAATTGTTGGTGGTGCTCAGAATGCACAAAATTCTTCAGCAAGTTTTCTAAGTCAAGGAGTTTTGTTATGCTACGCTACGCTATGTAGCGTAGTAGACTTCAGAAGACGTTCATAGAAGCGTAGTGCTACACTATGCTATGCTACGTAGTGTAGCATAGCGTAGCAAAAGCTAAATGGTTAGTCCCCTCACCTGGCTTCAAGTCCTTTAGCAATGTTCCCTTCCATAAAAAAGTGGCAAACTTGGCAAAAAGCAGGCCATGTTGGCTGCTACGCTACGCTCAACTACATGGCGTAGCGCGGCATATCAATTCTACGAAAGTGAAAGAAGGCATCTCAAAGGGCAGGATCAGCAAGTTCATAAGTTTCGCAGTGCAAAAGGTAAATTTTGCAGATTGGCGACGTTTTTTGTGACTAAGGATAGCTACTATGGTACATAGCGTAGCATAGCGTAGCAAATATGCAATAAACAGTCAGTGCACTTCAAAGGTTTCCAATGCATGCAATAGGACACAACGTAAATTTTTGCTTCAAACCAGCAACTACGCTAAGCTATGTTGTGTAGCGTAGCATAGCGTAACAAGATGCTACGCTACGCCAAACATGCTATGCTACAAAGCATAGCAGAGTGCAGCAAGCAATTACGCTACATCAATGCACTTCAACTAATTGCACCATTGCTCTGACAATGCAATTACAGTGTGGTAGGCTTGTAATTACGGCATGGTAGACTCGCCCAATGGTCATGAGGGCACGTGTAGCATAGACAGGTCAATGCAAGCCCAGGGCACGTGGCATCCAAACTACATCTTTCGCGCACCCTTGGCCCTATAAATACCCCAATGAACAACACTTAGGGGATCCTCTCTCCAATTTTTTTCAGTTCTAAGAGGGGGCTTTTTGCAATTTGGTTAGCTAGCAATTTTGTTGGCTGACAAGCAAAAACGTTAGCATTATAACCTTGAGCATTGTAAGCTTTCTATTTAACATTGTAAATAGTTAGTGTGCCGACCGAAATCGTCGGTGTAAGGCTGGGATGTAACGAACACCGGAAGAGATGCGNAACTATTTACAATGTTAAATAGAAAGCTTACAATGCTCAAGGTTA
>MNCI01036972.1:367796-383783 GCA_015680685.1 Gnetum montanum
ACCTTTCGTGCTTTCTGTTTTACTGGCCTTAGTTTCGGGTCAAGGATGATGTTGTGCTGGACGATACGGGGGTCTAACCCGGGCATGTCTGTATAAGACCACGCAAATGCCTTCATATTGTCCTTAATTACGTTTTCGATGTCTCTAGCCAAACTTGGTTCTAGTAGTGTGCTTAGTTTCAGGATTTTAATTTCCCCGTTGTGCATGGCGATGAGTGTTTCCGTTAAAGGGTCCTCGGTAATGTTTTCAGCTTCAATGTCGAGGGACTTTGTCATTCCCTCATATTCATCAACCGTTTGCTATGTGGAAGCTATCGTGAAGTCGTTCGCTGATGAGTTCATGTAAACGAGATTCGCATCGATACTCCTTTCAATTGCGCCGTATGGTCCATCAATGACCAACGGCTCGGTCAAGCGCTTGCAATCCATTAGGCAAATTCCTGTCAATGAATGGAAAGTCTGATAAGATAGCGGAGGTCGTTTCAGGTCTTTCAGCAATCTTTAGCGTACATATGTGGAAATGAGTTAGCATGATAAACGAACGGCAGTTAAATGCCTTACCGGGCGACAAACGGCAGTTTAATGCCTTACCGGGCAACGAACGGCAGTTTAATGCCTTACCGGGCAACAAACGGCGAAATTTGTTATTTATGTCGTTTTTGTGTGTAGATTTTGTATCTTTTTTGAAAAATTCAAAACGGATTCGAAAAAGCGCAAAAAACGAGGCAAAAAGCAAGAAAAACGGAAAAGCGGCGGCGGCGGCGGCGGTGGCGGCGGCGGCGGCGGCGTCAGCGTCAGCGTCAGCGTGAACGCGCTATAAATAGGAAGCGGGGGCGTCATTTTGTCATTTCACTTTCGAAGCGTGAGTGTGAACCGAGAGCGAAACCCCAGCGTGAACGCCGAGCCAACCCTAGCGTGAACGCCGAGCAAAACCCCAACGTGAACGCCGAGAAGAGCCTAAGCCGTGCACGCCGAGAAGAAACCCCAGCGTCAACGCCGAGATGGGCAGAGGCAAAGAACTGGAGGGCCGGGGGCAGAAAGGACCTGAACTGACATTCGCGGAGGAGAGCCAGGCGATGCTGCAAGGTCTACCCCGCCCGAGCATCTCCGCGTGGCCCGGATCTTCTCGCAGGTAGGCCTTTGACCCTGTTTTCATTAATTTTTTATTTGCGCAGCGTACGGTTTTGGCGTAGGGTTTTTAAGGTCTGTTTTTCGCACGCCAGGCGTGTACGCCCAACGTGACTGTTTTTCGCACGCCAGGCGTATACGCCCAGCGCGACTTTTTCGCACGCCAGGCGTGTACGCCCAGCGTGACTTTTTCGCACGCCAGGCGTGTACGCCCAGCGTGACTGTTTTTCGCACGCCAGGCATATGCGCCCAGCGTGACTGTTTTTCGCACGCCAGGCGTATACGCCCAGCATGACTTTTTCGCACGCCAGGCGTGTACGCCCAGCGTGACTTTTTCGCACGCCAGGCGTGTACGCCCGGCGTGACTGTTTTTCGCACGCCAGGCGTCTACGCCCAGCGTGACTTGGAAATTTCTTGTAAACGTCTGAAAATCTTTTAAAATGAAGTTTTTGGATATTGACTTTTGGCGTTGTTTTAATGGTTTTGCAGAGACGTTGAACCTCCCCTTCTTGTGATCGAGCTGGTTGGGGTCCTGACATGGTTTGGTTCTTTGGAGGGTAATGACCCGACCCCAAACTTGGTCGTTGAACATAATGGAGTCTGGTTCAGGAACGGGGCACATGAATTTTTAGCCTTCTTGCTGGATCATTTTGATGTTGTGGTTTGGTCTCATCTAAGCAGAGACGTGACACGAAGTATTATTGAGGCCATGCTACCCGGCGCAGCGGAAGGCGTCAGGATTTTTATGGAAGACATCGACGAGGGACCGCTTGTCGCCGAGGGTGTTCCCCCCGGTGGTCCGAACTCGGCCCGCCCGTTGACCCGTGTGTGGCACCAGCTGCCGCGGGGCCCCAACTACCTCAACAACACATTGTTCCTAGCAGGTCGTGCGCATACTTTGTTCCAGAATCCACCTGGCACAGTATACCGCGTGGAGAGGTAATTTCATCCTAACCTTGGTTGTTCCCTTCTTTCTCACATTCAAATGTTTACTCTTATTTTGACACGTGTTTTCGCTTTCCCGCAGACCGAAAATTACGCCAGAAGGGGCTTACCTGGGTGATGATGGGATTGGGTTGGCCCGCATGGCCGTGGAAGCATTTATGGTGGGTCCCACACTGCGCGGGACGGTTTTGGCTCATACCAGGGACGCCATGAGGAATTTCCCCAAGAAATTTTCGAAGGCATTTGCGCAATGTGCCACACGTGGTTGGTTACATGCGGACTGGGCTCCTAATGGACCGGTTTTCCCGCCTGCCTCTGATCTGGGTGAAATTTCGAGGTCTAATACTGAAAGTAAGTGGCCAAGTTTTCTAAATGTCGTATTTGATTTGGTCAATCGTCAAGTATTGCGCTCATTCGAGGGTTTCGGTTTTGCCTTTACAGCTGGCACCACCTCTGACAGAGATTCTATCGTGACTGGGAGGACTGAGACTACTCTCTCAATGAAATTTGGTAGAACTAATGCGGCTCAGAAGTGGCTGCGAACGAAGGCTTCGCCGTCCATTGTCGCCTGCTTAGAGCATGCGGGCCTCATGGCGCTCTTTGCTGCCCCTAGCCCGAACGTTTCTATAGCGGAGATGATCGGGATTGTAGATTCTTTCGATAGACCCGTCTCTTGCTATAGCACCCGTGTCAGGGGTGTTAACGTGATTTTCGAATTGTCACCTCAATTTCTCGCGGATTTGTTTGGCGTACCTGCTAGTGGCATAAAAGTTGTTATGGACAGGACACATAAAGAGATTGAGGTGGTCCGTGATTTAGAAGGTTGGCTAGGGATTAAGAAGGCTACCAAAGGGTTCCCAATGCAGGGGAAAACAAGGGTTGAGGAAGTTAACGAACTCTACCCCTTATTTAGAGCGCGTTTGTTCCCAAAGACGCTGTCACAAGTCAAGACTCTCGGTGTTGAAGCAGTGCGAGTTATGCGCACTATTCTGGAGGCTGGTGTACGTTATAACTGGGCGGATTTTTTATTAGCAGGGATGACCAAGGATATAGAGCGGATGCGTTCAAATATAGAGGCGCAATCCCATTTTACCTTTGCTTTCTTTGCTGGCTATATCCGTCGCTTGGCTGAATTCTTGGTGGTTCGTGGGGAAGGCAAGTTTGTTTTGCGTGATAGATATCAGTTGTCTCGCCCCTGGGTGAACCACCTATTCGACACCGCCAAGTCCCAAGACGCCCCCGAGGGGATCGATGAATCCCTTACAATTACTACGGGTGGATCGTCTGGCCCTTCGCTCCACACACGCGACAGCCTAGGGGTGGAACCCGATGGAGTTCCTCCAACTTCAAGGAAGGCGGAGCGGGTGGTAAAGGAGATAATTGGCAAAGCGAAGTCCAAACTGGGGAAGCGCGACAGCACACTCGAGGAAACAAGCGAAATTGAGCAGCCTAGGGTAAAGCGGATCCGATTCAAGATTCCTGGTAAATTTCTCGCCCTTTATTCCACTTGTCTTACACATAATTTTAACTGTTACTGGTTGTGTGCAACTGACTTGGCTTATCTTGAATTGAGCAGTTGAGAGACATGACCTGCCGCCTATACCAAAAGACGAGGAATTGACCGACCCGGCGGGAGGTACCGAATTTCTGGAGGAGGTGACTGGAGGAACTGGGGGTACTGAACCTCTGGACGACCAAGCGGAAGCTGAAGAAATGCTAAAAAGCTTTCTTACAGGGGACCTTGATTTTGGAGACCCTCCAACCCAAGAGGAGATTAGAAGGAACGGTATGTCTCATTGCTCAGTTATGCAGCCTAATATGTTCTTGGATTACCCTATTATGACTTGTTTTCGTTTGATTCAGAGGGGGGTGAGACCGTCTCAGAGAAGGAATAAGAGATCCCTCCCGTGGTGCCTCCGAAGGTTAGCTCTTCGTGCAGTCCTTTTACTTGGATGGAAATGCCAAGTAAAAGGGATTTCGTGGCTGGGGTGGCTGAAGAGGTCGTCGAACGGATCGAGAGGATCAACCCCAATATAGGTATGGGTGTATCTAAAGTTTTCGTTTTATAGTTGGATGCTTAGTCCCATTTGTTTTAACGTTTACCCTCTTTCCCATGAACAGGCGTCCAGCTAAGGTGGGACCCATCTGAGCCCGTCCATATGGAGAGCTTGCCCACACTTTCCCCTGAAATTGAAAAAGTGCCCAGACCCGTATATGAAGAGGTAGCAGAGGGTTTTGTTCATAATGCTAAAGCAGTGTGGACGTGCAGGCGCTCTATCGAACAACTGTGGCTTCAAATTCAGGACAAAGAGAAAGAGAATTCTGCCTTGTCAAAAGAACGTGATGATTTGAAGGCCCGCTATGAGTTCGCAGCAGCCAGGTTAAACAATGATCGCTCTTGGCGGACATCTGAGGTCACCTATACAAGGTATTGGGACCTTCTTAACCGCCATGCAGGGCTGATACGGAGGCTGGGGGAGCGAAGAGCCCAAATTGACCTGCTGAATACAAAGTGTCAAGATTGGAAGGCCTTTGCCTCCAAAGTTCGCAAATGGGGACAAGACGAAAAGAACCACAAGCATCAATACAAAAAGTCGCTAAAAGAAGTTTCAATTGAGAAGCGACAGTTAGAGATGTTTGTGGAAGGTCTTGGTCTGCGCTCCGCTTTTGACACCTTCGCCCAGAACACGATTGTGGAGATGGAGTCTCCGAAACGACGGATAACGACAGCTTCTGGGGAGGTGTCGGTGGGTGAATTCCCTCTGAAATGCCCCACCTGGTCGGCGATTGATAAGGGCAAGGCTTTGGCTGATATAGACTTGGGTTTGGATGGGACGGATTGGGCTAGTGTTCCTGAAGAGGAGATCCTACGACGGCTTGAATTCGACTTGGGGGGACCTCTCATGGTAAGCGTTTTGTCTCTTTTCGGAGTTAACCGGTTGATTGATGTTTAAAATTTTAACATTCTCTCGTTCTTCTTCTTTTTTTTTTCTTTTTTTTTTTGTTGATTATTTTCTCTTCGGTCTTTTCAGGATGAAGGTGGTGACGAGACTGGTGAAGTTGGCTCCAGTGGAGCAGGGGCGTCTGGTGCTGGTGGGCCTGAGGAGGATGATCCTCATGCCCCAAGCGCTTAGCGTTTTCTCTTTCTCTCTTTTTTTTGTGTTTTCTTGAGACTTGTATTAATTCAAACTTGTATTGAAAGTGTAACTTGAATATTATGAAATAAAGGGAGGTGATCGATTGTATATAATAATGTGCACACATATGTATATATCCTTGTTGTTGATTTTGGGTTTAAGATGCCGTAGAAACATAAAATATTTTTGGTTTGTTTTCTATTTTAAAGGTGATACAGGACGCGATTAGGAGTAAAACGAAAAGCAGGCACTAGTTTATTGCCATTTCGGGCCACATGCGTAGTTTATCGCCGTTTCGGGCCACATGCGTAGTTTATCGCCATTTCGGGCCCCATGCGTAACCAAGGAATGTTTTGGAGAACACGGATAGACTTCTCGGGAAACCGATCATTGCTGATCGTGGCTAGTTTTATGTCATTGCGGACATGATAGTTTAGTGTCATTTCGGACCGGGGATTGGCTTCTAGTTGCTTGTTGTCTTATCATAGTTTAATGTCGTTCCGAACTTTTTATAGTTTAACGTCGTTTCGGACTAAGGATTTGCTTTCTATTTTAATTGTTTCTTGATATTCTTTATTTTTAAATCATCGGATGTACTGACAGGCACTATTTTATACTCAGCATCTCCCTCGCTGATTATGTTGAACGGCAATTCAGCCCAGGGGACGTTTGCTAAAATGTTTTCGGTGGTTGTACACTCGAGCGGTTCGGCATTAGTCGTTACTCCTACATCGTCTTCTTCATGAGGCCGCAGGTGTAGTATGTCAGATAATGGTGTTTCGGTGTTGGGAGGCTTTCGATCTGTGACAGAGGGCTTGCCATCTATTGGCGACCGAGGGTTCTCGTCATTTGAGCTAGGCTTTTCGATCTCTATTTGTGACCCTTGCTCCATTTCTAAGCTTGAAGAGATTATGGGAATTGTCGCTTCCCCATGTATAACGACCTCTCCGCCCTCGTAGGGCAGGTGAATTTCTTGATGTATAGGAGATGATACGGCTCTTAACTGGGCTAACCAGGGCCTTCCTAAGATGAGATTGAACCCTGGCATCTCATCGACTACCAAGAAATTAGCGGATGTAGGGAACTGGTTTCCCGCTATAAAGTCAAGGGCTATCGTGCCTTTGACTAATACACGCGACCCGCTGAAGGATTTCAAACATGCGGTTGTCGTAGGCTTGATCGAGTCTGTAAGCCCCAATTGTTCGATGATAGGATATGGTACTACATTAGTGGCCGCCCCATCATCTACATGTACCCTATGTATCTTAAATTGGTTTATATGTATGGTTATAAACATGGGGGTTGTAGTCGTCTCGCCGGTTGTTTTATCTGTTTTGATGCTCTCGTCACGAAAGCTTAAGGCGTTAGGGCTGACCCCGCGAGGAGAATACATCACCGCATGGATTGCTGGTTCGCTCGGAGGCAAGTCCTCACTAACCGGGATAGACGTTAACATGCGTACAAGCGCCTCGCGGTGAGTCTGGGAAGTCAAAACTAAATCATATAAGCTTAGAGACGTGTTTTTTTGTTTCAGTGCCTGAGTGACTTGCGTTAGGACCGTCGCGAAATCTCTGCTATCAGGAGCATTTTGGTTGAGAGGGACCGGGTCCATCGGGCCCAGGAGTTTTATCTCGTGTTTCTGTGATTTGTCGTTCTTGCGGATGTTAGCAGTGTCGCGTTGTTCGTGCGTCCGAGAGGTTTCGCCGCTGCTGCCCATGTCCGGTTGATTATCAGACGATGCCATAGGCATGGAGCTGAGAGGTGTTGGTTTAGGTGGCCCCACGGCTAGCCGTCGACGTTCTTTCTCCACGCGTTCGCATGTGAGCCTGTCCGCTAGGCGTTCTCGTGTGTTAGAAGGGCCTGGCCTCGGGCCCTGGGATTGTCCAGGGACCTTTACGACATATGGGGCAGAACGGGGTTGCGGGTATGACTGGGCAGGAGCTTGTGCGGGAACCCAGACGACGTATGGAGTTGGCCTTAGGGGAGATGGGACTTCCATCGTTGCGACAGCAGGTGGTACTCGGACTACGAAAGGGGCAGGCCGAGCGTAAGATGTCGTTGTGCTCGCGGGATTAACGGGGGGAATGCGCACCACGTAGGGTTGTTGGCGCGTTGTCATATGGAAGGCAGGTGTAGTCGAGGGCACTCGGACCACGTACGGCCGCCGCGGGGTGCGGGATGTCTGGGGTACGAGCGCGGGCTCAGCGGGAGGGATTCGAACTACAAACGGCTTGTTAGATACTTCCCCATCCTCGGGGTGTAACGTGTTAATGTGGGGTGTCTCGGGCTCATTGTCACAGTAAATCGTGCTAATTGTGTATGGAGCCTCCTTAGTGTTTAGGGGATCTTGGTACACTCCCATGGTTTGTTTTTGTGGTTGGACGGGGTTAGCCCCGTCGAATGTGATGCTACCTTCGTCAATCATCCGTTGGATATCCTGCTTTAAAGTAAAACAGTAATCTGTTCCATGGCCCGGTCTTTGATGATAATCGCAAAAGCGGTCCATCCAGAATCCTTTGGGCACGGGGGGCTCATCTGGGGTTGCTAGGCCCGGATTCCGTACGAGTTGACAAAATCGATCGTGTCTTTATATGGCGGCGGGGGATAATTGTTTGTGGCTCATCAACCCAGCCTTTAAGAGTTGGTTGAAGAGTTGGGAAGGTTTCATTGGCAGAGGCGTATATTGGGAGGGCTCTTTCCTCTCAAAATTCCGTGTACGGTTCGCCGGATTCTGTTGCGATGATGATTCCTGTGTGGTGGTTGCGGGCTAAGGGTGATAGTAGTTAGCAGGTGGCGTCGGTGGCTTTTGTTGTTGCGTCCCTGCTACGGCTGCTATAGTGGTTTTAGCCTTTTCTTTGTCTTTCTTAGTATGTTGATTCTTAAAGGCTATGTAGGCTGGATCGTGACTGTTTTGGGCAGCTTCTTCAATGTTCTTAATTTGCTCGAACGCTTGATTGAGATCTCGCGCATTGAGGTAATACAGTTTAGATTTAAAGAAATCGTTGACTGCTCCTTTTAGGATCGTAAGTAGGTAAAATGGGGAGATCGGTTCATGAAGCTCGTTCAGAGCTGCGCTCCATCTTTGAATAAATTTTTGGATCGGTTCGAGAGGCCCCTGCTTAATCTGCATGAGGCTATCCAGCGTTGGCTCGGGTTTCAAGTTATACTTGAACCGGGTCACAAATTGGCGTATAAGGTCATCCAAAGCGCAGATGGAGTTCCTGGGTAAGGCGCGGTACCAATCGAGTGCCCTTCCCGTGAGAGACATGGGGAACACCCGGAGGACAGCGTGGGGCCACGCCTGGAGCAAGGCACATTCCAACCGGAATGTTATGAGATGGGCGTTGGGATCTGTCTCACCATTGTATTTGGTTAATGTTGGCAAAGGAACACCTTTGGGCAGGGTTAAAGGTGGGACAGAGGAGCTGATAGGGTCGTCATTGTAGAAATCTATCACTTTCATCTCCCCATCGCTGACGGTCTTGAGGCGTTTTACCTCGTCTGTCAATTCCTGCATCATTCTTTTGGCATCTGCCCAATCCTGAGCGTTTGGGAGCAAGGTGGTTTGGGCTTGTGACGCGTTGTATAGGTTAGACTGTTGAACGGTTGACTGAAGGGCCGAAAGTTGCGTCGTTGGGGGTTGCGTTTGCGGGAAGTGTATAGTAGATGGCATCAGGGGCACTACATTATAGAGAGGAAGCTGTTGCTGTTGTTGTCGTGGCTGTGTCTGAGGTACATGAATCGGTGGCAACGTATGGGGCGGTATGTAGTGGTGGGAAACCTGGTGCGACGTCGTGCCCGTCATCGGCCACTGTCCAGCTATGTTGTACGAGGAGGCTCCTTGTTGGGTTACGGCAGTGAAAGGGGGCGCGTGCGTTTGGATATGGGGGATGTAGTGAGCGGGTGTGGACATAGGTATAACGTGTGGCATTCTTACCACTTGGGACTGAGCTTGGCACGTCACTTCTAGGTTGCTGTGAGGGGGTGGCGCTTGTGAGGATGAACCCGCAAGTGTAAAAGGGAAGGCATTCGACAAAGGGTGGCCCTGGGGAGGGACTTGAGCTGACGCGGATGCTACTTGTAACAGTGCTTGGGTTTGGTCAGAGGTAATGGGTTGGATGGGTATGGTCTCCCCTGCGTCCGGGTTAAATACAGGGTTCACGTGGTTATGCGGACTGAGAGTATGATAGGAGTCTTCATGCTCAGATTGCGCGGCGAATTCGTCCTCTTCATCCCGTTGCGGCTCTACCGTAACCTGGTCTAACGATTGGCTCCTGTGCAGAAGGAGCTGCGTAAAGAGCTCCGAGAATTGCTCCGGAATGGGGATTACATCGTATGGGGAAGGGATGAATTCATACCCCCCTCTGTAAAAGATCTCAAACTGCCTTTTTACTTCCATCTCAGCCCGGTCTACTGCCAGGCCGGCTTGTATCTTAATGCAAATGAAGTTATATTCGTCTTGGCTTATGATATTAGCGGCCGGGTCTCTCCCTTGCAACCTCAACGATCGACGGGGCCCCATTGTGGATTGCCCTCCCATAGGTTGTGCGGTGGGTTGCTAGGCAGTTGTTGTGTTTGAAATGTTAACGTTCTAGGTAGTAGCAGCAGTGATGTTGATCGGATTCATAATTATGGACAATTTGAGTGTGTGGAATTGATATGGATAACAGTATATGCGGTGGCGTGGACGAGTTTACAGGCTAAGTGTCCAGCGTGAATGCTGGCGTAAGCGTGCAGCGTATACGCTAGGGTTTGTCTGCAACGTGAACGCTGGCGTAAGCATGCAGCGTATACGCTAGGGTTTGTCTGCAACGTGAACGCTGGTGTAAGCGTGCAGCGTATACGCTGAGTCTGGTTCAAAAGCGGCAGCGAGGACGCTGATCAGCGTGAACGCTGAGGGACGTGAAGCCTATTTAGCGAAGGGCCCTCCTTCTAGCGCCAAAAACTGTGCCGACCGAAATCGTCGGTGTAAGGCTGGGATGTAACGAACACCGGAAGAGATGCGGACAAGCACAGTCGACCCTGCCTTCGCTTGAGGGCAAGCTGGAAAGGACGAAGGCAGAGTGCCTTGGATGGTCCGCACGCGGATCAAACAAGGACTTCCCCGAGCGCCGCCGAAGCGTTATACGCTGGGTTATACGTAAACGGGGCGTAAACAGCGAATCAGGCGTGCACAGCGTAAGTATACCGGGCGTAAACGGAATGGGGCGTGAACAGCGTAAACAGAAATGAGCATAGCGTGAGCGTACGGGCGTGAGCGTAAACAGCGTGAACGAATGTAGAGCGTAAGCAGGCGGGTGGTGTGAACAATGGACGCATATGAACGGAGACGGAGCGAAAATGCAAACGGGCGTGAACGAAGGGCGGGCCAAATTGACGTAAAACTAAAAAAGAACCCGCAGCGAGCGTAAACAGTGGCCGTCTTCGGGCACGAACCGAGCGCGGAGCGCGGGCGTAGACAGGCGAAAACAGGGTGCGGGCCAAATTAACGTAAAACTATAAGAAGAACTTGCTGTAAGTGTAAACAATAGATTATGGAATTAAAGTTTTGTGCACCGGTCTAACGCAGTTGTGTGGGGACACAAGGCGGACGTACAGCCCCGGTGAACGGGAAGGATGCAGCTGGCGGACACGGTGGGTGAAGCGCGGACTGTGCTCAGCGTGCAGCGTGCGGCGTGCAGGACTCTCGGCGTAAGCGTGAGCGTGTGAGGGTTTCAGCAGCGTAATTGCTCTGGGTCGGCTCTGGTAAATTTTTGCAGACCTGGTAAACGTGGAAAATTGGGCTATTTATAGGGGTAGGGTTACCGGGAAAAGCGGATGGGGAGACACGTGGCGTACAGACCGGGCGTTACAATTTAGAAACTCGGTACACGCTGGGCGTATACATTACAAGCTGGCGTGTACGCTGAGCGTACACGCTGGGCGTATACGCTGAGCGTAAACATTTACAAGCTGGCGTGTACGCTGGGCGTACACGCTGGGCATATACGCCGAGCGTAATCATTTACAAGCTGGCGTGTACGCTGGGCGTATACGCCGGGCGTAGAGACCGACGGATGTCCACTTGCTTCAATCCTTGCTCTTTGGTGTAATCTTCATGCTGCCATTGGAAATCCTGTCGTCGAGCGTGTACACTGAGAAGCCGGGCGTAGATGCTGGGCGTGAACGCTGGGCGTAGACGCTGGGCGTAGACGCTGGCCGTGAACGCTGGGCGTAGACGCTGGCACAACACTTAAAAGATTTTTGTGGTGTTTCAGTTAGCACTCTTAGTTGGCATTTTGTCCTACTCTTTTCTACCACCTTGGTAGCATTTTGCATTGTTAACTCCTGAATCCGCATTCAAGCACATAGCCATCTTGCTCTATACGTCTTGGTTACCTTTGGTAGCTCTGCGCCTCCCAGCATCGCGCAACCAATTGTATCCACCTTAACAGAGCGAAGTCATAGCTTTGAAGCTATGCATTTTCCTAACTGCATTTTACTTTGCTTCCCTACTTGTTGTCGCATTTTATATAGTTTTCCGTTCTTTTTGCACTTGACATTTGAGCATCATTACTCTATGTTTCAAGTTTCATTTTCAAACTATCTTGTTGCAAAAGGTTATATTAACACCGACTAAGTCCATGTCTGATCAACTAGACCGTTCAGGGTGCCCCGTTTTCGTTTTATCTAGCACGGCCCTCCTGCAGATTTGGGGTTAAGACTACCGCGACTGATGACCCGTCAATGTTTTCCAAAACGTTTTCAGTCGCTACAACTTGTATGATTGGAATATGTTATTTGTGGGGCCTATTGGAGCACAAGCGTTTTTGGGCATTCCAATCCTTTCTGGTGGTACTTAAATATTATTTTATTAATCAAACTTTAAACATGCATAAGTTTTCGAATGGACATCCACACTCAATTTTTCAAATCTCATCCTTTCAAGTTAGTCGTGGGGGAGATGGACATCTATACTAATTATCATTATGGCTCCTTAGCTTTTCTACCTTTTTGGTTTACAAATTTTTGTCTTACACTTTTTTGTTTTTATACTTTTTTGTTTTACGCTTTCTTTGTTTTCATACATTTTTATTGTATACTTTGTTATTTTTCCATTTTTTAGTTCACAAAATTATTAGTACATTTTGAATTTCGTCAATATTTTACAATTTCTTTTATATTTTACTTTATTTTGATGTGAATTTTTGTCATTGTTTTCTACTAAAATTTTTTTATTACCAACAGGACATAGTGATGCTATAGCTATTTGCTAATGGTGGTTTGTACTTGATGTTTTTGACTGCTAATGTCTGGTTTCTATTTTTGAATTTTAATGACTGATGACTAAGACAAAGTTTCTTTTCATGGAATAGGTAGTGAGTCCATGTCATCCACCCATCCACAAACTCTATGGTCTTCCTAGTTTTTGAAGTATGAGGTCCCTTTTCCTTAATGAAACTTTAATGAACTTGTGACCTTAGTAGTTTCCAAACTTGGAAAGAATTCAAATGGTTTGAAAAGGATGTGACTTTAAGGGGATTCCATGCTTTTTGTACCTTTCTACTTGAGTGCATAAGTGTTTTCATGGATTTCTTATCGTTCCATGTTAACCAATCACAAAAAGTTAATAACTCTTTGCATGGTATGGTTTCCATCCAAAAAAATCCATAAAAACATAAAATCCAAAAAACATGATGATGGAAATTCAAAGCACACCCCTTAGACAAAATAACAGGCTACAAGCATTAGTTATGGGACTAGAAAGACATGTTACTCATGTCTAAAGGTTCCCTCTAACTAAGGCCCTCTCTCACTTCCTACTCCTCTTTTCTTCCCAATTAAGGAATGGTGATTGATTTGTGGGAGCAATCTTGTGTCTTGAGGGAGTGGACTAGTCTTAGAGTGGTGATGCGAAGTTACTGAAGGTGGTTGGTTTTGATTTGGCCTAAGGATGGGCTTTATTAAGTCATTTAACCATAGAATCCACAAGGGACTTAATGTGACCATGATTAGGAACTCCATTTCACTTTCTCTCTCATCCATCAATGATTTGCATAACTCACCTCACTACCAATTTTTATGTTCTTGTTCAATGGCTTAGTTGATGTGTTGAAATTATTAGGTAGATTCTTCTAAATTTGATCCTTAACTTTTCATAATAATTAATCACTGTGGGATCCACAAACTCCTTAATTGAGGTTATGCAAGGGTAAAAATAACATAATCTTACTATGGGGAGGATCCACTTGCATATCTCTTGATTGGGTTGGTTAAGTTCCTTATCCTTAGGCATTTTCACAATCAAATCTTTCATGCATCCCATCATGCAACCAATTGTGTGCTCCTTAAGGAATTTTCTCCAATNAATGAGAGGGGATTTTTTGAAATTTTTAAAGCCTAGAACCTTCAAAGAGCCATATCTTCCTAACCATTTGTCCAACTCACTTTATTCTTTGACCTTGTAGCTACCGAAGGTAAGCTCTTTGTCGTGGGGGCCACAAACCTTAAGGTTTTTTGAAGAAAAAGTTTTCAAAATTTTTTCTAACTCCCACAAAGTTTTAACAAAGAAATCAACATTAAAACATCAAATTTTAAAAGTTAAACCTTTCCAACAAGCTCTAGTGACATTCTAAGTTAAAAATCATCAAAATAATAGTAAAATAATCAATCTACTATGGTCCAAACTTAGCCTGAGTGCAACCATCCATTGAGAGAGGTATGTTATAAGTTACACATTGAATGCTAATCCTTGATTATATTGTGACCACAAATGGCACCTAAAGGAAAGCACGTGCAAGAAGGAGGACCATCCCAACCAAGGGATAAATGACCATGAACAAGAAGGGGCCAAGAGTAGCCCCATGAGCAAGTAGAGATCCATGCCATGGGACCTCTTTAGGAGGGGCTCAAAGTGAAATCTATTTGATAGATTCTTGAAGTGGCAACAATAAAATAGTCTCACCAAGATGAGGCACTTGAACCCAGACCAAACCTTGAGGTTACCTTCACAAAAGCCTACCTCAGGTATATCGTGAACAAGGAGGTCTAGAAATCCATGCTCTAAGAGTTTAACTTTAAACCTTTCTTGGAGTTTGCATCTCAAAAAGTCAAAGCTCAATTATAGAACTCTCCCATGTGGTCCATAATCACTTCCAGTGGGAAGTGGTACATGGAAGAGACATAATCATTCTAGAACAATCAGCAAGTCAAATCAACGATCAAAATCAAGGAAATTTTAGTGTCCTACTTAGTGAAATCCATCGTAGAGGCCCTTGGGTTACTAGAAACTAGGGTGAATCTTAAGGAATTAACGTAGGTAGATCCTAGTATCAAGAAGGAATTGATGTGATGGTGTTATGGTGTCAATCTTAAGGAGTTCAGTGCACTAACCATAGTGAAACATGCATATTTCAAGATTGCAACCTTTTACCTTAATCCAATGGTGAGGCCAAGCAATATTACAGCCTTCTCTGCTCATGTGTATGCCACTCTAAGCAATATATTTCCTATCAAATTTCCATAGCTTATCTATCATGAAATAGAGAAGAAGTTTAAGGAAAATGAATGTGGAAGGAAGACAATCCTCTTCCCATGTCTCATCAAGAAATTATGCAAAAGGGGAGGAATAACATGCTATACAAATGATATTATTTGAAGTAATCTATCCACTTCTTAGGCAAAGATGATGAAAGAAAAAGTGCCTACCAAAATCATCCAAGAAGAGAAACAATAACCACCACCTCTACCACCCACTCATGAAATAACATCAGAGTCCTGCACTACTCTTGAGGACATGTATGAGATTCAAGAGTAACTCTTGCAAGAGCAAGAGTAATGAGCGGGAACGAGTGATGGTGATCAATCAATGTATCACCTAGAAATGAGTCACCTCAATGAAGTAGCTTAAACAATTAGCTAGATGGAAGAAGATAGGCTAATTTTCTCAACCCAAAGAATGCAACTACCTGTGAGATCAAATCTTGATTCCTAAGAGGTAATAGTATCTCTCTCTCTCAGCAACGGAAATTCCTAGAAATCTCTAGGAATGCCACTACTTTTTTAGTGCATCTGGAGAAGGGCGAGGAGGTAATTGTCTTGGTGATGCAACACCATGGGCAAGAGAAAGTAGTAGAGGTAATTGCTCATAGAATTTCCAATATATTAAATCACGTGTAGCGTTTGTACTAGATATTTCTACACTTAGATATGTGCAAGCATCTATGAGAATAGTTAGTGGCAAATTAAGTGTAGCCTAGCATGAGGCATTATTGGAGTACCTACTGGGAACCAAGCAACCAATTTTGGATGTTTATGACCTTCCAAATAATATCAGTGCTATCTAGTAGTTGCTTGAGGTAAAGGTTAGGTGCATCATTGAAGGGGCAACTCAAAATGGCTAGAACTAAAAACCAATGCTTGGCCATAGAGGTTTCTGAACTTAATGCCCACCTCCTTGATCCCATGGTACTTAGCCAAGCAACCACAAGAGATAAAGCTTTCCAACAACTTTGGTAGAAACTTAGAGAGGCCAAGTTTGCAAAGGAGTCAGTGGTCTTTGATCAGTCCTTAGTAGATGTAGTAACCTACAACATGTAGAATGACTTGGATCAAACTCTCTAGGAGAATAAGCCCCTGACTATAGAAAACCACTACTTGTGTAATGTTGATGCACAAAAATGACAACCTTAAGATTTTATCCATCAAAAGTAGGATTAGCTAGCTAGAGTAAATAATGAACTAAGGAGATTGGTAGCTAAAAATAGAAATCTCTCCATGGAGGAAGTTTGAGCTCTTCA
>MNCI01036972.1:393038-424175 GCA_015680685.1 Gnetum montanum
TCCTGAATAAGGGAGAGCCGCCTCTTATTTATAGAAATGACGGCTGACTGCGATATCGCGGCCGACGCAAACCGCGTCTCATCAAAGATCGATAAGGAGACTAAGCAAAAGCTTGGGATTACCAATGTCAAACTCAAGGTTCTTAAGGCAAGATTGATTGATCAACGATCAACTACTTAGAACTTAGCTAAGAGGATGAACAACTACCAAGATTAAAGAATGCAGTCAAGGTGTTCAATGTTGAATGCAAATTTTTCACTACTTAGTTTATTAATGTTAATGGGTTTTTCTCAATAATGCTCTATCCCTAAAATGTTTCCACTCTAGCCCACATTTAAGATGTTGTGTGGATCGTGAATGATCCCAAGAAAAAGGAGGCGAAGATGAAGGCACTATTGGATGTCTTTCATCTTTCACCATAAGTTGTAGCTGCCATTGGACAACCACAACCACCTAAGGCTCCTTCGAAGCAGGAGAAGGTCTTTCGAAGCCTTAGGAGCCTTCATCACATGGGACCATTTGATTTTCTCTAATGTCTTCACACCATCTAAGGAATTATGTTTTTCAGTTTTATCCTGATGTTTAATTTTATTGTCCTAAACACCAAAATTTTGTAATCATTATAAAACTATATTCTTGGGCACTTAGTTTTGTCATGTCGTTTGTATGTTTATTTTGTATGTCAATAATCCCATACCTTCCCAAATTTTGTAAAGAACTCAAGAACGAGTTTTCATTTAGTCATGGGGGTATGATGATGTGTCATGGTCGGCCTATGCCATCAACGCAACCCCATCGATGGGATCACATCGATGTGGGTTTGACCTATTGATGTGTACCCATTGATGGGGCCCCCCTATTTTTACCTATAAATGTGCACCTTCAGCTACATTTTATGACATCAAGTCTCATAGTTGTAGTGAAGCTCTAGCAATTTTTTCATTCATATGTTAGAATATTTTCTAAGTGCCTGCAATAGGAGTCGAGTGTATGGATCTTTATTCGAGCACTATTGTACCTAAGCACTACAGTTTGTGAGGCAATAAAAGCTTTCTAATAAACCTTTCAGCACTTTAAAATAGATTAATTATTTTCTTCATGCATTTAATATTTTAAACAATTTATTTTAATTTTTTAAGTAATTAAGTAAGCAATTAATTAGGATAGATTAAATAGTGATTAATCAAAACATATAAGTACAACCACTTTCAGCATATGTGTAATGCTTGGTAAACCTAGTAACGCTTAACATATGGTAACCCAGTAGCATTATATGTGTTTAAGATGTGTATGAAAAGTGGGAATGAATGATTATATTAGGATTAGTTAAGTGTTAGCTAGTTAGATTACTTTAGTAGTTAATTACCTTTATTCATTATTCTTCATTCTTAGGTGACTTAGAACACAAAAACATAAAAATGATAAAAAATCATATGCCTCAGTTATACTTAATCATACCCTTGTATTCACAAGTGTAACTGGGAAGATAATGATTGTAATGGTTAGTTTCACCTCTTAGAGACTAGTGTACTTAGAAGACTAGAAGTTCATAGAATTCAACCAGATCATGTGTGAATGCTTAGTGATTCATATTGTAGGGTGTAGGCTAGACTTGCTGCTCATCAAAACCCAAGGGTAAATGGAGGTTAGAACTACTAAGGTTGAAGCATTACAAACCAAGAGAAAGATTTTTCATGTAACAATGGACCAAGCTAAATGATCACTAAAGCAAAAGAACACATCCCTAAACTTGTATGACCTAGTCATTACCTCTCCTGCACATAGAGATGCACAAGCTCAAGTGTCGACTTTTATCCCTATGAGCATAGTCATGCCCTCTAACAAAGAGTCAACCCACTCTATCATCAAGCAACCTTTACTTAGGAAAAACAAACATCAACCCATGCTTAATTTCCATGATAGTGAAGTGAATATTGACTCTCAAAATGGAGAAGTGCTATTCACTCCTCTCCTTATCACCATACATGTTTGTAGATACAATGTTCACCATGTTCATGTAGATGATAAGGTAGCCACAAATGTGGTACCATATTCCATTGTTAACAAACTAGGCTTAACCAAGAATATCCAAGTGACCACTACCTTAGCACTCAAGTAATTTAATGGCTCATGAGTAGCAGTGTGAGGTCCCATCTCTTTGGTCTTTGTAGCCAGTGACATCTGCCGACTTTTTAGTGGTTGAGGAAACACCTGGCTTCAACTTAATCCTAGGGAGACCATGCTTAACAAAGCTTTAGGTAGTTTCATCTCCTATACATCAATAGATTCACTTGCCATACTATACTGGCAAAATTATGATCCACAGGGACAATGTGCCACTGCCCTTAGTTAACTATGTTAGCATGGAACAAGGTTTGGAGGTAGAGTTTCAAGAGAAAACTCTCAACATTCAAACTATGGCAAATAAAAATGTAAGCAACAACAATGTGAATAGTGCAAACTTTGCAACATGAAACAATCAACAAAAATGCCTATAGCTTGCCATGCTAAATGAGAGAATCAATGACCATAGGATCATGCCAAAAGGATTCCTTGATTTCTCAAAGATCAAGCAACAAGTTCATGATAAATGTCTCATCCATTCTTTTTTCAATCATTTGTTTACCTTTACAACAATATATCATGTTTCAATATTGGCTTTAGCCTTATGTGCTCTTTTGAGAGCATCCCATGCTTGCTAGATAATGTACGAACAATGGCCCACTATGGCCTTAAACTAGCAATAAGACTTGCTAAGGCCTAAAACTAGCAATAGGATGGCTTGCCCTAAACCACTTCGATGATCCCCAATAGCCTCAAAACATTTCCCAACCTAGTTAGAAGTGCCTAAAACCTCCAAGAGTAGTTGTTCAACACTAGGGGGGAGGCCCATCCATGCTACCTAGCATGGGTGGGTGGGCAAAAATCATAAATTACCAAAATTGACCACCCAGTTAACATTTTTAGACTTTAAGACTCTTTGGTAGCTTCTAGAAACCTAGAATGACCAAAAAGTAATTCAATTTTTTTATTTCAAACCTTTTCCATGCTAGTGACCCTCCCCCTCCATGCTTCCCAGCATGGAGACAGCATGGAAGCCTAGGGGGTATGCAATAAAACCTAGTTTATGATCAAAAATAGCCTATAACCTATCCTAGTAACCCCTAGACCTTGTCAAAACCTTCCAGAGCCTCTAGATACCCCAAAATTGGCCAAAAAGAACCCAAATTTGACATTTCTCTCTCATCCACACTGGGGCCACCATGCACAACATGGAAGAAGGGGGGTTGATTGCATAAGGCATCTAAGAGACTCCAAATTGGTAATTTTTGGCACCAAATCTTAACCATTAGCACTAGCAATCCAAGAGGCTAACATGCATGGTCAATTTGCTATCAAAAAAGCTTGGATATGACATTTTCCTCTCATCCACACTAGGGCCACCATGCCCAGTGTGGAAGAAGGGGCGTTGATTACATGACACACCTAGGAGCCTCTAAACTATTGGATTTTAGTTGATTGCATGATCGAGATAAACTATTGGATTTTAGTTGATTGCATGATCGAGATAAACTATTGGATTTTAGTTGATTACATGATTACTGGTGTTGATGATCATGGTGTTGACAATCATGGTGTGTCGACACCAGTAACCCCTGAGGCTAACATGCATGGTCAATTGGTTGTCAAAGGAGCCTAAATCTAACATTCTTGATTCATCCATGCTAGGGGAGACCTCCTCCACATTTTCCAGCATGGAAAAATTGTTGATAAAGCTAGGAAAGTTAGTGGGGTATCCCAAATGCTTGAAAATAGCATCAAATTACCTTGTACTAGCACCAAAACCTCAACAACCCTTCTAGAAGCCACCGAAATGCCAAAAATTAACAGAAATTAGTTCCTTAAGGTTCTTCGATGTTGAGGAGGACCTCATCCACACTAATCATTTTAGTGCCACTGTGGATGGGGGGAACCAAAACTATTGAAATTTTGCATGAAAACAACCTCTAGACTTTTGAAAGTCATCTATAATAGCTCAAAATTTTCTTCTCTTTGTTTTCCATGTTGGGAAGGATTCTATCCACATTGGGCATCCTAGCTCTAGTGTGGATGGATAGGGGGAAGCCAAGAAACCCTCTTACAACCATCAAAATAACCAAATTTTGACCCTAGGCTTTGACAATCTACATTGACAACCCTATGGACATACATGCATAGCCAAAAATACCAAAAAATAGCAAAAAGCATGGTCCCTTAGCTCTTACACATTGGAAGTCACCTCCTCCATGTTGGCTAGTGTGGAAACTAAGGAGTGACTCATAAAATGACCCTTAGATACCTCAAACAAACATCAAGAAGCCTCATGTGCTTCCTTTTGCACATCCCAAAACCCTCAAACTTTCCAAAATTAACCATAGATAGCCAAAAAGCTGGTTCCTTTTATCTTCCATGTTGAGCATGGGAACCCCAACATGAAAAAAAGGGGAACATCAAAAACCTCCTAAAAATCATTGAAACAACCAAATTTTAACCCTAAGTATCAACTATTGATACTAGCAAACTTGTAGAACTACATGCATAGCCAAAAGTGACAAAAATTAGCAAAACGTAGAGTCCCTTGGTTCTTCCATGCTAGAAGCTACCTCTTTCACACTGGCCAATGTGGAAGCAAGGGGAACTTTTTAAGGGACTCAAAAATGTCTATTAGACACCTTGAATTGACACTAGACAGCCTTGTGTACACCCTTGGACCATGCTTGCATCCTTCAAGGCTATCAAACCTTGCAAAACTAACCTCAAATGGTCAAAAAGCTTTTCCCCTTGATCTTTCCAACTAGATCCATGCTAGACACCTCATCCTTAGTGTGGAAGAAAGGGAGGAAGCCCAAAAAACATGTAGGAACACCCAAAACTATCAAATGTTAACCTAGAACCCTAACCTTTGACCCTAGCAACTTTGGGAGCTAACATGCATAGTCTATTATGACCCAAACTAACCTTGATCTGGGATTCTTATTTTATCCACATTGGAGAAGGCCCCTTTCATGTTGGACTGGGTAGCATGGAAACAAGATGAGAAGGGTGCCTTTCCACTTTTTGTGGCAAGATGACACCCTTGGAGTCTAAAAATGTACACCAAAGAAGCTTGGGACCTCATAGCCTTGAGATTATACTTATTTGACTTCATTTTAGCCTTCAAAACTCATTCCCCCCAATCTTCCATGTTGGGGCCACTTCCCTAGTGTGGAAACAAGGGGTGAAACATTAGATGCTTCTAAACAACCTAGAAACTTGGAAAATCATGATCTGCAGCCTTGGGAGCCTAAAATCCTAGTCAGTGTGCTCCCAAACCATCCCAAAATCATAGAATAAGCGCCCTCCCATTCTTCCACACTAGGGATGCTATGCTCAATGTAGAAAAAGGGAGCAAAATAATTTCAACTTGTTTTGGCAGCCAAAATTAGCTCAAATGGCCTCAAAATAGAGCTAGGGGATGCATAGCTCCCAGATTTTGGTTCCATCTATTTTTTTGACCATGTTTGATCATGTTCTTTCTTGAATTTTGAGTCTTCATATTGAGTGCCCTCCTTTCCATGCTAGCCAACATGGAAACAAGGTGGTTAATCTCTAGAACCTACTTTTTGGCTTTTATTAACCTTTGAAGTACCTAATTTTGATAGATTTGACCCTTCACTACCTTGGGAAGGCCCCAAAACCTTAATTTTGGACCTTTGGATGCCCCAAAACATACTTTCTATGATTTCCACACCAAGGATCACTCCTTCCATGCTGGTCAATGTAGAAACTAGGGGGGGACTAGTGTGGAAGCCTCAATACTCCTGATTTTTAGGTCCAAATAGCCTTGATTGATGTCCAAACTTACCTAAAAACCTTGTATCCCTAAACCATGGCCCACTAAGGCCTAAAACTAGCAAAATATAACCATATTTAATTCAATATTAGCCAAGTTCTATCACATATAGCCCATTTTTCTTAGTTTGACCTTATTCCATAGCATTTGACTTGTTTTTAGCCTTATTCCACATTGTCGACCTTCTTGGCCCAATATAGCCTCTACATAGCCATATATTTTCTTTACTATAGCTTTTCTAGCCCTTATTTAGCCTTGGATTAGTGTTAAATTATGGGGTTTAACCTTCCTTGACCATCATTTGGTACCATGTAAACATGACCTGCTAAGGTATAAAATTGGTAAAAAGTGTAACCATGCTTAATGATGGTTGACCTTGTATTCCCTGGTATTGCCTTATAGCCTTTGTTGACATTACTTAGATACTTGTATGACCTTTGTTACAACATTTTTTCTCATTTATGCATTATCACCATAGTATTTTGCATTATGGTTAGCATTATTTTATTGATTTTTATCAATTTTTATCATTTTGTTAAATAGGTGCCACTTGATGTGCTTATGTTGTCATGCAAATTAAGCTAAGAGGATGAGGAAGCAAACTCAACTAGCCTTAAAATCTAAGAAAATCCCTCTCATGATGTTGTTGCACCAAGTTGACCTTAAATGTCCAAATCCTAAGAGCCTTGAAACCATTGCACTATATAACCATAATGCCCTAAAGTAGCCTGATGACCATTAACCTTGAAGTCAAAAACATCATGGAGGATCCCTCAGTCAAAATTCCTATCTAAGACCATAATGGTAAGGAGAAAAAACATAGAACCAAGTTCCTCACTAGAACTTAAACCCACTCAAGACCACATCAAGCCCTTGTTATGCAACATTAAAGCCATCATATAGTCTTGATTATTCCTAACATTCACATGCTTGTTTGTAGTATTTTTTATCATTGTTGATAGGTTGCAATGAATAACTGACACTAATAACTTTGATGACCTACAAAAAATGAGCCTACATGACATCTTTTTACGATAGAGGGACATCTTTCTATGTCCTTTTGAGGCCTTAAACTGGTAATATGACCTACCAAGGCCTTAAATCAACACCATGGTCCACTATGATCTACAGCTAGAACCATAGCCTTTCAAGGCCTTAAACTAGTACTATAAGCTACCACAGCATTAAACTAGCAACATTGGTGACTTGGGTATATATGACCTATATGCATTATAACATTATAACATGCTTTGTTTGCTTGGTTTTTTTGTCCTCTTGGAGTTGTGTTTGCAGGATGAAGCCTAAAGCCATCGCAAGGATGCAACTCATTATGGTAGCAAGTCACCACATGACCCTGACCACTTCTTGAGCCTAACCCCTTAACCTTATTATGACCTTTCATACCTTTGAAAATAATTTTCACTTATATTCATCACTCATGCAGTATAGCCATATGATATCTCTTCATCATGCTCCATCCTCAAGTCCACTTGAATGTAACACAACTCATTCAGTGGGAAAACCATTTAGTCCATTGAGCGTAACACATCTCATTCAATGGGATAACCCTTAAGTCTGTTGCATGTAATACAACTCACTCAATAGGAAAACTATGTCGAACTAGCCTTGGCAATGAGGACCAATGAAGGTCTCACCCCACACAAAGAAAAAGAGGAGAAGCAAATTGCCAAGAAGCTAAATGGTCAATGAAGCCTCAAAGCCCAATGGCCAAAGTAACATTGGAGTGAAGTGATTGGATCCTCAAACGCATTTAGTCAGCAACCAACACTTCAAAACATGTCAATATCATACTATAGCCATTATGAAAATACTTGGGATGAACCTCCATGACCATCTTCCTAATGACCATAATCATCATCTCATCATAGCCTTAACCCATCATCGCAAGCACTCTTTGGCATGGTTCAACACAACTGAATCAAGTGCAGAGAGGGAATGTTGGTGATGGACCTGCAGTAATGTTTTGTATTCTTTATTAGTGCCTCTTAGGTCAATCGTATAAACACCAACAAAGAGGGGCCATTGAAACACCACAAAAAATTTGTGTTATAACCAATTTCCATGATGTAGCCCTCACCCCATGAAACTCAAGGTAAAACTTCATTGTAAATGTGAAGATTGTAACCCATAAGAGACAATCTCACATATTTCATACTTTTGAAGCTAAAAATTACCTCATAAGTGGCTAACTCCTTATTCCCCAAGTGAAAAGAGTTACCTAGTATCTATATTTTGTCTTGGGGGTTAAAATGCCTTTTGGAATGCCAAAAATGGTAATTTGATGGGTTTTATGAGAGGTATACATTTTTCTATGCTAGAAACACCTACAAGGAGGGTAAATCTCACCTACCCTCAACATGGAGAAGTGGGGGCTCCCCCCTTAGTGTGGAAACTTCACCCCCAACCCCCCACCCCCAGTGTGGAGATTCCATACATAGCTTGGAAACCTTCCCCCCCTCAACATGAAAGTTCCCCCCCAACATGGAGGCTCCACCCCTAGCATGGAAGCTGCATGTCCCTAATGTGGAAGTAACATGAGCAAGATGTCTATACTCCATTAACTTCAATGTTGACCATGCACTTCAGTGTAGAAGATTAAAGGCCCAAGTTTGGGCACCCATCTCACCTGTATGTGGTAGAAATTTGTAGCAATTTGCAAAGTCCAAAACCTATAAAATCAAAACCCAAACACCATAAATAGGTTTCACCCCCTTTGCACACATACTTTGGAATTTTTGGTAAGAATTTTTACATTCAAGAGCTTCAAACACATACAAAGACTCTTGAATCCCTAGCATAGAACCCCCCTTTTGAGCAATTGTTACCCCCCATAGCAATTGTTACATCCCCATAGTCATTGTTACATCCCCCTGTAACACCCCCTTCAAATCTAGTGCAAGGAGTAGCAAAGGTTCTAAAGCATTAGGAGTTGTGGAGCATTTGGATCATGGAGCACCAAATTCCAAGCCCTCACCAAAGTGAACCCTCTACCCCCCAAGCACATTTTTGTATATAATCTCTAAACTCTCTTTATTTTTGGTGAAATAACGTTTACAGTTTTAGTTTGTGTATGAATTAGATATGTTATTTATTTTTAGTACATTTACATTTTCTAATCTACAATTGTATTTGCATTATTATTACCTTATTTTCCCTCCTAAGTCCCTAGGTGATCTACCAAACTATCCATTTTTTGGAGGTCCTAAGGATTCAGGGTTGAGGTTGCTACACCATATCTCTCAATTTTCTAGTGATTGATTTTTCTAGTTGCAACAAAATATTTTGGGAGAAATAATTTGACAAACTCATATTTTCATTTTCTTGTCTAATAAGGAAACTATGCAAAAGGGTCATAATCACTAGACATATTAATGATATAATTAATAGGGCTCAAAATGCATCATAATTAGAGATTTTCAAACTTGTATCATCTAAGAAGGATCAGGTAGAAGCACCTCCTAGTACCAAAGTTCCATAAAGCATACCTATAGAAGAAATATATAGAGAAATACCAAGTACTCATATAAATGCAGTAGATCTTAGAGCTTGTTGATCAATTATGAACCACATGAAAGAGGTATGACAAGATATGGGCTAGATACCTATAGAATTCCAAGAATTACTTGGTGTTACCATTGATGATCTTGAATTCTCCATGGATGCAAGATTTGGCAGAATCTTAGTGTAACTAATAAGGGATGAATAGACTTCATAAACTTCTAAACATGCAACAATAGTTCAAGTCATCCTTGCATTAGGTGATGAGGCTACAATCCTCATTATGCCCCATGAAGGCCAAAAGGATGTTACTAAAATTATTACTAAATACATTAGTGTTGCACTAAAGGTTTTGAAGAGGTAGGCCTTTAAAAGTATATCTATGAAAAGGAGATTAGGATAACTAAGGCCCACATTAGTGTTGCATTACAACAATTTTGAAATGTTGATTGGAAAAGCATCCTTAACTAAATCTCAATAGTGCATTAAGTAGAAATTAAAATCAAGGATTTACAAATAGAGAAGCTGACCTAATACATGAATCTTGCTAACGTTAGATATGCTAATCTTACCATGTTGATAGCTATCAACCTAGAAAATGAAGTAGAGATACAAGGAACAAATTTTGCATTATTTGATCATGAGAGCAAGTGACACAATGAGGCTAAGAAAAAATTTTATAAAGTAATAGGAAATTTAGAGATCATCTAGGCTCAATACATTGCACAACATGATGTCACAGAGGCCCTAGTAAGAAGACTAGCAAAATACTATAAGCTGAAGGAGAAAGTTAAAGTGTTTGATGCATAATTCATTCATCAATATAATAAAGCTCTTGTAGTTTATTTTTGTATAAGTTAGAAAAATCAATGAGTGCCTACAACATGAACTTAAATTAATTAAAAAAATATTATTGGAGTGATCTTGTATCTTGATATGGTTCATGTTAGCAATAAGATCAACATTGATTTACCTTCATTGTAGCATTTTAACTTAACTTAAAATTTACTTTTAATGTAATTTATCTTCTCATGCACATAGCTTAATGTTTACTTTTACATACATTTAGTTGATAATTTCCTTTCCATACACATTAGAATATCACAGAATGAGCACAACCACTTCAAGCGTAACATATTTTTGCTTGGTAACCCAATAATATTAATGCTTAGTTAGCCTAGTAGTGTTACATTTGGTAATCCGAGTAATAAACATATGCATTTAGGACATGTATGGCAAGTGGGAATAGACACTCATCATCTTAGAATATACTAGAGTTTTCTTATTGTGCTTAGATTAAATTTCAACATTTTAATATTTTAACCATATGCACTAAGGGCCATATGAGTATGACTAGAAAGATAATGACCTATTATCATACTTAATGATCTAGAATAACCACTAGTCCAATCCATTGAATATAATTTGGTAACACATGAATAATTTTCATTTGTATGGTTAAGCATAAAAAACTACATTATTACTCATTGATGAGCGGCTAGGTACCCCTACGCCCAACCATACGAATCACGAGTGTTCACGCACGACTCGGTCGAAATCTGCAGACTGTAAGCACTTAACATACACCAGACTCTAACCAATGAAACCTTGGGTTAGAACGGTCGTTGTCATCCTAATCTCACTCTTGAGGTTCTGTTTACGATGGTTAAGTGAGACTAAGGCTAATGTTTTTTATAGCTTTTTAATTATCTTTTTGGGTGCTAATTATCTTGGAAAGTAAGGCTAGAATATTAATTAATCTAAGATTATCTTAATCTAAATCTTAGCTACTCCTAACATAAGTATCTGGTCCCATCTTCCAAGCATGTTCTAAGCATCTCCTAACACTTCTAGGTTGCCAAATGTTAAGCGTCACTGGGTTTACCAAGTGTTTGAGTTACGTTCAAGATGGTCGTACTTATGGCCTTTAAGAACTACGAATGAACAATAGCGACTGAAATCATAATAACAAAAACTTAAGTAATTAACAAATAACTAATAAATAATAAACATATTAAACTATTGAATGCATAAAATATCTAAGTCCAAATTCTACAAGGAATGCTTGAATACTTCGTATTTATTGCCGTCACATCAATGGACTCAAATACACCAACGCTCAAATAAAGAGCTAATCACTTTTCTTACACCTGCTGCAGGCACTTAGAAAATATTTTATCTCCTGTGGGAACAAACTGCAAGAGCTTCACTACAACTAACTGAAAAGGTGCCTAAATGAGGCGAAAGACCCTCTTATTTATAGGCTGGGATAGGCAGCTGCGTAAATGGGGCCAAGTCGATGCAAGAAGGCTACGTCAATGGGCCCACATCGACACGGCCCCATATACATGGTCCAATTGATGCATTGACTTAATGACACTTCATCATACCTCCATGACTAACCAAAAAATCATCCTCAAGTTACTTTACAATTTGGAAGGTATGGATTCTTATTTGCAACACACATACCTAAACACATACATGACACAACATGAATTTGACCACGTGCCCAAGTTACAGAGGAGGACAAGTTACAAAAATGGCAATGTTCAAAGATAAAATTGAACACCTTTCTGGTCCTGGAGCCTCTGCTATGTAGGATGATGCACAAAATTGTTGGAGAAGATCACACCATCCCTGGGGGTGGTGGCTCTGACAGACCTTCTCCAACCTCTAGCCCATGCATTGGTGGCAACATGGATGACAGTTGCCCTGTGGTAGTTGTAACTTCTGGAGGTAGCTAGAAAGCCTCCAAGAGAGCCCTCATTTTTTTTTCTTTTCTTCTATGATTGTTCACTATCCAGGCAACTTCTCCAATGTGTGCTGGAATTGGAACCTCCCAAGGGCATGGTAGCACCGGAAGGAGTTCTTATAGGTGGACAAACCAGGCTATGAAATGATTAAATTCAATGTCGAACACTCGAATTGATGCCTATAGTTGCTGGTAGTCATTCATTCTATAGCCCAGGTCCTCTGTGACTATACGTTATCCTTCAAAGCTTGTGCGGAGGATCTCGAGTTCCGCATTTGCTATTGCCAGCTTTTGTTTTGTCTCCTTGTGCACCTGAAACTCTCCCTCGTATAGGGAATATGAGGTAGCCACCTATTTTTCCAATTCTGATCATGGTCTCCTAACTGTGAGCATAGCCAGGTTTGCATATCGAAGGTTAGCCAACTCCATGTATTCTGTAATCTCCTCAATTTGTAGCTCCTTCAGGCAGATTTCTGCTTTATTGTAGGCATTCAACCCATCGAAGATAGATTACCATACATCACCTCCCTCTTGGAGCTACTAGAGCGCTTGGTTCATCTTGGCTTTGGCGACTTGAATGTGCTTCTCATTTACATCCTTCTGCAATCCCACTTGGTCCCCATAATGATTTTTTACTTTTTTGAATTTCAGGGCCTCATTCTTCCAAGTGGCAATTTCAATTGCAAACTTATGTCGCAATGCCTGAACCTCCTCCATTGACAAATTTTTATTTTTAGCAGCCAACCTTCTTATGTCAACATTCACCTTGGCTAGCTTCTCCTACTGTTAGTGGATGAAATTTTTCATGTGTTCATTCTCTACACCAATATTGCACAGGTGATGAACCTCTGTGGTTAGTCACATGTTCTCCTGGAGAACCTTTGCCAAGTCCTTGTCTAAGCGATGTGCTCGGGCATCTGCCATGGACTTGTCGAAGATCGTTGTCTCTCGCACATCCTTAATGACCTGAAGTTTAAGTTGAACCTATTGAAAAGCCTCATCTCTAGTGATTTCGTGGCTGAGGATGGTTGGATCAGCAAGCTGGGCTCCTAATTGGGCTACCTCAGTTGCCAAGTGTTGACAAGTGACTTAAGCAGCTTCAAGTTGCCCTTCCAAAATGAGGTTCTTGCCCCTTCCCAAGAGCAGCTCCAACTAAGTTGCAGTAATGTTGTCCAGAAGGTCAAAGACATCTGGAAGCAATTGCCCGATTCCCACCAATCGGTCCAACAACTCTTCATGTTGGGCTACATCAATCTTGCTATGTGAAGTTCCAGCAGACACATGTACATCTTGTAGTCCATGAATGTTTGGTACAGGTGCTACTGATGCATTGAGAGCCATAGCAATTGTGTCAGCAACCACTTCAACCGCAACTTCCTATCCCTAGTGCTACATCACCAGGACCGTCACCTCTTCACCATCTTCCAAGCATACCGATAAGGTAGCAACATTCCCTAAGATTTTAAGGAATAACTATTGGGTTGAGGTTGATTCATCTTGAATGCTTGGATATGTTCTGGTTGGAACTTATGCTCGAGCGGTGGAGAATATTGGCCCTACCCTTTCAAGCAAGCTAATTAATTGATCCACTTTCTCCAGGTGGCTCATGGTAGGGCAATAGACCGAAGGGTCTTCTCCTCCACCAATCCTACCAGATTCCTCTTGCTGGCTCAAGAGCATTTCCTGGATCTCATGTATGTATTATGTCATGGTTTGTGAGCCCGGTTGCATTGTTTGTGCAGGTGGTGGAGGTGGTTGTTGCTCCTCCTCTGTCTGTGTGGTGGCAGGAGTTTTATCTTTCATCATCTCTTGCCATGAGGTAATTGGGGTGTGCCGGACTACATCATTGGAGTATCGTGCTATCCTTGCCCATTTTCATAACTTTTAGATTAGGCAGGGAAAGGGGAGAGCTTGTCTTCCACATTCGTTCTTAGCGAACCTCTTTTCTATCTCCAAAAATAACAACTGTGGAAGACTCATTGAGAATTTCCCACTCAAGGTGGCACATGCACGAGCGGAGAAGGCTATGATTTTGCTGAGTCTTACTGTTGGGTTTAGGTGGTAAGACACGATCTTTGAGTACACTCTCTCCGTTGTGGTTAGAGAGTCGAATTCCTTGCACTCTACCCCATAGCACTGTTTGGTCCATTCCGCCTTTACCTCTGGATCAGCCTACTTTGGAATTTCTACCACATCTGCCCCAATTTCAGGCAACCGCAGAGCCTACACTATTTCCTCTGAAGAGTAAGAGACATAAATGTCTTTGATTCTTACTCTAGACCCTAGTTGCTAATTCATCCAGAAGAGATAATTTTCTCCTAAGTACCATTCACCACTGGTTGTGATGATTGGCCACATTGAAGAGTTCTACAGTTGGAGCCTCACTTCTTCTGGTGTGTTCTCGAGGAATGGTCCAAAATTTAGCTCTTGAAGGACCATTCATTGCATCTTGCGTGGTGTGATAACATCAAGGTAGGATTGGGTCAGGGTGATCTCAAGCCATGGTGCTATCCCAGGAGTCTCATCCCTAAGTGATTGCTCGTCGGGAATCTCCTCTTCAAGAATCTGATGAACAATTCCACTTTAGGTCTTTCAAGGAAGGGCCTAGTTGCATGAGATCCCTCCGCATGCTCTGGTGGTTGCACACCTCATCCCCTTCCCATGCTTGGGCACTTTTCCCTTGGTTGTGATGGTCCTTCATCCCTTGGGTGCCTTGATTTTGGTGCCATCTGCAATCAAACATATCTACCCATTAGACTATTCATAAGTAACTTAAGATGGTCCGTATATACCTTCTCAGTTTGACCAAGTTATGTTATTGGCACAGGCACACCGTTAAGTCTTCTGAAGCATTAATTTATGGGTTAGGACCAAAGTTTTCATAATTAACCAATTAATTACACAAAGGCACCTCCCCCCGCCCCACGACTAAGAGCATACCTCCAGGTGCTAAAAAGGGCAAGGATCAGTTGATGCGGACACGCGATGGAATGTAGGTGCGTTGGGAAGGGTTAGGCAAAAAAAATGGCAAAAACGCCCCTCAATTTGGACTCCAAATGATGAAAATTTCAAAGCGCAGTGGGTGTATATATAGGGGATAGGTGCTACATCGACGAGGCCTCGTATACGCAGTACTGTACACCTGTTGACCAACGTTGACCAACCCATAAAACACCCAAAACGATGAATTTGAAAAGCCAAATTGGAGTGGTTGAAGTGCATGAAAGGCCTGATCATGGCTGAGGACATGAGGAAGGTAAGTGACCACCAAAAGAGATAAAAAATCAGAGAACAGAATGCAAAAAAAAAAAAAAGAACTCCGTGAGGAAGAAAGCGAATGATGGGACACGGAAAATAATCAACCAAGAAATCCAAAGGATGGAAGACTTAACAAGCGGGACCAAGAATATGTAGGTGGGTCCTCCCCATAGTAGGCAATAGCCTTTGTAGCCCCTGCATACTCTCAACACTAGGGTTCTTGGGCTCAAGCACCAAGAATTGGTGTTGCCCAGTTAAGACTCCAAACCAGGAGATCCCGCCAAGACATGAGAAGCCTATAGAAAGCACGAGAAACCCACAAAACATAAAAAGGGTAGTGAGGTGAGTACGGATAGGAGTGGGAACAGAGGGAGAGGAGAAAATGAAAATTCCAAGTGTCAGTCACATGAAACCCTATGTGTGATTATGGTTAAGTGACCCGATACAACCTTTCCTAAGGTCAGACCCAAAACCATCTGCAGTCAGTGACATCGTAGCAATAGACAAAGTCCCGACCATCCCCCAAGGGAGCAAGAATGACCCCATAAAGAACCACCACTCCAGTAAACGTGAGAAGAGGGAAGTGAAATGGGATGAAGTTAAAGGGGACCAAGGAAGTCCCATCACTAGTGCATGTGGCCCATGAGAGACTATCTCAGGAGTGTGCTTTGAATTCCCACAGTGATTTGTGTTTTTTTTCTTTTGTTCAGGGGAACCACACCATGCGAAGACCCATGCATTTTTGCATGCATTTGACTAAGGGGTGTTCTTTGAATCCTCATGTTTTTTTTTTCTACTCATCCAAATGGGCTAGTATTTGAACCTCATCTTTTACGTCTAAGAGTTTCCTTTTCAACTTAGAACATAAAGTATAAAGTTCAAAGATTTTATATGCATGTTTTTCCTTTACCTTTCTAAGTAGATAATACAAACTAATAACTATATTTTTAATCATTTTTATTTTTTGATTCATCAAAGACTCCAATAGAATTTTCATTTGTGAGGGCCATGCATATGAAATGTGAGTCCTTTATAGCATCATTTACCTCTTCCTCTCTTTGTTCTCCATCATTCCAATTGGTGTAGAATTTTTTCTTTTTTGAATTAGCTTTCATTTGTATCATTCCATTACAACCTACCAGTACTAGAACATTCAGAGGCCACATGGCCACTTCCATCACATACCCAACATTCTATGGAAAATGCATCAAAATTTGAATTTGTAAAATTCTTACCTTCTCTCTTTAACTTTAGAATTGGATTGATTAGGGCCAAGTTGATTGAAGTTTCTACCTTTTCTTGCAAGAAGTATTGGAATTATTTTTGATAGGAGGCTAGCTCATTTTTACTATTTGGTTCTTGTTCAACCCTTTCTTTTTCCTTTGATGCAAATTCAAGGATGATGGGATTCTCTATTATCATTCCTTCACTTATGAGATTTACCTCATAAGCAATAAGAGAATCTTGGAGCTCTTCAAGTTTTAGCATTGAAAAGTTTTTGATTTCTTTCATGGCAATGACTTTTGGTCTAAAATCAGGCTATAAAGTTCTAATCATTTTTATAATTACATTGCTTTTTGGCAAGTTCTTGTCTATTCCTCTAATAGCTACAATAAGATCATTTGTCCTAGAGAAGTAGTCCTTAATCTTTTTTCCTTCCTTCATTTTAAGCTTGTCATATTTGCTTTGAAATACTAAAAGTTTTGATTGTTTAACTATAGACCTGCCCTCATAAGTTACCTCTAAGGTTTTCCATATTTCCTTAACAGTTTTACACCTAGCTATTCTATTAAACTTAGATTAATTCAATGCACAATATAAACAATTTTTTGCTTTTGATTCAAACATAAACTTATCTTTTTCTTCAAAAGTCTATTTGCTTCGTGACTTGAGGGCTTTTGAGGTAGTGTTGATGGGTGGTGTATAGCCTTTAAGAATTGACTCCTACACTTTGAATTCCATGGATTCAAAGAATTCCTTCATCCTTGCCTTCTAATATGCAAAGTCAAACCCATCAAACATTGGTGGCTTTATGTAAGACATCTCCTCCATAATTTACTATTGAAATGTGAAGAACAAACTTAAGAATATTAGGCTCTAATACCACTTCTAGATCGAGAACTTAGAAGAGGCTCTAATAAGTTTCCCAATTAAAAATGTCATAGCCACCAATATCAAAGACAAAATTTTACATGGTTCCCTAACTTGGGTACATCCACACTTAGAAGGCAGGATCCATGCACACCTCTAGACTTTGTTTTTTGAAAATGTGATTTGAAGGGCATCACATCCTTTACAAGATTTAAGCTCCACTCTAGAGTGTTTCATTACAAGGTTCCAAGAAGCTCAAAATTTGGTTTAAATGATCCCATAACTTTTACAGACATGAGCTTCGCTTTAGAGTGTTTTGTTGCTACAAAACTACTCAACCCTATAAGGTGCTCAACAAATATGCCTTCTCACACAAAGCACATCAACCCTACAAGGCTACAAGAGAAAATAAAAAAGAATAAGGAAGGAGTGTAACTTAATTTAAAGATCCCTTATCCTTGAAGCTTAGTACAATCAATACAAGCAAATGATGATACAATGAAGAAAAAAAGACAAATTCACTAAAAGTAGAAAATGATGAATCTTTCAATGAATTGTGCATATATAATTGCCAACATTCTCACTTTGTTTTATACTCTTAGAGTTTTCAAAAACTCCCTGAAATTTATGCAATGGTTACCAAATGACTAGTATAGACAACTACTTCAAGGATGAGACGTCTATCTATGACTAGCTTCAATGTAGGAGAGATGTCTACTTAAAGGTGTAGATGTCTACTATAATACATCTTTCTATAGATGTCTACTATGCTAGATAGACATCTAGTGTTTCACTAAGACTTCTATCTTCTAGAAACACTTTAAGATATGAAGCATTTCTTTGACCTTTTGATTGCTCAATAGTCCTTACAACATCTTCGTTTGGCTCGTAGACTCTGTTAACATCCATGTTCTTATCTTGTCATTTTTATTCTTCATTTTATCATTGTAGCTTCTAAAGTCTTTTGCTAATTAACTCTCTAATGGTCCTACAAGATCACAATCACACACACACTAACATTCTACATTCTCCATTTTCTCTAAGGTTTTAGCATATCAAAAGGTCAACAAAAGGCTACTCCATTTTCCAAAATTTCCAAAATGCTTCTCTAAGAATGGACATAATGACTTCTTTGACACTTAGATTGGGTCTAACAAGTGTCTGGTTTTGTTGTGCAAAGAATAGTGGTGTCATCTCACTATCCAACCAGTTGATGATCCTTGCAACCTCATTCAAGTGGATCATAACTAAATGGTAAATGAATGATTCCCCATCACCTACAAATCCTTGTTGTTGTTGCAGCTATTTCTCTCAAATTTTCCTAAGATTCTCAGCAACTATAAGCATTTTCAATGTTGTTTCTAGAACTACAAGTAATGATGGTAGTGGCAACTCCTCTTCTTGAAGCTTTGCAATGGCATTATCCTTCATGATCTCCTATCATGATGTGGCAAGAGCATGACAAACCACATCATTGGAATAGTTAGCTAATCCTCCCCTTTTGTACAATTTTCTGATTAAGCATGAAAATGGGAATGTCTTCCTATCCTTCTCATTTTCCTTAAAATGCTTTTCAATTTCAAGGAAGATGATCTAGGATAGGTTGATAGGGAATTTTCTTCTTAGATCTACACATGCCCTAGCAAAGAAGATTGTTACCTTACTTGGCCTCACTGTTGGATTCAAGTGAGAGGTCACAATCTTAAAGTAGGATCTTTCTACCTTTGTCAAGATACCATACTTCCACAATTCACACTATAACACCACTAGATCCATTCTTTCTTTACTTCAAGATCCACCTACATGGAAATCTCTACAAACTTTACCCTAGTATTAGATAAACCAAGGGCTTCAACAATGGCTTTACTGAGTAAGAAATAGTGATGTCTTTGATCTTCATCGATGCATCTCCCTATCGATTATTCCAAAACATGTAGGTTTTCCCAATGTAACATTCTCTGCATTAGTGTGCATGGACCACAAAGGAGACTCCTGTAATTACATTCTAATCTTCTCTAGTGAAAACTCCAAGAAGGGTCCAAAGTTCAACTCCCGTAGGATAGAACTTTGAACCTCCTTGGTTCTGATCTTCTCCATGCAAGCTTCTATTAGTGTGACCTCTAAGATAGGTTTTGGTCTTGGAGACTCATCCTACTTGGATTAGCCCATTTCTATAATAGAAATCTACCTAACAAATTCCACTTCAATTTTTTCTCAAAGAAGCCATGTAGCATGTGTAGCCTCTGCTACTTGCTCCTAGGGTTATTGTTGCTATGGTTTTATTGATCCTTTCCTCTTTAGGGTTGCTTCTCCCTAGGCTTTGATGGTCCTCCCACTTGCAATCCTCTTTTGGGCACCATATGTAGTCATAAACATAACACACAATTATCTCTTTAGTTTATAACCTTTGTTCCCTTAAATAACTTCCTTCATTAGATCAGGTTATGTTAATTCCTTAGGTATTAATAGCTTATCATTAAGTTCTTGTTTTATGATCATAGACTTATGGTATTATTTTATTATTATTTTCTTTCTAGCTAATAAAGTTAATCCTTTATGGTTATTATTTTAATATTATTTTGATAGTTTATCCATGGAAAGTTAGAAAAATTTCAAAAAAAATTATTGAAAAACCTAAGGTTTGAGGCCCCCATGACGTAAAGAGTACCTCTGGTAGCTCGAGGATTGAAGAATGAACAAAATTGGGTAAGTAGTTTGGAAGTTATGGTGCTTAGAAGATTCTTTGGCTCTAAAAAATTATAAAAACTCCTCTAGCACTTTGGAAAATGGAGAAAAATTAGCTAAGGATTATGTGTATTTATAGGCTCTTTATCTTACGTTGATGGAACTACATCAGCTCATCCCACTACGTTGACAGAGATGCATCAATGCAACTATTCTTAGCTATATTTTTCACTTGCAAATAGAGGAAATTTAGGCAAGTTTGGGGATGAAACAAGAGCCAAATGAAAGCCAAAAAGATGTATAATGATAGTAATAACATGAAAGAGGATAGGTTTGGCCATTTGAAAGTAATTAGAGGGGATTAGATGAGTTTGTTGAGGATGTTCTAATGTCAATTAAACCAACATTGAATGCTATAATGCTATCAAGATGAGTGATCATGCAAGTGGCCCATGGTTAAGGATTTTAACTTAAGGTAGACCAAAGGAATGCAAGTGGGTCCTCCCCAAAATAGGTGTATTCCTAGAATTCCCTTGCATACCTTCATCATAAGAAGTTAGTGGGCTCCAAGAATGATGAATGGATGTTTTAAGCTAAATTCAGTTCCCATGGAAGGAATTATCCTAGGGTTATCCTATCTAGAAAAAAAAAATATCAATTTTCCATGGTATGGTGCAATGAGCTAATAGAAAATGAAGTGAGCAAATGGAAGAGAGAGAGAACAGTGGTTAGATAATCTACATCTTGATCACATGGGATTCTTGGTAAAAAGTGTGATTAAGATGATCTAATACTATTTCGTTCCAAGTCTAAACTAAGTCCATTCCATTGACAATGACCTCACATTAACATCTTTCCCCTCTTTGATGATCAAAAGTTCATGACAATCCCAAAGGACAATCATCACTCTAAGAGACGAAGGAAGTAGGTAGGACCTTAGTTCAAGTAGTACCTTTAGGAATGGGTAACATGTCTTGTCAATCCCATAACTAGTGGTTGTAGTATATTATTGAGTCTAAGGGTTGTGCTTTGAATTTTTATTTTTTTGCAAGAACCACACCATGCAAAGACATGCTTCCTTTTTATGGTTGACAATAGGAGTGATGATATACCAATAGAGAATTATAGAACTTAAGAAGGAAGTTGAGAAAAAAACACATCAAATCCCCTAGATGTCACATCCTTTTCTATTCCCACTTGGTTTTTTCCTAGTCCTTTGGGTAACAAGATCATTTGTTACTTTTTAGTGGTAATGTAAAAGAACCTTCATGCTTCCATGATACGGATTTTCCATGCAACATATGGAATGGGTGGATGTCATGACCTCACTACTTGATACTACTAGATAATTAATAGATTATTAGTAGAAAACATAATTGAAGAACAAAATTTGGTCTTTTGGTTAATTAATCATAATATTGATAGCTACCTTGAACAACTTTCCAAAATTTATAGTAGCAATGAACAAAATCAAAGATTTCCAATAAGAGTCGATGAAATTAATAAAGAAAAGGAAAAAAAATATATAAAATAATCAAAAAACTATTTCAGAAAATGAAAATTATATAAAGAACATTGCAAAAAAAAAAGGTGAAACATTAGTTAGCCTTATCAAGATGTTAGAATAGATGATCATCTCCCCAACAAGTAAGTTGAGAGGAGGAGATCCAAAAAATAGAGTGTGCTATTCTTGCATATAGGTGTTAGTGTTGCTAGTTACTTAGGGTTCTAGGAATGGCTTAAATTACTATATGTTAACTAATATATGCTTTTAAGGGCTAGTCAGGTGGTAAATTGTTAGGACCCCCTGGAAGAAAAAGTTAAATGAATAATGTCAGGTCCTTCCCATAACATTTGGAACTTAGTGCATTGTGGCACATGCATGGAATTCTAGTAAAAAACCTTATCTCTAGTTAAAATGTAACTCTTCATATCTGTGCATCATTAGGTTGTTTATTGTGGGCCCTGTGCACTTCATTCATCAACAGGGCTATTTATCCTTTTTCATCTAACACATTAAGTATTATAAGATGTTCTTTTTGGGCTAGATTAATGTCTAGGTCAAGCTCGTAGTTGTGAATGTACAGAGTTCAACTTAGATTGGAAGTTTTGGTAACTTTCCATACACTAACTCATATGGATAGTAGCCTATAAGAAGCTTCTAGGTTGAAGGTATGCCCAAAGAGCATTGTTAAGTTGGTACTTTAGTCATTCTTATATCTACTAATAGTTTGTGTTAGATTACTATTGATCTCCCTATTGGTGACCTTAGCTTGACCGTTGGTTTGGGGATGATGGGGGGTTGTATGTTTATGTTGCATCCCCAAGCATTACATCAACTTAAAGAAAATAGACCTTTTAAATTATACTCCATTATCTAAAATTAGTACTCTAGGCACACCAAACATGTTTACCAATTATTGTTGTACAAATTAAGCTACAATGATAGATGTACAATTACATATAACTACATCTTTAGCCCATTTGGTATAGTAGTTAACTGCAACTATGATTGAGATATTTCCATTTGACATGGAAGTGATGGATCCCATGAAGTCAATTCCCCAAAGGTTGAAAGACTCCAATGATTATATCCACCATTAGGGGCCCTTCCATTCATACAGTCATTCCTCCATCTCAATGACATTGTTCGCATGAAGAAGTGAAATGGTGAGCATCTCTAAAGATTGTTGGCCAAAAGAATCCTGCCATGAGGATCTTTGTTGCCATCCTCCTTCTTGTGTAGTGGCCCTCATAAGGACCTTCATGAGTATCCTTGAGGATCTATAGTTGATCTACATCATGCATACATCATCGAACTAGACCATCAACACAAATCTTGTAATGTTGCCTTGGATCTTCATATTATGCTTGGTCTAGTAAAGAAATTATTGTTTCCTCTTAATACCACTTTCTACGAGAGTCTCTTGTGTGAGAAGATAAAAGAGGAACTCATCATACCAATTGATAACCTTTGGCCCTTAAACTTCAATGGATTTAGCAAAGTGAAGTTCATTTGGAAATTAATCAAATAAATGTTCTTCATCCTCCTTGCTATCCCATCTTAACTGAGACAAATGATCAACAACTACATTCTCGATTCCTTTCCTATACACCATGATAAGATCAAATTCTTGCAAAATCACCAGCCACTGTATAACATAGGGACTAACTGCTAGCTTGTTCAATAGAAAATGGATGGTCAGTATGCACAAAAATTAGATACCTAAATATATAGTGCTTGAATTTTTCCAAGGCATACACCACTATCATGTATTCTTTTTTAGTGGTGGTGTAGTTAAGTTGTGCACCCACAATGCTTTTGCCTGCATAATGGATGTAATATAGGCATTTCTAATCATCCATTTGTTTCAGCATCACTTCTAAAGCATAGTTAGATGCATTTGTCATTATATGAATTGGATCAATCTGGAGCACATAGAATTAGAGTTTTTATGAGCTTCTGCTTGAAGTACTAGAATGCTTGTTCCTCTTCCTTTGTCCATTCAAAAGTTGCATCCTTCTTTGTAAGCTTCACCAATGGTTTGATAATTTTGGAGAAATTCTCTATGAAGCGCCTGTAGTAACTAGTATGGCCAAGGAATGACCTCACATCTTTCACCATTTAAGGTTGTCTAGTTATTCCTTAAATGATCCTTACTTTTTTCAGGTTCACCTCAATTCCTTTTCCTAAAAGATAATTCCCTAATACAATGTCATCTTAGACCATAAAGTGGCTCTTTTGCCAGTTCAACCATAGGTTTGTCTCCACACATTGTATCAACACCTACTCTAAATGGTACAATGCTTGTTCAAAGTTGGTATCATAGGTGGATAATTTATCCATGAAGACTTCTACACCACTACCAATCTGTAAAAGTTGTGTAGTACTAGGCATTGGAAGGTTACACGACCATTACAAAGGCCAACATGCATCTTTTTATATGTAAAAATTTTCCAAGAACTTGTGAAAGTTATCTTGGCCTGATCTTCTAGTGCAATTTTAATTTGGTTATAACCACTACAAGCATCAAGAAAATTATAGTAATTGTGTCTTGTAATTATGTCCAGTACCTTGTTCACAAATGCCAATGGAAAATGATCTTTAAATGTAGCCATATTCAACAACATGAAGCCTATACAAACTCTTCATTTTCCTTCTTTCTTCAACACAATAATAAGTGGGCTCATCCACTAACTATTTTCTATAAGATAGATGAATTGTACTTTAAGAAGTTGTTCCAATTCATCTTTAATAACTTACTTAAGCTTTGGATTCAATCTCTTATGTGGTTGCCTCCTTAGCTTGATAGAGAAGCTTGTATAGATCCAATGCTAGCATATGCACTTATCTATCCTAGTTAACTCATGATATGACTAGGTAAGAGCTATTTATCATTTGTTTACAACTTGTAGTAGTTTCCTTTTCTATTCTTTGGTGAGCTTTGCATTAATAATTACCAACTTACCATTATTAAAAAAATGTATTTCAATGTTGCCAATAAAGTCTTGAGTTCAAGGGGCTCTTATTTAAAATAATCAGTGATCTCCAACTCTCCCTAATCCACTTTTGCTTGTTTGTGAAAGAGTTGGTTATGAACCTGTTCCATTTCATCCATATTGTTAATATAAGCACTTGTGATGAGCTCTACTAGTTTCATGCATATTATTGAATTAGAGTTATCATATGTTGTCAACCACTTGGTACCTTCTTATTTTCTGGCTACTACATACATGTACCTTTGAATATTTGATGTCTTAGCATAATTATTACATGATATGATAGATGTACTTTTCATGGTCCATATTTTTTACACATAATGACACCTTGTGTCATTGCATGCAATGCAAGGAACTCGCTTCTTCTCTATCTTTCTAAATTCATTTTCCTTAGATATTTTCAAGAAAAGGTCTCTAATTCCCATCTTGGCATCAATTGTACTAAGCTAAGCCATTCTCATGATAATAGAAAAGTTTCCCTTACAATTATCCACATGGATTACTAGGAAATTTACTAGATATGACCATCCATAAATGGTGGTCACAATATCCTCCACCAATCCTAAAGGAATAGTGGTAGATTAATCTACAATCTCCAATTTGATATTGTATTTCTTGATTGGAGGCAAGTTCTAAGTCTTATACATCCCTTAAGAAGTTAAATTTATTGCAAAACCTAAGTCTAGTAGAGTCTTGCATGGATCATTTCCTATAATGTGCAAATAAATTCAGGGACTCCTACAAGAATATTGTTTCCTAGGAAGGTGTCTTGCCTTATCTAATCTATGACTGCATGAGTCAACATGATAGTATGAACATTCAAGGACTTTTGGTTTGAAGGCTGCTTAATGGTGACTTCATAAACAATTGATGCAAGGTTAGCAACCACTGATGTCTGTGAGAACTTAGGTGAATTGTTAGATCTAAAAAAATCCTTCCTTTAAGTCTTATGCTTGGAACCACTCATATGGTCATCTAGCTATAAATTCATGGCCCTCATTGCATTTCGTTATTAAGGTTGTGATGGAGTTTCTCCTTGCATAGATGGTGTAGGTGGTAAGAAAGTAGTATCATAGGAAGTAAGGTGGGTTGGTGGATACATAGGAGGATAGATGGAAGGAGACTCAATTTTTAGAGCAAGTATTGTATGATATTCTGGGGGATAGTAGTGATGAGAGAAAGGAATGTCGCTTATAGAACCATGAGGAGATACAGGTTGCTAGACATAGTATCCATATGAGTCTAGCTATTAGTAAGAATATTGCTGCCACAATGATGGCATCCCTCATGACTATGGGTTTTACCACTATTGATAATGCTCCTGAGGTTGAGGTGATGCTCCACTAGGGTAATATTATGATGAGTGAAACTACTGCCAATAATTTCCTTATGGATAAGATAATCTCCTAAGTGATTGCCTTTTACCAATTTGGGATTTAACAAATACACCCTAGATTCCTTTAGATGTGATACCATAGGACAAGATTCCTAAAGATATTCATATTAACAAATGTCACATCTTTCATCATCTATTTCTGAATCTGCAACCTCATCAACCACTACAACCTTACCTTTCTATTGATAATTATTCCTACTTGTATCTTTCTTTCTCCTTCTGTCTCTATCTCTACTCCATTGCTTCATTTTCTCTTTCATAATCTTGAGGACAGTCTAGAACTTCTCATCTATGGAGTCCTACATTTTCTCCATCTTAGCTGCTATTTTGTAATATATTTCTGAATCAACATGGTTTTTTATTACACCACTTCATCTAGTGATGCCTCCTTCTCTAAATCATAGAAACATATCTCCCTTTTGCAAATGGAAAGATCCCTATTGTATTCCTCTTCATTTACTCTCTTTTTTAGCTCTTCTTCTTCCTTTGCCACCTAATCAATCAGCCTTTGAATTTAATGGGCTTTCATTTTTGAAAGTCTCCCTTGGGCATAAACTCTAAGAGTTTCTCTACTTTTGTTTCAAAGATCATCTACAATGTGGTAAAGCTACTCCATTTGAGAAAATCCATGGCTTGGGCATTAGTATAAAAGAGAGTAATACTTTTCCAAGGCTACATTTAAGGATTCATGATTACCTTATTTTCATTCCTAGATTTGTTTCCTTAGGTTGGACACCCTAGAGTATGTCTAGTATTATCATTAAACAACTCTAGCATTATCCTTCATCTATTAATGAATTTTGGCTCCAAGGATCAATACTAACTTTCAAATTCATTAATGAGTATCCTTGGAAATAGTTTGAGCTTCTACCACTTGTTCTCAATGTTATGCAAGGTACAAGTATCATGGAAGACTTGTAAGTGATGTTTGAGTCAGCATTATACCCTTCTTCAAACTTAGAAATATTATTCATGTTAGGTTGTTTAATTCTACTATCCCTTTGATGTTTGGTAGGAATTCAAACTACTTCTCAAATATTGAGCATCTTCCTTGTAGCAATCAATGACTCATCATAGTCATTGTATTCATGGTGGTCCCTATCATGGCCATGTCTCCTATGATGTTAACTATTATGCCTTCGTTCCTAATGTTTCTCCTCATCCTCTTGTAGTTGACTATGATTTATTTTTCCATCACTACGATGGGTTTTTTGATCATCTCCATCTCAATCCTAATCATTCCTCCTTCAATCTTAACGATGGTCCTTCCAGTCAAAGTTTGATGATGAGGAGAATGGTGAAGATAGAGGGCTAGGAAAGTTGGGCCTACTACCCATTCTCCTATAGTTCTTTTATCACTCTTTTTCTTATGATGAATGACTAGGAGATCTTTGCCTTGAAGTTCTTCCAATTTTGAACTTTATCCTTTCCTCATCCTAGATATTCTCCAAGGTTAATTACAACTATTGGTGAAGTGTATCTTCCTCACCAAACGGAGGAGAATCTTGATGTTGAGATTGCCCTAAGAAAAATTTAGTGCCCTCCGTTTATTAATGCAAAAACAATAATGTTGGGATCCTCTTACCCTTGGAGGCTTCATAGCATGCCTCCATGCATCAATCTTTTCTAAGTTGAGCATCTATTGGCTTATAGTCTCCATAGGTATGGTCTGTTACCTCATACTTTGGACCAAACGATTTAATTTCCAACTTCAAGAGAATAGCCATGAGCATTATGGGAACAGATTGATCAAAAGATAACAAAATGTTACCATCCATATCCCTCTAGTATAGTGATGAGTGATGGAATATCCTAACACTCTACCATATAAGTCACAACTTCCAACATGCGATTAGATTGTAATCCACAGATAGACAATGTTATTATGCTAGTAATTGAGATTAAGTTTGAGATCATTGTCTTCCCACCTTGAGCTAGTGAGGTACAAGTGAGATTAATAAATGTTGATTGGCTCTTGGCACTCCTAAAAGGTAAACATGGTGAAAATGAATATTAAATCCTAAGTCTAAGTAACGATAGGAATGCTGCAACTGAAAACATCGATGGTTGGAATCACCAAGGCGTTGACAGGTGCATGACCTAACCTGGTATCTATGCGAGGGCCTACTGGAGGTGGAGACAGTGTGCTTAGAATAGTCTTGTTAATTGAATAGGGACTTACCAAATGTGATGCGAAACGATGCTAAGTGTTAAAGTGGTGTTTCTTGTTGCTAAGTGTGGAGCGTAGTCATGGGTACCTGAGGAGGGTGAGCGTAGTCAAGGGTTTCAGGAAAAATGAGGATGTTGACACATGAAGACCATCTCCCAAGCATAGTTGTAATGTGACTATGTGCTCAAAATAGTGAAAAATACAAAAGAAATGTGAAAAATACAAAACAAATGTGAAAAATACAAGAGAGAAATGGAACACCACCCCAAATGGGGTTGAGCATAGTTAACTCCAAAAGGGGTTTAGAAGGTACGTAGTGTATACCAAGTGCAATGGAGAGCATAGTCATAGTCTCAAAGGTGTTTTTCCATGAAGACTGGTGCTAGTCATGGTGTTTGTGCCTGTCAAGTTGGCCGCTGTGGTGTACTTTAGACCATGGTGTTCTGCAGGGCTATGGTGGGGCCACAATGGGCCATGGTGTGCAACTCTGCCTCTCTCTAGTTTGCTAGTGTGCCTTTGGGTCTTGTTCACCCAAAAATGCCAAAATGACAAACTACTGAAATGTTAATGGCCAAAATTTACCAACCGAAATGCAAAAATGCCAACCCCTAAAACATAGATGGTGGGGGTATTTATAAGGTTAGGGTTGCTGAAAAATGTAGAGGGATTGCCATGTGGCAGTGAGATAGTTGGAACTACTTTATCACCCAACTACACTCTCCAATAAGGCAAGTAGTGTTATGCTCTAGTGTGCTCTGACAGACTTTACGAGGCTGTGACTACATTGCCAACTACATGCATGTGTGCCAAGAAGACTATAATGTACATGAAAAATGCAAAAAATGCAACTTTTGGAGGCCACTTTGGGACTATGCTCTCCACTATCAAGAGTGGGGTAGAGTGTAGTTAAAATTTTGGAGGAAATGGGGGTGCAAAAAAGATGCATGTTGCTATCGAAGGTGTGTTGGAGCTAAGGTGAATGCCAATGCTATGTTGTGGAGGCCTTTAGAGGTTGTTCTACATGACCATGCTTGACTATGCTTTAGACTAGGGGAGAGCGTAGTCCCAGACTTAGAAAAAATTTTGCAAACATCTAGCTTCCAATTAACTACACTCAACTACGCTATGGCGTAGTGGAGAGCATAGCCTCAATAGTTAGAAAAAACTACAAAAAACTAGGCCTTGATGCTATCTACGCTTAACTATGCACCCAGGTAGTGGAGAGTGTAGTCTCAACACTTAGAAAATTTTGCAAAAACTAGAATTCCATGCTAAATACACTTGACTACACTTCATGGCAATGGAGAGCATAGTCTCAGCACTTAGAAAAATGTACAAAATTGGCCTTTGGTGTTGATGACACTCTCAACTAAGCTAACTACACTCTAGGACAATGGAGAGTGTAGTCCAAACACTTAGAAAAATTTGCAAAAAGTGGCATCGTTCTGATACTTAGGCAAATTTGCAATTGAGACATGGTAGCCCAAATTTAATGGTGTTTCATTGGCCCCTTTTTTTGATGTCTAGAGGAGTGGCCCGAGAGACATCAACAAAGAATGACGAAACACCATAGTAGACTTAGCACCAACACCACTCTTTAGTGCATGGTTAGATATTATTGCACCATGCTCAAGAGTATTGTGGATAGTGGTATGCTAGGAGTACAAGGTGTAAGTAATATGGTTGGGATAAAAGGGGAGATGAAGTGTAAACAAGGTGTCATGATGTAATATGCAATGTCAACATGATTGACGATGACCATGGCACCAAGGTGACTTGCCCCTAAAAACGTTGACTTCTCGTCGGAGTGCTCATGAAAGAGTTAGTGTGGATTCAAGGCCTCATCAATTGCGAAATTGTAGCTCTATTGATTTGCTTGGGAACATGCTTTTCCCCTTTCTCTCTTTTTTTTTCTTTTTTTTTTGTGTTCTTGCTTTCTTTTGCTTTTTTGCTGTGAGGCGAACCTACATTTGGTTCTACACATTGCTAACTGTGAACTGTGAGATGTTTTCCATCAAGTGAACTACATGCCACCTAATGGACTTTGCTTTGATGCAATCACGTTGCATCTATAGGATAGGTGTTTCCTCCCCAAGATGAGTTGTGCTACATCTACCTAGGCTTTGACCAACCAACAGAGGCTCCCCACGAGATGACTTATGTTACATCCACCTTGGGTTCTATGGTTTACTTGAAGAAGGTGCCATGATTTCACAACACGTGTGCATCAGAGGGGTTTGCAAGCTTTGCTATGGGGGGAATGCAAGGGTATGAATGCATAGGAATGGGTGTGAGTAGGCCATAATGGGGTAATAGGGATGTTCACTCTTGAGAGGCCTAATCAGTCCAATCATGCATATTGGAGCGATGTGGTGACTTGTTGCTAGGATGAGATGCACCTTTGCATGACCACCTTGGGCTTTGTCTTGCAAACACAACTTCGAGAAGATAAGAAAACCAAAAAACATGAAATGCAAAAAAAAATGTCAAGGGAGATGATGTCGTGAGTGATCCAATGGGTGAATCGATGGCAAGTGTTCAAAAAACTAGCAAAATGCCTAGAGGCGATAATGCTGCAAATGCTCTAAAGGCCAAAGCAGTGATAAGTGCTCACAAAACTAGCAAAATGGTGGGGGGCCATGATGTTGCAAGTGCTCCAACATGGTATCAGTTGTAGGAGCTCTAAAAACTAGCAAAATGACAAGGGGCCATAATTTCGCAAGTGCTCTAAAGGCCAAAGTGATGACCAATGCTCAAAAAATTAGCAAAATGGTAGGAGGCCATAATGCTACAAATGCTCCAAAGGTTGAAGTGGCAACAAGGGCTCCATTCTGAGACTACAATATCCCTGCCCATAAGGTGTAGCAAAGTTGGGGGGGGGGGGGGGGGGGGGG
>MNCI01036972.1:424639-467742 GCA_015680685.1 Gnetum montanum
TTATAGTCATAGCAGACTCACTATGCCAATTTATAGTCATAGTGAACTTGTGCTTACCTTGCTTTAGTGAGGTACGGTGTTGCATGCTAGATATGCTCATGCAAGATCTTGCAAAATCAACTAGAAAAACAACATTAAGCAGCACTTGTTTGAAGGAAGTGAATATGTGCAAATGAAGAAAAGGCAATGAAAAAAGCGATAGTTTTAGGCCATTCCAGGCTACAGCGATAGTTTAAGGCCATTCTAGGACCCATGTGTTGCTCATTATGGGCCATTACTAGTTTAAGGCCATTTTAGGCCATGGATGCTAGTTTAATGCCATGGTGGGCTATGTGTTGCTAGTTTAAGGCCATGGCAAGTTGTGTGTTTCTAGTTTAAGGCCATGGCAGGCCATGACATTCTTTTTATACTTTTGATTTCATGATTTTTATGGGTTTTTATGTTTTTTATGTGTAAGCTAAGTAAACATAGTAAATATATGCATAAACAAAGGAAAACAATGCATAATCTAAGCAAGCAGGCTAAATATAAATGCATGAACAAGTGCAATACAAGAAAAAGTCAAAAATGTGTTACACGCGGCAACAAAGGGTAAACAGGCACCTAGCACGTTTTAGGCTAAGGGAGTCCCTTGGTCATGGAGTTACTTCCTAATCCAATGTGGATTAGGAGGCGTGTAGGGCCTAGCATCCTCTAAGAGATCATTGGCTTCCACCACTCATTCAGGTGTGTTAGCCTTATGTGTTGCATTGTCTACCATAGGTGCATCATTAGGGAATTTCACCTCTAATCCTTGTTATGTATCAAGGTTGTTGATGGCCAAAGGGGCAACATTATCATCGTGGATGATAACTTGACCACCTTCATATAGAAGGTGGATCTCCTAGTGAATTGGAGAAGAAATGGCCCATAGCTGAGCTAGCTAGGGCCTACCCAATATTAGGTTAGAGCCAGGCATTTCCTTTATGACATTGAATTCTGCAATGATGGGAAACTACTCCCCTACCATGAAGGCTATGGTTATCATGCCCCTGAAGATGATGCATGATCCATTAAAGGATTTTAGGCACACAATTTTCGTTAACCTGATTTGTTCTATGAGGCCTAGCTTATTGATGATGGCATATCATATTACATTTGTTGCCACACCATCATCAACGTGCACCCTGTGAATCGTGCATTGCCCAATGCGTATGCTAATAAACATTGGAGCTGTGGTGACCCCCCTCATTCAGGGTTCACTTTGATTGCCTTGTCACGAAATGCCAAGGATGTTGAACTCAATTCCTGTGGCACTGAGGACAACATCACTACATGGATGGCATTCTCATCTATGGGGATGTCCTTTGTAATAGGAACAGAGGCCAACATCTGGGCTAGTGCTTCCTAGTGGGCAGATGAGTTCATGACTAGGTTGTACAAGCTTAGCATTGTGTTTTTCTACTTTAGCACTTGCTTGACCCAGGTTAGTGCATCTATGAAGTTTTTCCCATTGGTCGTTGTGTTGACCTTGACCTCCTCCATGTGGACTAAGAGACAGATCTCTCACGGAGGGGACTTGGGCTTGGTTTGCTTGGCCTATTTGGGGGCCTTAGTGCTTAGTCATGGTTTGTTGGTCATGGTCTTTTTAGTTGCTTTAGCCATATATAGACTACAAAGATAAGGACCAGCTTCAGTGGACCAAGCATTCTTTGGTCTCATTGTTACCTAGTTGTTTTGCTTACAAGGTGCTCATTCGGCCTCTTGTGTTGCCACCTAGTTGATCTACTTGTGTTTCTGGTGGGGTCAACCCTTGGAGGAGAAGGGACTGACACGTTGCCCACTACCAGGCTTTGGGTAGGTGAGGGGCTAGCATGTTGTGACACACTAACAACAAATGGTTGCTTAGCAATTATTGTTGTCGCATGCTAGTTTAACATCGTAGCAGACGAACTATGCTAGTTTAACATCATAATAGATGAATGCTATGGGACCCTAACCATGAAGGGTGTTGTGGATGCCTGTAGTGACACTTTAACCATGAAGGGGGGTTCTCTTGCTCTTGGAGGCCAAGGGAATCTTTGCAGTGTTGGGAGGTATTGAGACCATAAAAGGCTTCTATACTGATGTTGACTTGCCACCCACATTGATGGTGTTTATAACGTAACTTGCATCATTTGTGTTGTTCATGCCAAGCACTACTTTGCCCCTATCTATCATCCTTTGCAAATCATCTTGCAAAGCCTGACAGAAGTTTGTGCTATGATTGGACATTTGGTGGTAATGACAAAATTGGTCTAGCTTGAAGTGTTGTGAGACCAGGGGCTCATTCAATGCTGCTGAGGTGGGATTCCTTAGTAGCTCACAGTACCTATCGTACCTTTTGCAGGAATCCTTAGACACTTGTTTATGTTGGATTTTCCAAACTTTCAACAATTGATCCAGCAACTATGAGGGTTTTAGTGGTAACAAGGTATACTTTGAGCAATCTTTGTGCACAAAGCTAGACCTTGGAGTAGCTTGCATTGTGGCCCCTATCGATGTGGACAAGTTGGTTGCCTGGGCACTAGAGTTGATGGCTTTGTGAATTGGGGCCTTGGGCTACCTAGCCGTCGACCCCAGTTGGTTGCTCTTATGTGTGTGGCTACCATTGCCACTATTGCATTCTGCTTCTTTGCATGCTAATTTTTGTAGGCCATATAGGCTGGGTCCTTACTAGCTTGCATTGTGTCCTTTATGCTTTTTGTTTGAGCAAAGGCTTGGCTCAAATACTTTGGGGCCAAGTAGTACAGTTTTAACTTGATGAAGTCATTAACTACACCCTTGAAGATGGCCAAGAGATGGATCTTAGCTATTGGCTCTCGTATTTCTTATAACAAGGCATTTTATCATTAAATAAATTTTTGCATGGGATCTAGGTGGGCCTGCTTAATCTGCATGAGCTGGTTCAAGGTTGCTATAGGATTTAAGTTGTACTTGAAGCACATTATGAACTAGTTTAGGAGATCATCCAAAGAGGAGACAGAGGCCCTGGGTAGCCTGTAGTACTAGTCTAAGACTTTGCCAATTAGTAACATGGCAAACAGATGCATGATGATGTGCAACCAGGCTTGTAGCAGCAAGCACTTGGACCTAAATGTGACCAAGTGCATGTTGAAATTCCCTTTACCATTGTATTTAGTAGTTTTAGAGGAGGTGATCTTGAGCAGCTTGACCTCCTTCATTAAGGTTTGGATTAGCAGGAGTGCCTGATCCAAGTTTTGAGATGTGCCAGCTAGTTGTGTTGGCTAGGCTTATGTTGGTTGCATGGCACAAGGCCAAATTACTGGTTGTGAAGCCATGTGATGCAGTTGATGCATTAGTTGTGCTATGGGCACGGTGACCAAGGCAAGCCACGCATGCGTGGGTTGGAGTGACGTTTGTACTGACCTAAATCGTCGGTGTAAGGCTGGAAGGGAAACAGACACCAAGGGATCGTCGGGCAGCCACAACTGACCCTACCTTCGCTTGAGGGAAAGCTGAAAAAGGGAACGAAGGCAGAGTGCCTTGGATGGTTTGCATGCAAATCAACCAAGGACTTCCCCGAGCGTAAGCTACGGCTAGCACTGGGGTTATCGTAAACAATGTAAACAGGATGTAAATGGAAGGCAATGAACTGTATTGTATTGTTTAATAAAAATGTATGCACCGGTCAAAGTGTAGCTGCACATGTGGATGGCAGGTCAAGCACTAAGCCCCGAGATGATGTCTGAAGCGATGATGCAATAATGTGATGTGATGAACATGAGAAATGCTTGGATGTCCACAGTTAGATGTGCCGAGCGCCCAAGGATTGCCAAATCTTGTAATTTCTCAGAATTGCCAATGTCTTCGATTTTTGCCTTCCCCTTTTTTTGATTTATGTGAATTAACAGGGTATTTATAGGGTTGGGCCGGGCTCCGGCACAGAATTTCAGAATGGAATCAACGGTTGAGAGATGAGAGGAAAGTGGATCTGGTAACATGTGTCCAATGGACAGTTGTGCTTAGGTTGGCTGCATGCTGGCGAGAGCTGGATATGTGTCGGACAATTGTGCATGAGTTGGATGTGTGTCGGCAAACTACGTTCTTGACCAAGTACATTGCATTTTACAATTTATGGGTTATTCAAGCCCATGAAAGTACATTTAATTTAAACATGAGGGCCTAACGTGCCCACATATGTCGATTTACAATGAAATGTACAACAAGAGAAATTTGACCCCCGTTTGCATGAAACTTCTTTGATCCTGAGTCTTTCTGAAATTTTCTAAAATGTTCTGAAAGTTGCTGATGCTGATAATTCTCTGTCATTTTCTAAAATATTTCTGGAATTTTCTGGAAGTTGATGAATAGTGTTCGTGCGATGAATAGTATTATACGCAGTGAATAGTATTCATGCAATGAATAGTGTTTTACGTAGTGAATAGTGTTTTATGCTGATGAATAGTGATTTACGTTGATGAATAGTGATTACGCATCCTTACGCTCTTCAGCGTAAGAAAATGTAGCCGCAGCGTAATCAACTGAAAACACTTCATTTAAGGCCTGAACTCTGATTTTCCAGAAGTTGCTGATGCTGAGGATCTTCTACCATTTTCTGAAAATTTTCTGGAATCTTCTGGAACTTCGATGAATAGTGTTGGTGCAGTGAATAGTGTTTTACGCAGTGAATAGTGTTCACGCAATGAATAGTATTTTACGCTGTGAATAGTATTCACGCGATGAATAGTGATTTCGCATCCTTATGCTCTACAGTGTAATAAAATGTAGCCGCAGCGTAATTAACCGAAAACATCTCTTTTAAGGCCTAAATCTTGATTTTTTGAAGGTTGGGAGCTACTGGGGACCTTGGCAAAGGTCATGGGGGGTCCTTGTGCTTAATTTCAGCCTATTTTAACTCATTTTTGGGGCCCCAAACATTGGTGACGCTAATCCTTACGTTGTGCAGCATAAACATAGTGCGAGCGCATTGTACTTAGCAAAAATTGCACTTTTTAACCTTGAAATGGATGATTCTTGATACCGAGACTTGCCGTCGTGATCTGTGGGCACCAGGGGAACTTTGCTTGTTCCATGGTGGGCTACTTGAAGCCATTTCAGAGGCTCTAAATTTTTCTGGAAGTGTTGCTAAAATTTTTGTGGTGTTTCATTGGCCCCTCTTTGTTGACGTCTGGAGGAATCCACCCGAGAGGCGTCGACAAAGAAGTGCAAAACACTATGAACAACAAAGCATCAAACATTAACCATTAACCTTTGGCTGGATATTATCGCACCATTTTCAAAAGTACATGGGATTGAGGGAATGTGGTTCAAGATGCAAGGGAATTAGTTGTAACCAGGGAAGCAAGGAGGTTAAGGGTGATGATTGCTGCTAGGATTTGTGGGAGAGGAATGCTCTCTTATGCACAAGTTATGTCATTGGTCCTTGTCAACAGCTAGGTTTTTAGCAGACTCGGAACCAAGACATAGGAGGTGTGTTCTTTGGAGAAACGGGACTTTTATAGAGTATTTGCAGGGCCCGTTGTAAACAGCCAAAGCCACGCAATGATGTGCAACATGGTCTCTTTGAGACATAGTGTAACTGTTTTTTTAAGACAATTGCCTTCTCACTTGGGGCTTGTATCGGAATGGCCAATAGTCTTTTGTTTATGATGTCAACGGGGTCTTGAAGACCTTTTCCGTTCATTTCACTCTTTGACCTTTTTTTGTTCTTTTTTCTTTTCTTATTTTCTTTTTTTGTTTTTCTTTTCTTTTTGGTCTTTTTGAAAGAGCTTTCTTTTTGTGCCATGCTCATGTTTGAGCACTTGCATTTTGCATCATGTACTATGTATTGTGTTTTGCATCGCAACTGCTTAGATAGCTACAGTGTGCAACAGTGTACCAAGAGTTTTGAGATGAGTGGAATGTATCAAGGGGGATGTAATCAGATAGGATAAGGGAGCATGGTGGGGAATAGGAAATGTATCAGGAGTCAAGAATGTACTTATGAACAGATTGATTAACCCAATCGCATGCGTCAGGAAAAACGTGATACCTTGTCATCATGATGAAGTGCATCTATGCACGAACGCCTCAAAAGTGTCATCCTGCAAACACAACTCCAAGAAGACAAGAAAACCACAAATGAAATAGTCAGCTTAACACTTTAAACAAGGAGATGGAGTCACCACGTGCAGCTTTCAAAGCAGACAGAATCATGAATAGCATCAGTTTCATTAGGCCCCATGAGATGGAACATGCAACAAGTATTTGTGGAACATGCAACAAGTATTTGTGGAACAGAAACAGCCAACTGCAACAACAGATCTTTTCCAATTTTGCCTGGTCATCAATGATGTCGCTAGTTTATAGTCTTAGCGGACTGTTGTGGATTAGTTTTACGTCATAACCCTTGGACGGTGCCAGTTTAGCACCGTAGCGGACGGTGCATTGCTAGTTTATAGTCATGGCGGACTATAAAGAGGCAAACTAGTTTATAGTCTTAGTGGACTCTGGATGCTAGTTTCATGTCATGGCGGACAGATGTAGGACTGTTCTATGGTATCAGTTTTAAGTCATGATCCAGGACTATTTTGTGGTATCAGTTTTAAGTCATGATCTAGGACTGTTCTGTGCCAGTTTATAGTCATAGTTGACTGATGCTTACCTTTCTTGTGTAAAGTGTGATGTTTCACGCATGGTCATGCTACGTGCCTGCGAGATCCTGCAAAAAAATCAACTAGGAAGAAAACAACATCAAGAAACACCTACCATACATAGAGTTAGAATGTATGAATGAAAGAAAAGCAATGCAAAAAGTGGTAGTTTTATGCTGTTCCAGACCGTAAGCTAGTTTAAGGCCTTTTCGGGCCATGTATTTTTGTAGTTTTATGTTTTTTTTATTGTTTTTCTTTGTTTTCAAGAGTATATGTGTGCAACTAAATGTAACATAAATTTCTAAAGTGTAGAGCAAGACGTAAGGTAAATACTTGAAAAAGAAAGCAACAACCATGCAAGAATCTAAATTGTAACTTGTAACTTGTAAGCAAAAATTCAATGTCAGATGACGAGAGTTTGTAAATTTGTAACTTGTTGGCTCTAGTTTAAAGCCATTTTGGGCTTGGTACATCAGTTTAAAGTCTTGATGGACCATTGCATCCGTTGTTAAAGAAAGGATTACCAGTTTTATGTCATGGTGGGCCAAAGGTAGTAACTTTTTCAAGAAGTTTTAAATGGAACCGGCCATTTCTAACCGTGGCTAGCTTAATGTCATTGCGGACGTGTCATAGTTTAATGTCATTTCGGACAGTTCGTAGTTTAATGTCATTTCGGACAAAGGTTGTGAAGGGCTATTGGGTGGATGGGGCATTGTCGCCATGTATGGTGATCTCCCTCCCTTCGTGGAGGAGGTGGAGTTCTTGATGGATGGAAGATGATACTGTGCATGACCTAGCTAGCCAGGGGCATCCTAGGATCATGTTGTAGTCTCACATCTTGTCAACGACTGTAAAGTTTGCAAACGTGGGGTGCTGGTCTCCTATTGTGAAGGTGATGTGGATTGTGCCTTTAATGGCTATGCATGCTCCATCGAAGGAGTTTAGAGACTCAATTTTGGTTGGTTGAATGTTGTGCGTTAGGCCTAATCATTCGACGATGGAGTGCGCAACAACATTTTCTACCGCACCATCATCGATGTGTACCCTGCATACTGTGTATTTTGGAATGCTTACACTAGTGTTCAGCGGTGCATGCGTGACCTCCCCTCGTTTGGGGTCGATCTTGACATCATTGTTGTGGAAGGTTAGAGTCATTATGTTTGTATCTTGTGGTACAGGGGATGTAATGGCTACGCGAATGGCATCTTCGGTTGGAGACATGTTTTCTGTAGTAGGGATGGAGGCGAGCATGTGTGCTAGTGCCTGACGATGCTCTCGTGATGTTAAGACGAGGTCGAGCAAGGTAGGCGTTACATTCTTATGTTTTAATGCATTGTGTGCATGGGATAGTACGTCTACGAGGTTGTTATTTATGTTTGTCATGGTGGGAGCTTCTTCTATTGCGTGAGCTGAGATGTAAAGCTCTTGCAAAGGGGCAATGCAAAATGGTTGTTGTTTAGTGGCCCTAGGGGTAGAGCTAAGGCTAGTTTTTGGTTTAGGCATTGGTGACTTGGGTTTCCACTGCTTGTATGTGGCCAAGTTGTTGGAACTTGGGCTTGGTGTGGGTGTTGTCGGAGCGACTTGTGTGTTTAACGTCGCGATGGACAGTTGTTGCCAGTTTATCGTCTTAGCGGACGGTTGTTGTGGAACCTTTATCACAAAGGGTGCTGTGGGTTTATGAGGTGGCACTTTGATGACAAAAGGAGGCCCCTTACTTGTGGAGGCGGAGGAGGTGGGACTGTCCGGTTGTACTGCATTGAGCAATCCTTTCTTTGCCATTCTTTGTAAATTGTTTTGCAAAGTTTGACAAGTGTTTGTGTCATGTCTAGACATTTGGTGGTAGTGGCAATATGCACTTAAGTCAAAATGTTGTGGGACACATGCATTGTATGTTGTAGTGGGATGACTTGCCAATTCACAGTGTCTCTGGTTGCGTATTTAGGCATTATCTGACATGTGTTTGCATTGGATCAAACCAGCATTGAGGAGCTGTTCTAGCAATTGGGAAGGTTTTCCTGGCAAGGGTATGTGGTTGCATTGGGTGTGCTCACATTTAGGAGAGGCTTGTGTGGTGGCACTAGAGCTAGAGCTGGCAGCTTGGGGTGTTAAGGCCACGGGCCTGTTGGTTGCATGTGCTGGCACGGTGATTGTTGCGATTGTTGCGTTTGATGTTGCTTGTGTATCCTGCGCTATTTGTGTTGTTTGTGTTGGTTGTAGTTGTTGCATTTGTTGTTGTGCATGTTGTTGTTTTTTGTGTTGTCTCCTGTAGGCCAAGTTGGATGGGTCATTGCTTGCTCTTGCTGCCTCTTCGATGCCCTTTGCTTGGTCAAAGGCCTGGGTAAGAGACTTTGGGGCCTAGTAGAGTAGTTTGGACTTGATGAAGTCATTGACTGTACCCTTGAAGATTGCCAAGAGATGTGTCTCTGCGATCGGCTCATGCATTTCATTGGCTCTGGCACTCCATCGCTGGAGGAAGGGTAGTATGGGCTCTAGGGGTTTTTGTCTGACATGGAGGAGCTTGTCGATTGTCACTTCAGGTTTGATGTTATATCTAAAGTGTGTCACAAACTGGTGTATGAGGTCCTCAAGGGATGTGATGGAAGCTTGGGGTAGGGCATGGTACCAGTCTAAAGCTTTGCCAGTGAGCGACAGGGGAAAGAGGCGTAGAATGACATGTGGCTAGGAGTGCAACGTGATGGCTTCTGTGCAAAATGTGATGATATGTGCATTGGGGTCACCATGACCATTGTATTTTGTTAGATGTGGCAATGAATGGACCATGGGTAGTGTAAGGGATGGGACCGTAGGACAGATCGAATCATCATGGTAAAAGTCCACCACCTTGGGTGTGTCTGAGGAGGCAGCCTTAAGCTAGTTAATTTCCTCCATCATAGTCAGGATGAGTTGAGACATTTGTTTCCAACTCATAGATTCACCAACTAGTTGTGTTGACTGGACTTGCATGGGTTGTGCGGCAAAGGGTTGAATCACCGATTGTGGGCTTTGCGAGTTCAATGTCATGGTAGATGGTTGTTGGTAGTTTAACATCATACCGGACGTGTGTTGGCAGTTTAAGGCCATACTAGGCCATGGATAGTTTAACGTCATACCGGACGGATGATGAGCAGGTGCCTGAGGCACTGGTGAAACAGGCATGGCACATGTGGCGCCTGCGTAAATGTTGGGTTGAGGTTGGGGAGGTTGGGGGATGGCCCCTGTGTAAGCATAAGGTACTTGTGTTGCTTGGGGCTGGGCCCCATCGTATGTAAAAGGTGTTTGGATTGTTTGGGGCTAGGCCCCAGTGTGTGTAGATTGTGAAGCAAATGCCTTAGGTATGTGCTCCTGTGATTGTTCTGAGGAGGTAAGGCCCCAAGGGATGTTGGGTTCGGGCAAGGCCGTGAACTCATACTCGTACTCGGATGGTGATCTTGGGTAAGAGGAAGTCATCTCAGAACCATTGTGTTGTGTGTAATGCATGTATTGGACAAGGTGATCCATGTTGGTGGCAGTTAGTACTTAGACCGGCTTGAAGTTAGGTGTGAATTGCGATGAATTCGGCTTTGAAATGGATGCGTTTTGTGTGTTTTTGTCGAAAAAACACTGTAGCGGAACTATAGCAGTACTGTAGTGGAACTATAGCAGTGTGAGCACTGTAGCAACCGCAAAACACTGTAGCAGCATAAGCACTGTAGTGGCATAAGTTACAGGTAACATGATCAGCGTTTCGATTAAACAGAAAACAAGTCAGACCCTCCTTCTAGCGCCAAAAACTGTACTGACCTAAATCGTCGGTGTAAGGCTGGAAGGGAAACAGACACCGAGGGATCATCGGGCAGCCACAGCTGACCCTGCCTTCGCTTGAGGGTAAGCTGAAAAAGGGAACGAAGGCAAAGTACCTTGGATGGTTTGCATGCAAATCAACCAAGGACTTCCCCGAGCGTAAGCTACGGCTAACACTGGGGTTATCGTAAACGATGTAAACGGGATGTAAACAAAATACAAACAGCGACATAAAATGTAAACAAAGCGTTCTGAATTATAAATAAAGCGTAAATAGAGCTATATTGTAAACAAAGCATAAATAGAACTAAACAATGTAAATGGAAGGCAATGAACTGTATTGTATTATTTAATAAAAATATATGCACTGGTCAAAGTGTAGCTGCACATGTGGATGGCAGGTCAAGCACTAAGCCCCGAGATGATGTCTGAAGCGATGATGCGATAATGTGATGTGATGAACATGAGAAATGCTTGGATGCCCACAATCAGATGTGCCAAGTGCCCAAGGATTGCCAAATCTTGTAATTTCTCAGAATTGCCAATGTCTCCGATTTTTGCCTTCCCCTTTTTTTATTTATGTGAATTGACAGGGTATTTATAGGGTTGGGCCAGGCTCCGGCATAGAATTTCAGAATGGAATCAACAACTGAGAGATAAGAGGAAAGTGGATCTGGTAACATGTATCTAATGGATAGTTGTGCTTGGGTTGGATGCATGCTGACGAGAGTTGGATATGTGTCGGATAGTTGTGCATGAGTTGGATGTGTGTCGACAAACTACGTTCTTGACCAGGTACATTGCATTTTACAATTTATGGGTTATTCAAGCCCATGAAAGTACATTTAATTTAAACATGAGGGCCTAACATGCCCACATATGTCGATTTACAATAAAATGTACAACAAGAGAAATTTGACCCCCGTTTGTGTGAAACTTCTTTGTTCCTGAGTCTTTCTGAAATTTTCTGAAATGTTCTAAAAGTTGCTGATGCTGATAATTCTCTGCCATTTTCTGGAATTTTCTGGAAGTTGATGAATAATGTTCGTGCGATGAATAGTGTTTTACGTAGTGAATAGTATTCACGCAATGAATAGTATTTTATGCAGTCAATAGTATTCACGTAGTGAATAGTGTTTTACGCTGATGAATAGTGATTTACGTTGATGAATAGTGATTACGCATCCTTATGCTCTTCAGCGTAAGAAAATGTAGCCGCAGCGTAATCAACTGAAAACACTTCATTTTAAGGCCCGAACTTTGATTTTCCAGAAGTTGTTGATGCTGAGGATCTTCTGCCATTTTCTGAAACTTTTCTGGAATCTTCTGGAACTTCGATGAATAGCGTTGGTGCAGTGAATAGTGTTCATGCGATGAATAGTGATTACGCATCCTTACGCTCTGCAGCGTAATAAAATGTAGTCGCAGCGTAATTAACCGAAAACATCTCTTCTAAGGCCCGAATCTTGATTTTTTGAAGGTTGGGAGCTGCTAGGGACCTTGGCGAAGATCATGGGGGGTCCTTGTGCTTAATTTCGGCCTGTTTTGACTCAGTTTTGGGGCCCCAAACATTGGTGACGCTAATCCTTACGTTGTGCAGCATAAACATAGTGCGAGCACATTGTACTTAACAAAAATTGCACTTTTTGAGCTTGAAATGGATGATTCTTGATACCGAGACTTGCCGTCGTGATTTGTGGGCACTAGGGGGACCTTGCTTGCTCCATGGTGGGCTGCTTGAAGCCATTTCAGAGGCTCTAAAGTTTTTTGGAAGTGTTGCTAAAATTTTTATGGTGTTTCAACGTTGAGAGCACCAATGAAATAGGCGAGACGTAAGGTGCCTGAGTTGTTTGGGGTCTAGAGATGGCCCCTATGTGAACATAGGGTTGGGCAGGCATGATTGTTGTTGGCAAAGATGGCTAAGAAAGTTGGGATGATGCCCTAAAGGGCAAGTGGAATGGGGTTTTTGCATCAAATTACATGTATTGTGTTTGATGTGTTACCACTATAGGTGTTAACCTAAGCTCAATAGCAAGGGAAGGTGATGCTAGTATTATAATTATTTCAAGGAGGATAGGTGAATTGAACTAAGGAGGGGTCAAACTGGGGAGTGGTTGTTGGAAGATAATGTAAAGGGGGCTCTCATGTTCAGAGCAGGCTTCAAACTTGTCTTCTTCCTTCTATAGGGCTTCCTCATAGTTTGTTCCTACGTCGTGCTCACTTGCACGAATAAGTTGGGATAATAACCAGTGTTGGGACTCTGTGAGTGGGATGATGTTGAACAAGGAAAGGATATACTCTCGTTTGTCTTGGTGGATTAGTTTGAAGTCTCATTTTTCTTTCATGTTAAGGTGATCCAAGGGTAACCCTACTTAGATCTTTGCACATAGGAAGTTGTATTGTTTGTTGTTGAGTGTGGCATGCTTTGGATGAATGATGAAGGTATTAAGTGTGTTAGACACCAACATCAAAGGTTGATATGGATTTATGTTTGTAGATCAAGATGTGAAAGGGAGAGCCATGGGTTGTAGTTTGGAAAAGACGGCTAAATCTAAAAATTGCAGAAAAATGGTTAAGTATGGAAACTATAGAAAAATGCCTAAGTGTTGAAACTATGAAAAAAATGGCTAAGTGTGGAGACTATGCTCTCTATGCTAAGATCCAACTACACTCCACACTAACTACACTCTTCACCAACTACCCTCTCTAAGATGAGAGAATAGAGACTTAGAAAAAAGTGGAGAGCAATGTGGTTTGGGTTGCTACGTGGGGTCCTAGGGGGACCGACTACAAGGTTGAATCTACACTAATGGGTTGCTAGACCACTATGATGTAGAGAGCGCACAAGACAACCACAATGAAGTTCAAAGAAGGAAATGGATCGACCCTCCTTCTAGTACCAGAGACTGTTGCGATTGAAAATTTTGGTGGCTAGAACCACCGAGGGGTTGACAAGCATACAACCTAACCCCACATCCATGCAAGGGCTTGCTAGAGGTAGAGATGGGATGCCTAGAATGGTATTGTTGATCAAATGGGTACTTACCAAATGTGATGTCAAATGGTGCTAAGTGTTAAAGTGGTGTTTTGCAGTGCTAAGTATAGAGCATAGTCACGGGTGCCTGAGGGGGGCAAGCATAGTCAAGGGTTTTAGTAAAAATGAGGATGCCAGTGCACAAAGATCATCACCCTAATGTGACTATGCACTCAAAATAGCGAAAAATGCAAAAGAAATGTGAAAAATATAGGAAATAAATAGAACACCACCCCAAATGAGGTTGAGTGTTGTTAACTTCAAGAGGGATTTAGAAGGTACACGATGTACAATAAGTGCAGTAAAGAGCATAGTCACAGTGTAGAGGTGTCTAGCCATGAAAATTGGTGCTTGCCAAATTCACCGCCATAGTGTACCTTCGGCCATGGTGTTCTGCAAGACTATGGTGGGGCCGCAGTGGACCATGTGTGCAACTTTGCCTCTCTTCGATTCACTGGTGTGCCTTTGGGTCTTGTTTGCCCAAAAATGCCAAAATGCCAAACTGTTGTGCCTTTGGGTCTCGTTCGTCCAAAATTCCAAACTACCAAAATGCTAACGCCCAAGATTTACCAACTAAAATGCAAAAATGCCAACCCCTATAATGTAGATGTTGGGGGCATTTATAGGGTTATGGTTGCCAAAAAACACAAAGAGACTACCATGTGGCAATGAGATGCTTGGGACTACATTGTCACCCAACTACACTCTACACTGAGGCAAGCGGTGTTATGCTTTGGTGTGCTTTGATGGAATCTAAGAGGCTATGAGATTGTGAATACGCTACCAATTACATGCACATGTGCTAAGAAGATCTCAATGTACCTAAAAAATGCAACAAATGCAACTTTTGGAGACTACACTCTCCACTGTTGGAAGTGGGGTAGTGTAGTTACAATTTTGGAGGAAAGGGGGATGCAAAAAAGATGCATGTTGTTGCCAAAGGTGTGTTCCAGCTAAGGTGAATGTCAATGCTATGTTGTGGAGGCCTTTGGAGGCTGTTTTGCATGACTACGCTCTAGATTGAGGGAGAGCGTAGTCCCAAACTTAGAAAAAAATTTACAAACATCTAGCTTCCAGTTGACTATGCTTGACAACCCTTCAAAGTAGTGGAGAGCATAGTCTCAATAGTTAGAAAAAAAATACAAAAAACTAGGCCTTGATGTTGTCTACACGTGACCATGCTCCTGGGGAGTGGAGAGTGTAGTCTCAACATTTAGAAAATTTTGCAAAAACTAGGCTTCCATGCTAACTATGCTTGACTACACTCTAAGGTAGTGGAGAGCATAGTCTTAGCACTTAGAAAAATCTGTAGCTACTATCTCAAGACTTAGAAAAATCTACAAAACTAGCCTTTGGTGTTTACTACGCTCTCTACTGAGCTAACTATGCTCTAGGGCAATGGAGAGCATAGTCCTAACACTTAGAAAAATTTGCAGAAAGTGGCATCATTCTGACACTTAGGAAAATTTATAGTTGAGACACGGTAGCCCAAATTTGGTGGTGTTTCAAGGAATGTAAATCTATTCTATCCTAGAGCGATGGACATCTGATCCTAGTCTATTGTTCACACCTTGGACTCATGTAGCTATCATTGGGATTACCAAGTGGAATTACTATTGGGTGAACTAAGCAATGCCACACTGGGTTACCAAATAACTACACTTAGTGCTCAAAGCTAGTTGCATACATACCACTTACTAGTAATGTGTAAAGTAAAGTACTTGAAATGTAAAATATTAAGTTAGGAAATTAGTAAAAATTATGCTAAGTGAACAAATAGAAAAGTAAGTAATGTTGCAATGATGAAGAGCAATATTAATCTTTATTTCCATCATGAACTATGTCCAAATACAATCCACTCAAATAAAGATATTGGTTAATTGTCAAACATCACACTATAGGCATTTACTCTATTACTAAGTCTACAGAAAAAAATTACAAGAGTCTACCTAAGGGTGGAATCAAAAGGTATTAGATTGCACATCTAAGTGTTGTATTTATAGGGCTACACACATCCCAAGACATCACATCAATGATGATGTAGCATGTATCATGACATTGTATCTACAACATTGTTCCTACGATATCAAAGATATGATATCATATTACAATAAAATTTGACTTTATCACGTAGCTATTCATCTTGATGAAAAATGAAAGTAAAATCTTGATAGTAGGGATTTGGATGGGTGTAGCTCACTTTCAGCTATTGAGGTATTTCATCAGTAATCTTTTTAGTTTTATCATACTACTGATTGGAATCATCGACATGGGTGAATCATTCTTGTGATAAGAAGTCATTTTAGTGATTTTGATAAAGTGTGCCCTTATAAAATATTATTATTATTTTGTATGAAAGATAATTCATTATGTTTTCCTTACAACAACTTTATATGAGTTCATTATTTACTCATACTTAGCGCACTTAATTAAGCAAAGTCTCAAGCATTGACACTAATGATGAACAACATGTACTCTCTGTGCCCAACCATAAAAATCACTAGTGCGTACATGCAATTCAGTTGAATTCCATGGACTTATTTACCTACGTAGCTAATATTCTTAAATGGTGAATTACATAACTGTAAGTCATTGTCTTCCCAATCCATACTTGTGTTAATCTATGTGTATGGCTAAGTATGATTGAGGCATAAGATATTTATTTTTATACTTTTTGTTATTTTCTCTCGCTTATTAAATGATTAAGTGAATAAAGATTTAATGTATAAATCAACTAAGTAACTAACTACTTCATTAACTAACTAGCCTAATGTAGAGTATCCGTTCCCACTTTCCATAAACATACTGAACGTCTATTAATGCCATTGGATTACCAATTGTATACTACTAGGAGTACCAAGTATCCACTGCTAGGATTACCAAGCATTAATATATTATGCTCAAAGTGGTCATACTCACATTGTTTATGAACTATAATATTAATTGCTTAATAATAGAAAAGTAAATTGCATGCAAAGTAAACTACTGAAAAGTAAAGTTATGGTAGTCTAAGTACTATAATGGATAGAAGAAATCTCAATTTTATTTTTGTTCATGCATATGTGTTCAAGTACATATGCACTTAAATAAAATGTCATGCAATCACTTAAATCCACATTATGGGCACTCAAAGTGAAAATATTCTAACTTCTATAGAAAGAAACTGTTAGAGTTTGCCTAGGCTATGATCGACAAGTGACATAAATGTGAGGGGTATGTGCATTTATATAGGCAACACCTACATTAATGTTGACATACCTACGTCAATGTATCCTAAGATACATCGAAGGGGCTGCATCGACATAGTTATCTTATTAATGCTTCATCAAAGATAAATTTTGGATTATAAGGATCTAGATGGTTATAGATCACATTAACTTATTGTAGCATGTCATCCTTACTCCTTGTATTTTTATCACACCCTTTAGTTGCATCATCAGTAGATAGGAAGCCATGCAAGAAGAAGACATTGTTAATTTACAAGGATGCCTAAGAATAAAATATTATTATTTTTGGCAATAGATGAAATGTTGTAGGTTCTAATAGTAATCCTTAAGTGATCTTAGTTATTTTAAACACTAGCACCAAAGTCTCGATAATGGTACCAATGATGAGTGGTGATGAGTGGCGAGGTGCCCCTACACTCAACCATACGAATACGAGTGTTACACACACGATCTAGTTGAACTCCGTAGACTAAGTGCCTACACGCCTTATGGAACACTTAAGGTTAATCATTCGTTGTCTTCTTAGGCTTACTTGTATTTTTCATGATTGTATGGTTAAGTAAGTCTGAGGTATGTGATTTTTATATCTTTTATGTTTTATCTCCTTATGCTAATGAGGGAAAGGGTGCAGAGACTAAGTAACTAACTTTAACTAACTAAGTTCTAATGCCTAGCATCAATATCTATTCCCACTTGCCATTCACACCCTGAACCAATGCAACCTTTTGGGATTACCAAACGCTATTCGTTATTGGGATTACCAAGCGTAACCTACGTGCTCGAAGCGGCCGTACTGAATGCACTTAACTATGGGAGAAGGGTTGAGAGAGATTTAATTAACTAATAAAGCATTTAAATGATAAACAATAAATAACAATAATTAAAGTCCTATTTAACTTAGTCCATGCACTGCAAGGTTTATCTAGCAGTTCGTCTTTATTGCCATACACAATTGTGTGTTTAGGTACAAAATTGCTCGAATAAAGATCCGTTCACTTTGGGACTCCTACTGTGGGCACATGGAAATTACTCTAACTCTGGAATGTAAAAACTGCAAGAGTTTGGCTATGGTCTAGATCTAGATTGGGAAACAAGGGAGAGCTGCCTCTTATTTATAAATTTGGCGACGCGCTGCAATATCGCGTATGCGATATCGCTGCCCATCATACCCCCATGACTGAATAAAAACTCGTCCTCGAGTTCCTTACAAAATATTGGGAAGGTATGGGATTATTAACTGGAATGGAACTAATGGTGAATGGGATGACATGTGAATGGATCATCATTACAAAACATGACAAAACTAGTGTTCACGACAATAAGAGTGAACACTTTATACATTTAACATCAGGCCTTATTTGGCAGCTGAGAGAGAAGAAAGAAGAAGTCCGCTGCTGCCAATGCCAAGATTACGCCTTTCGTTGTCTATCCATAAGCGCGTCATCCATCTCGTTCCTTGCATAGCTGCTTTAGCACCAATCCATTCCAAGTGTTCCCTCCAGATCCAATCCGTTGTTGTATGATTGCCATCTTCACACACAACAATAATCTTTATATTAGCAAGGGTAAATGAATCACAATGCAGTTGATACCTTGCTTCGGTGAAAGGTCCATTGGCTGAGTTGTGGTATGGCTGATACGGGTCTGGAGATATAATAGTGGTGACTACTGAAGGTGTAGGGGTTAGGAGAAAATCGAAAAAATTGGGTCAGGACCCCCATGACTAAGAGCAAATCTCTGGTAGTGATAGAATGGAGAAAGAAAAAGAACAAGAAAGATGGAGAAAAAGAGACAACTGTAACATTGGTGAAATGGATGTCAAGATGGAAATGAACAAATAAAGTTAATTACAAAAATGTTTAAGGAAAAGAATTTAACTGGTGCACCAAATAGGAATGCCAGTGGGTCCTCCCCAAAGCAGGCTCATGCCCTTAATGCCCTAACAATCCCACATTCAAAGAGTCTGTAGGATCTAGGAATGTCATTTGGAAACAAGAGTTAAAGTCTTAGCCACAAGAATTTACCAACAAGAAAACAATGCATCAACTAAAATATACACTAATGATATAGCCGACAATGAGGTGAACAATGGAGGAGGAATGATGGAAAGAAGAGAATAGAATGGAATCTCAAGAACAAGGTGATGTACAACCCCTTGTGTAGTTAATGATTAATGTGACTTAGTAGATCCCATTCCAAATTCNTCCAAGCACCCAAGAGAATGGCCAACACAAATGCATCAAGTCCCCTTAAAGTCACACCCTATTCAATCCTTGAGTCCTTCCTTAGTTTGAGAAATGCCCAGTCACCGATTTGTTATAGTTCTTATTATTGAGAAAGGGACTGTACAGTTATAAGCCAAGAGAAACCATAGAAATTTGTGGATGTATGGATGAAGTGGACTCATTGCTTGTCATATCAAAAGAACCATACCTTAGTATCAACATTGTAACTTAAAGGTAAAAACCAAATATTAGCAACCGATAGAAAACATTTCATACCATCATTAAGAGCACTTATTAGGTGACAAACTTAATCAAAATGGATAAACACACACACACACAAGCACATAAAGAAATGAAAAAGTATAAACGATGTTGTAAAATAAAAATAAAAAAAGAAAAGTTAAAGAAATTGTAAAAACAAAATTGTGTAAAACAAAAACGTGTAAAACAAAAACTTAAAAGAACNGAAAAAAAAATAGTGGGAATTCAAAGCACACCCCTTAGATGAAATAATCATCTGGGCTACAAGNTCTGAATTGAAAGGGAGAGATTCAAAATAAAGAGTTTGGTTGTCCATTATCATAGTTGTAATTTGCACTAGCTATTCTTGGTTTATGGAAGGGTTTGGTTTGTTGCACATTGACCAGTAATCTCTTATCAGGGCTTTTAGGCTTGTATATTGTCATGACTCCTGAGGGAAAGGTCGTATGAATAATGTAGGGTCCTTCCCACAATGTTTAAAATTTTGTACGTTGTGGTACATGCGTGGGGTTCTAGTAAAGGACCTTATCTCCTGGTTGGTACTTAACCCTTTGAATTCTTAAGTCATGACTTTGTTTATTATGTGCCTTGTGCAACTCATTTAACAATAGAGCAACCAATCTATTCTCGTCTAGCACATTTAGAGCTACCAATCTTTGTTTTTGTGCTAGGTTGAGGTCAAGGTGGAGGTCACATGCCATGGATAGTGTACGGAGCTCAGTTTGTACTGTGAGCTTTGGAAGTTTTCCGTATACTAACTCATAGGGAGAGCAGCCTGTGGGGAGTTTCCAAGTGGAGTGGTACACCCAGAGAGCGTCATTTAGTTTCATGCTCCAATCTTGCCTAAATTTGCTAATTATTCTTGTTAATATTCTCGTAATCTCCTGATTAGTGACCTCGGCTTGGCCATTAGCTTGGGGGTGATAAGGTGTGGTCAATTTATGTTCAACCCCTAACTATTGCATCAACTTGCGAAAGGTTGCACCCGTAAAATGTGTTCCATTATTAGAGATGAGTGCACACGACATACCAAACTTGTTTAAGATTTGTTGTTGTAAAAATCATGCAGCCGTAGATGATGTGCAGTCTGTTATAGTAGCTGCTTTAGCCCATTTGGTTAAATAGTCAACAACAACAATGATATAACCTTTCCCATTGGACATCGGTGTAATGGGCCCCATAAAATCTATTCCCCAAATGTCGAAGGGTTCCAAAGGTTGAATCCATTGTTGCAGACCCTCCATTCTAGTAGTCATTCCACCATCACATTGACAATGCTCACAGGATTGGAAAAATTGATAGGCATCCTGAAATAGCATTGGCTAGTAATATCCTGCAAGCAAGATCTTAATGGTTGTTTGTCTCCCTACATAGTGGCCCCCACAAGGACCCTCATGAGCATCTTGGAGAACTCTTAATTGATCCTCATTAGGCATACACCATCGAACCAAGCCATTAGGATAGACTTTATAGAGTTGTCCCTTGATTTCCATGAAGTACTTGGTGAAGAAACTGTTACTTCTTCCTAAAGTCCAACCCCTGTGGTGTTTGTTGGGAAAGGAGATAAGTAAGAATGATACTATACCAATTTGTTCCCATGGGTTAGTTATTCACTACACTGGCAAAGAGGGTTTCATCAGGAAAGTGATCAGATACGGCATATTCATCCTCTTTGTTGTCCCAGTGCAACCGAGATAAGTGATCTGTGACTACATTCTCGGTGCCCTTTCAATTTACTATTGTTAAGTTGAACTCCTGAAGGATTACCAACTAACGTATAATACAAGGGCTAACCATTGGCTTGTTCATGAGGAACCTAATTGCACTATGATCCATATGAATATACACTTTGTAGCCTAACACATAGTGCCTAAATTTGTCTAGTGAAAACATTACAACCATTAATTCCTTTTCCATAGTTGTGTAGTTGAGTTGTGCATCGGCAATACTCTTACTTGCACAGTGGATGTAATAAGGGCATTTTTGTTCATCTAATTATGTTAGTACGACTCCTAAGGCATATTTAGATGCGTTAGTCATGATATGGAATGGTCTGGACCAGTCAGCGGCTTGTAGAATGGGAGTTTCCACAAGCTTCTATTTTAGAGTTTGGAATGCTCGTTCACATTCCCTGGTCCATTCGAATGGTGCATCCTTCTTCGTTAATTCCACCAACGATTTGGCAATTTTGGAGAAGTTCTTAATGAATCTCCTGTAGTAGCCAATGTGTCCAAGGAATGACCAAATGTCTTTGACAGTTTCTGGTTGTCGGGTGATTCCTTGGATGACTTTAAGATTTTCCGAGTCCACCTCTATTCCTAACTGTGAAATCTTATGCCCCAATACTACGCCCTCTTGAACCATCAAGTGGCTTTTCTACTAGTTGAGCTTCAAGTTGGTTTCAAAGCATCATTTTAGCACTTGCTCTAATCGGTCCAGGGCTTGATCAAAGCTTGTCCCATAAGTGGAGAAGTTTTCCATAAAGACTTCCACTTTGTTCCCTGTTTGCTGTTGAAATATGCTTAAGACTAAATGTTGAAATGTGGTAGGAGCATTGCATAAGCCAAATGGCATTTTTTTATATGAAAACGTTCCCCAGGGACTGGTGAACGTTGTTTTGGCTTGATCTTCTGGTGCTATTTGTATTTGATTATATCCACTATACCCATCCAAAAAACTATAATAGAAATGCCCCGCTATAGTGTCTAAGACTTGGTCAACGAATGGCAATGGGAAATGATCTTTGAATGTTGCCATGTTCAGTAGCCTGAAATCTATACACACCCTCCATTTGCCTCCCTTCTTAAGCATGATTACTAGAGGACTAACCCATTCACTGTCAACAACGGGATATATGAACCCAGCCTTGAGGAGTTGTTCTATCTCTTCTTTTACTACTTATTTCAATTTCAGGTTCAACTGCCTCTGTGGTTGTTTTCGAGGCTTCATGGAGGGGTCCATGTAAATCCTATGCTGGCATATCCTAGGGTCTATTCTGGTTAACTTAGGATATGACCAAGTAAAGGCTTTTGGTCATTTATTTATTACTTTTAATAGGCTTTATTTTTTCTTGGGGACAAGTTTTACGTTGATAATTACCGATTTTCCATTTCCAAGGATCATGTATTCCAAACCAGTGGGCAATGGTTTTAGATTTAGGGGCTCTTGTCTAAATTCCTCAGGAATCTCCAACTTCCCCCAGTTAATGTTTTCGAAGTTAAAGGCTAGAAGTTGGCAACGAACTTGCTCTAGTGCATCTATGCTTTCAATGTAAGCACTATTTATCCCCTCAGTTAGTTCCATGCATGTTATTGAGTTGCTCTCTTGATCAGCCATCAGCCACTAGGTGCTTTCTTATTGTGTGGCTGCTGCATATAAGCACTTTTGTATGTCAATGTCTTGTGTATACTGATTGCATGCAGGCAATGTTAAACTTCGCATCACCCATGATTTCTGCACACAATGGCACCTTGTGTCACTATATGCAATGCATAGAACTTTCTTCTTCTCAATCTTTCCAAAAGTATTTTTCTTGGATACTTCTAGGAAAAGATTGCGGATTCCTAGGCATGCATCTATTATACTCAACCATGCCCTTCCCATTATTATCGGAAAGTCCCCTTTGTCATTGTTTATTTGGATCACCAGGAAATTAGCTGGGTATGACCAACCACCCACGGTGGTAACAATGTCCTCAACCTATCCCAAAGGAACAATGATGGACTGGTCAGCTAGCTCTAAGCAAATATTGCTCTTCTTGAGTGGAGGCAGGTTCCAAGTTTTATACAATTCTTGTGAGATTAAGTTGACTCCGAAGCCTGAGTCAAGAAGAGCCTTATGAGGTTCGTTCCCAGCGACTTGGAGATAAATTAAGGGGCTTCCAGGATCAGAGAATTTCTTGGGAAGGTGGCCTACCTTAATCCAGTCGGTAACGGTATGTGTTAACATAACCGTGTGCATTGGGCTCAATTTCTAGTTTGAAGGGGGTCCCAAAACCTTATTTGGTATGGAGGTGTTTAGATGTTCAACCTCTTGTGAGGGTGAGGGCTTAGTTGGATTGTTGGTTCTAAAGAAAGGTCTTTTTGGCATAAGATTGTCAGGACCAACTGAGAATTGAGGATTGGAAGCCCTCATGACATTAGGTTGTTGCGATTGAGTGGAAAATACCCTCGGCATTGTTGGAGCGGTTGGTGGTGGAGCTACCGGTGTAAGAGGTATGGATGGATTTGGAGGATGGTATGCATGTGGAGTGTCCCTTCCAGGAGAAGGAGTCCTAAAATACTCCTGAACTTGGTAGTGACGTTGTGGGGTTGTGTGACCCATAGAGTCACTTGGAGAAACCGGTTGCTGCAGGTAGTAGCCATATGGGTCTAGTTGCTGGTAAGGGTATTGTTGCCTAGGTGGTGGCATCCCCCATGACTGTGGGTGTTGCCATTGTTGGTGTTGCCCGATAGGTTGTGGTGGAGTTCCACTTGGATAATATGTTAACAGTTGGTGGAACTGCCTCGGGTTACCTTGGGGATAAGGTCACCTTCGAGGTGCTTACTGTTTGTTAAGTCTTGGGTTGAATGCATACACCTCGGACTCTTGCAGATGTGAGATTATTGGGCAACATCCCTTAGGATGATCATATTGGCAGATCTCACATCCACTATCATTGTCTGTGTCAGAATCCTTGACCTCATCGATGATAGTCATTTTTTCCTTACCCTTGTTACGTGCATGGTCTGAATCTCTCCGCTTTTTCTTATCATGGTCACTACTTCGTTCCTTAGACTCCTTTACGATTTTTAGAATAGTTTCGAATCTACTGTCTAAGGAGTCCGTCATTTGATCCACCTTAGCCAACACTTCAGTTGTTAACTTTTGAAGTGGCAAGGTTTTTCTATTCACCAACTCTTCGAGTGGTGACTCATCCTCTTCCTCACAGAATCTTACTCCCTTCTTTCGGAGGGAAGGATCGCGGTTATACTCTTCTGCACTTTCTCTTTTTCGTAGCTTCCCTTATTCTTTAGCTACTTGCTTCAACAATCTATGAACTTCATGGGACCTAAGTTCAGATAATCTCCCTTGGGCATATGTCGCAAGGGTTCTCCTGGTTTCATGTCTTAGCCCATCTACAAGGTGGCGGAGTTGATCCCATTGTGCATAACCATGGCCTGGACAACGATGTAGCAATGCGTAATATCGGCCCATGGCAACATCCAAGGGTTCGTGATTACCCTGCTTCCATCCTTGGATCTGCTTACGCAATTTGGACACTTTGGAGTACGTTTGGTATTTATCATTAAACAATTCTAGCATTGTACTCCACCTCCTAATGGTTTCCGGTTCTAAGGACCGATACCAACTCTCTACTTCTTTTATGAGTGTCCTAGAAAACAACTTTAACTTTTGCCACTCGTTTTCAATATTCTGCAAGGCACAGGCATCGTGGAATTCCTGTAAGTGGTTTTGCAGATCAACATTCTATCCCCCCTCAAACCATGGGATATTATTCATGTCTAGTCTATTGATTCGGCTATCTTTTTGGTGCCTTGTAGGTATTCTAACTGCCTCCATAATGTCTAACATACTCTGGGTTGCTAGTAGGGGTTCATCATGATCATCTCTCTCATGACGTCTATGATGCCTACGTGGTTCCCTACTTTCCCTTATTTCATGCCTTGACTCTCTAGAATGCCCTCGTCCTCGCTCTCAACTCTCTTGTCGAGGTCTCTCATCTCACTTACCCTTATCCTCACCGTTGTGCTCCTTGTGATTGCGTCCTGATGTGGAAGGAGAGGGTGAATGGTGTGATGAAGGGGAAGAAGAAGGGGAACCATCGCCATGACGATGTTTCTTACCTTCTCTTCGGTGGCTACGGCCCTGATCGTGATAACGATCCGAATACCTATCCTTATCATTTTTTTGTGTTCCCTCATTGAACACTTGGTGTTCATGAGCATCAGAACTAGGGTTGTGAATTGTGGAATGTAGGTTCTAATACCCCACCTCCTCACCATCGTTAGAAGGAGGAACATCATTTGATGGAGAACTTATTATAACTGGTTCACCATCTCCAATTGCGCTTAGGATGTGCGGGACCCCTTTGCCCTTCAACGATGTATGGTAGCTCTCTTGTCGCAAGTCCCTTAAACATTGTGCTACTGTGGGATGGTAATCCCTTGTGTCATAATCTTCTGCAATGTATTCAGCATATAGTTGTGTCATGCCTATTTGTGCAAGAGCATGGAGGATCATGTTGGGGATTGCACAATCTAGGGGTAACACTATGTTACCTTGTAAATCTCGCCAACGCAGTTGTTCATCCTTATGGAGGATAAAAGTAAAATCAGGTATATACTCATCGAGATGAGTATATACCACTTGATACTATTGAGGAACTGGTGGTTATCGGTTATGCATGTTAGACCGTCGACTGTCTCTTGTGTGATCCCTAGGTGGTGAAGTGCTTTTATGAGAAGAAGAAGGCATTGTTATCTTGTTGGTGTGCTATTAACCGTTGTTTAAAATTTCTTCTGATTAACCCTAAGGGTTCGTTTAAGCTTCCCAATGATGTGGATGATTTCCTATGTTCTACTTAGCACACAAACAACTTAGTCCCTGAAAACGACACCAATGATGAGTGGCCAGGTACCCCTACATTCAACCATACGAATACGAGCATTACACATGTGATCTAGTCGAACTCCACAGACTAAGTGCCTACACGCCTTATGGAACACTTAAGGTTAATCGTTCGTTGTCTTCCCAAGCTTACTTGTATTTGTCACGGTTGTATGGTTAAGTAAGTCTGAGGTATGTGATTTTTATATCTTTTATGTTTTATCTCCTTATGCTAATGAGGGAAAGGGTGAAGAGACTAAGTAACTAACTTTNAATCATTTAAACGATGAACAATAAATAACAATAATTAAAGTCCTATTTAGCTTAGTCCATGCACTGCAAGGTTTATCCAATAGTTCGTCTTTATTGCCATACACAATTGTGCGTTTAGGTACAAAATTGCTCGAATAAAGATCTGTTCACTTTGGGACTCCTACTGTGGGCACATGGAAATTACTCTAACTCTGGAATGGAAAAACTGCAAGAGTTTGGCTACGGTCTAAATCTAGATTGCAAAACAAGGGAGAGCAGCCTCTTATTTATAGATTTGGTGACGCGCTGCGATATTGCATATGCGATATCGCGAGGGATGTGATATCGCGGCGGATGCGATATCGCGGTGGATGTGATATCGTGACGAATGCGATATCGTGGCCCATGCGATATTGCATCCCATCAAGTGGCAAAGTAATCCTACACTCAACCATACAAATCATAAGCATTTATGCATGATCTACTTGAATTTTCAACCATAGTAATGCTTGATAGTAATGCTTGAGTATGGTTTCTTATTGAGAAAGAAAATGTAAACTCAACTTGATGATGATATTTCTTAGTAGAGAAAGCCCTTAAGGCTTTCCTTTATCTAATGAAATGTTAGCCTAGTGGTAAGACTTTTGATTTGAAAGATCTAAGTCATGGATTTGATTTTAGTGAACAATGTTGAATTATAAAGCTTAATATGTTGGGATGTACCTATATCACAATTATTTCAAGATTCTTAGAGCAGAAAAATTCTAACTTTTACAATGTGAAACTACAAGAATTCAACTAAGAAAATGACCAAATAGTAACATAAATGTGGTGGATGCATGCATTTATATAGACAAAGATATCAATGTTTATGTGTTAATACATCAAAGGATGCGTCAATGCATATGCATCGATGTATCCTCATCAACATGGCTAACTAATTTTATTGTTCATCACATTTGAATTAGTGTTGTGTATAAAACACCTACTTTATTAGTATTTGGGTGTTTAATGATGATATGTTCAATGTTCAAGTATGCTTTGTTATTGAGAAAGAAAGTGCAAAAATAATTTGCTGATGATATTTGTTGGTAGAAAAGCCTTTAAGATTTCCCTTTATATAATGAAATGTTAGCCTAGTGATAAGACTCTTGATTTGAAAGCTGCAAGTCATGGGTTCGATTTTAGGGGGGGCAATGTTGAATTATGAAGTTAAAATTGAACTAAATATCTTGGGATGTATTTGTATTACAATTATTTGAGGGTTTTTGGAGAAGAAAAATTGTAACTTTTACGATGTAAAATTGCAAGAGTTTGACTAAGGAAATGACCAAATTGTGCCATAAATGTGGTGGGTGCATGCATTTATATAGGCAAAGACAAAGATTGTGTTGATGCATCAAAGGATGTGTCGACGCATACACATTGATGAGATCATATCAACATGTACACATTAATACACAATTGATTAATTTTATTGTTCATCACATTTGAATTAGTGTTGTGTACAAAACTCCTACTTTATTATTATTTGCATGTTTAATCATGATATGCTCAATGATCAAGTATGTTTTCTTATTGAGAAAGAAAGTGCAAAATCAATTTGATGATGATATTTCTTAGTCAAGAAAGTTCTTAAGGTCTCCTTTTATACAATGAAATGTTAGCCAAAGTAAAACTCTTGATTTGAAAACTCTAAATCATGAGTTCAATTTTGATGAACCATGCTAAATATAAAATTTTAATTAAACTAAATATCTTATAGTGTATCTATATACATTATAATAGAAGTATTTCAAAGTTACAACACCCCTCAAAGTAAACTCAACTGCAAAATTCGAAACCAATTCATTCTCACAAGATAGTGGACACAATAACAAAGTCCATACTTGGTCTTTTATGCTCGGTGTATAATGCCACTTAACGAAGTCCATACGTGATACCTGCCACAGCAGTTAATTAAAGTGTGCAACCTACACGTCCAGGCTCATTTACATCGAACAAATACAAATACAATAAAGTAGCTCGATGGTTGTTTCCTTTCTTCTTCAACTCCTGTAATACGTTGCAGTTCCTCTACCTGCTTTAGTCAGACGGCACCTCAAATTTCCACTTAGCTCAACAGCTTTTTGCTTCTCCTTTTCGGCAATTCTATACCGTCAAAGAGCAGAGTTTGGTGTGCAATTGAAGAGCATTTGGCATGCAAACTGGAATTCCACCATTCGATGCTTGGACCTTGGACTTGCATCCACATGTTTTATAATCATAAGCCAAGTTCTTGGTGGCCTACCCTGAAAAAACAATCATGCTGACTTGTGCAATTGTTTGAATGCAAGAAAGATTTGTTCTTCCTACCATCGAAGTTAAAGACGTTGGTTGGTAGACGATGGTTTGGTGTATGGTTGTATTAGCTGCATCCACGGGCGGATCGTGGAAGACACTAACTAGATTTCCTGCAACCTCTGTTGGCTGGTCACATTCGTGTGACACGAAATTTGGACAGCCGTTCATAAATTCTGTCCAAAGTTCTTACGAATTGTTGATAGCGATAGGGCTTTTTCAGACTAAGTTTTGCAGGATTCACAGAAAAACATCGAACACATGTTCTGCCCACGTGGTATTTCTGGGTTCCGGTCTATTAAAGTGACCCAACGTGCATTTATACCTACGCTGGCTGTCGCCGACCTTTCCACTTGCGTCCAGGATCCACATTCCGGACTGCATTAAATATTTCTTTGCATTCCGACTGAATCGTTGGATCCTGAGTAAAGAAAATGGCACGGAAGAAGATCAGAGAGTATGACTCTAAGCGCCTCCTCAAGGAACATCTGAGAAGGCTTGCTGGTATTCAGCTGGATATCAAATCTGCCCAGGTTTGTATTTTTGCTATATTATTTTGCTGGATCTTGCATTGCTAGTTTTAGTCAAAATTCCGCTTTAGAGAGCCCTGGTTTTTTTTCCTGACCCTCCAAATCTAAGGTTTATTTGTCCGGTTTTCTTTGCTGTGGTATGCAATATTTTTAGATTTTCCTTTCTGAATGGATCTCTGAATGTGCGGGAAATATTTCTGGTTTTAGTATGATCAGTGAATGTCTGTCGTTGCAAGTCAGGAAAGATGCTGTTTCGGCCTTTTAGGAGATCTTTTTTTGGATGAACAATCAAACAGATCTCCTGAGGATTTTAGCTGCCTCAATGAAAAGGCCTGAAATGTTACAAACCATTTTGTTTCCCCTTTTTGAAGTGTTTTTCCGATTGCAGAGGCTTTGTGGTTTTTAACCAGCCGAAAATTTACTTCACTCTCGGTTGGGATAGCTTTTAGCACCAAAATTTTTTTGTGCATTGCAATTTTTTTTGTATTTTGGGTATAATGCCATTTCAGGGGCATGAAAAACAGTGGATTTATTCTCACAACGGTTTGCAACACAGGTTACTCAGTCGACTGATTTCAATGAATTAGTAGACAAAGAGCCATGGCTGTCATCGACCAAACTAGTTGTGAAGCCGGATATGTTGTTTGGCAAGAGAGGAAAAAGTGGTTTGGTGGCGTTGAATCTAGACTTTATTGAAGTGGTTGCATTTATCAAGCAGCGCCTTGGAAAAGAGGTATTGAATCTGCCAAAGGTAGAATATAAGAGATGTTGAGACAGATTTTATCAATTACATGATTTTGGTTTTTGAACCTGTATGCCACAGGTTGAGATGGGAGGCGCAAAAGCACCGATAACAACATTTATCATTGAGCCTTTTGTGCCTCACAATGATGAGTATTATTTATCAATCATGTCAGAGCGCCTTGGCTCAACCATAAATTTTTCAGAATGTGGAGGCATGGAAATTGAAGAGAACTGGGACAAGGTATTATTTGTTTGCATATTAATGCAGATGTTGCACGTCAATTTTCTGTGGCCATTTAGCTAGTCAGGCAGTGCTTTTTCCCTTTCAAATTTTATTTTCTTGTATTTAAGAACAGCGAGTCCTATTTTATGTTGCTTGAATTCTTTTCTAAACATTATTGATATCTGCAGGTTAAAACTGTGTTTGTTCCAACTGACAAGCCATTGACATCTGAGTTATGTGCACCTTTGATCGCAACTCTTCCTATAGAGGTAATTTTTCCTATTGGCTTCTCGTGTTCTTTTCTTTTGTTTGTAAGATTTGATTCAGATAAAATCTCATGCTAATTGGAAACATGACAGGTACAATTTGTGTCTTACGATTTTTGAATCCTCAAAGTAGAACACTTCCAATAAATTTATTTCATTTCTGAGAGTTACATGACATAGAGATTTTCAAATTTCAACCATGTATAAGATCTTGATTGTCTCAATGATTTTTTTTATGACAATGTTAGGTAACTTCTATTAATTTGGAAACCAAGATTTTTAAGTGCATCTTGGACAGAGTATCTCTGATTACAAAACTTTCTTCTCCACATTAGCCTAAAAACTATCACCCGAATGAATTTAATGGCTTTTATTCATTGTGGTTTATTTAAATTTTTACTTTGGGTCTGCAGATTCGAAGCAAGATTGAGAAGTTTATTCTGGGAGTCTTCAGTGTGTTTCAGGGTATAATTCTAATTAAATGTCAAATATGTTTTTGTTCATAGTATCAACTGTCCATATTTTTGTTAATTCTTGTTTCTTTAACCTTGGATATTTTGATTGAATAAACTTGCATGTTTGACTGCCAGATCTGGACTTCACTTTCCTAGAAATGAACCCTTTCACATTTCTTAATGGGGAACCTTATCCCCTTGATATGCGTGGAGAACTGGACGACACCGCAGCATTCAAAAACTTCAAAAAGTAAAATTATAGATGGATATTGTTTAAACATTCTTTTAAAAATATTGTTAAAAGCTAAATGCCAAACATGTTCTTGAATCCATGCTTCTAAATCGATTTGCTTGCTTTTGATACAGATGGAGTGGCATTGAATTCCCAATGCCTTTTGGTAGAGTCATGAGTCCTGCTGAAAGTGCAGTTCATACCATGGATGAGAAAGTAAGTTCTCTATATATTGTAGTCCACCGTGTTTCAAATTTATATCAAGATTCATATTAAGTTTGTTATGTCTAGCCAGATTCCTATTTGAAATTTCGAACATTTGACATGAAGTAGTGTTGTAATAATGTTCGTTATTATTAGAGGAAATAGATGATTATTTTTTGGGTGAATATTTGCCACATTTAACCTTTTTTTTTTCGTTTATTATATCTCGAAATCACAATTCTTCACTTTCCCACCAACAAAAAAAACTGGAATATAACCAAAAGCTTACAGAAAGGGATAATTAAAATTTTCACATCTTTAGATTGCTAGAAAATGCTAAAATAAAATAAGTGTACCTGAATCTGCGCTTTTTTTTCCTTTTCATTTTGCAACTTAAAAAAGAAAAATCTAAAACTGCAAGTGAACTAAAAATTCACACCATCATTAGATGGGACAAACCCTTTGATGTTCAAATTTGGATATCTAACAGCAATCTTTTGAAACTAATATTCAACTTTTCTTTAAATGAATCATCTTCAGTGGTTGTAAAATTCCTACAGGGATAATTTCATTTAATACATTGATACAAAATGAGCCTGATGAGCTTGAAGGGATCAAATATTTTGGAATAAAGGGTTTAGATAAGCCTTATTATTTACATAACATTTAGATAGTTTGTGTTCTTTTTCATCGCAATGTGTTTCACAACGTTCCTTATCCTTGAATGTGCACGAACTATAGCTATGTTAATTATTGGTACTCATTTGGAAGCTTTTTGTTTCAGACAAGTGCTTCTCTAAAGTTAACCATTCTAAACCCCCAAGGACGGATCTGGACAATGGTTGCTGGAGGAGGTGCAAGTGTGATATATGCAGATACTGTGAGTAATGTGGATTATTTTATTGCCAATTTTTCATGGAATATGTATCTTAGTTCTTATATTTGCTGGTTTTCCAGGTTGGAGATTTAGGCTTTGCAAATGAACTTGGTAACTATGCTGAATATAGTGGAGCTCCTAATGAGGAAGAGGTGCTGCAATATGCAAGAGTGTTGATAGATGTAAGTTAATCAAAGGTTCCTGAATTTATATGCTAGCATGAACATGAAGTAGGTCATGATTGTGTATGGTTTCAGTGCTTTTGTAGATGTCATTTATTGATTTTTCTCATATTGATGTGCGTATTGTAGCATCTGGATGTACTCTTTAGAACACTAAGTTAACATTAATTACTAATCTTAGTGCACATTTGCTTTTGATAGTGTGCCACTGCTTCTCCTGATGGTCAGAAGAGAGCATTAGTTGTAGGAGGAGGCATTGCCAATTTTACAGATGTTGCCGCCACATTTAGTGGTATCATTCGAGCTTTGCGTGAAAAGGTGGAACCAATTTTTAATCCTCATATGCAAATTTCTAGATGATTACAATTATTAGTTTTAACATCGTTTTTAATCCTTGTATGCAAATTCAATTATTGGTTTAAACATCATTTTCTCAATGGTTACAGGAAGCAAAACTCAAAGCTGCCCGAATGCAAGTATATGTTAGAAGAGGAGGTCCAAACTATGAGAAAGGTCTGGAGAAAATGCGTGCACTTGGTCAGGAAATAGGAGTTCCCTTCCAGGTAATTTGTTTGTGTTTCTTAGCGGATTATAGATCCGTTAAAGTAAATTTATTCCCTTGGCTGATTATCATATCAGATATCATGCAGAGGTATATCAAACATAATTTCTGAAACTGAAATTTTTGATTGCATCCACTGAGACTCACTGGATCTATTTTTACGGAATTTTAAATTTACAACTCAGTACTACTCATTAAAATTAAACCTGTGACCTGTGACCTGAGATTACCAGGCCAGGACCCTTACTACTAGGCTAAAATCTCATCATTATTAGCTTCTGGACAATATTAAAAGAAATTTTTCAAGTCCTTCAAGTCCTTTGCAGTTGAGTTTGTTATTATGATGGTTTGGTATTTAGATGACATGCATTACTTCTAGGCATGTAAATTTTACCATGTAATATTATGTGCAGGTATTTGGCCCAGAAGCTAGCATGACAGCCATTTGCAAGGAAGCTATCAATTACATCACTGCGGCTGCTTAGTGCTTAGTTTTCCTCTAGTTCAGTATCTTATAGTTCATTGTTAACAATTTGCCTCAAAAAAGGAGGATTTTGGTTCCTTTAGTTCCTACAAAAGCATTTTCTAGGTTTCAGTTTTTCCTTTTCTTCACTTTGGAATAGTGTTATGATTTATTTTTAGCAGAAAGAAGGTACAAAGAATTTCAGTAGTGGAGAAAACAAATCGAGCTTTCAGATTTTTAATCTTTTTCTTATAACTGGTGTTGGTATAGAAGCATTATTGCACTGTAATCTTTTTAACGTACAATTTATTATAAACTAAGCCATTGCATCTCTAAAAAGTTGATGCAATGTTTGACTTTTGTAACGTGCACCCGTAAAACATCTAGGTCAATGCACATTTGCCCAGTGGGGTAGTGAAATACCTCCTTCCTTTATTGAGGATTTAAATTGTAAGTATCATATTCGTATCTTACCAAACCCCACCACCTGAATCATTTGTCATTTGATTTGATCGAAATAAATAATCTGTCATCAATTCAAGCTAATTGTTTCATGGTTCATGGGAGATAATTCTTGTTCAAAAAGGTGGCTTTGGATTATATGGCAAATTATATTAGTTGCCACTAGTATTATTACAGCAGAAAACGTGTTTAAGACTACCTATATTCTTTTCTGTTTAACACAACCTATATTCTTTTCTGTTTAACACAACCTATATTCTTTTCTGATGTGAAAATTGTCTCTTGCATGAGAAGGATGAACATGTGTTTATAATTTGTGGCTTATTCTAGGTCTTAAAGATTAGTGGCATGAAAGATATGCACCAAAAATCACAAACCAAAATGTTCAAGATTCAGCATCAATGGCAAGAGATAATTTACAAATTTGATGCTGTCACTTGACATAGCCTACTGGCCGTAAGAATTGAAATCCTGCTTATGCTTGTTGAACTTAATCACTAGGGCAAGATGGTCATTGATATCCTGCTTATGGTTGTTAAACCTAATTACTAGGACAAGATGATCGCAAAACTTATTGAACTTAATCACTAGGGCAAGATGGTCATCAATATCTTGCTTATGGTTGTTAATCACTAGGATAAGATGATAGCAAAACTTAGGGGATTATATTATGGTAGTGTTACCATGTGATATGTTTGATCCCATTGTTGAACTTTATTATCGAAATTGATGGTTAGTGATATGACTTGCAGATTCAAGGGCAACTAACATTAGATGTTTACCAAACTTTGGCCATAGTGTTGTAATACATTAATGATTAACATAAACAACTGAAAATAGACATGTAATTGAATTTACAATGACATGTAAACTAATTTCATAACATAAACCTCATAAGTGATTGAAAAACAACCCTCAACCCTCTTAAGAGTTTATATTTAGAATCCAAGTCTTTAGAACTATCTGATACTAAAACAACCACTCCTTAATGCATCTTTTTCTTACAACATTAAAATGCAAATAAAATGCTTATGAAATTTTGAGAGAAAGGGTAAAGATGATGAAAAATGCCAAAAGAGCTCTTCAAAACCTTCACAACTTAACATAAAACATTGATTCAAATATCAAAATGATAGATTCTCCAACATGCAAAGTGTCTAATTTAGCTTCCAAAGCATAGATTTTTCAAACATAAATGTGAGCCCTCATATGTAATTTAAATGCTTAAACTAAGAAATATAAATTGAGGAATGAGAGAAAATTATATGAGGATAAGAGAGTTGTAAGCCTCTATATGTAATTAAAGTGCTTGCAAAACTAAGAAACATAAAATTGGGAGAATGAGAGAATTGTGCTCAAATTGTGAGAAACTGGATGATGGAAATGTGAGAATCAATGATTGTGAGAATCTTAGTTCATTGAGAGAGATTCATATTGTGAGAATGAAAGAACAAAAAAAAAATGCACAAAAACTTAAGTAACCACTAGCACACTTTTTTCTTCTATTCACCTTTAACTTGAAACAAAGTACTTTTATCAAGTTTACAATGAAGGAGATGACTCTTTATACTTTTTGGGTATGCCTCACTTGGATGAGGATTACATGTGGTTTCAATGATCCATTACAAAAGTGAAGTGTGCACATGCACTTACATGAAATAAAACATAAACTTTAAACTTTAGAATTAAAAAAAAAAAAAAAAAAAACTCCTTATGACTCCTAACTTTTGAAAACTAAAAATCATTATTTGATTCAAAATTAAACATAATAAGATACATAAAGATTGAGAGTGATGAAGCATTAGTTGGTTGCGTTGAAGCAGCCATGTCAAGGCAGATGCATCAACATAGATGTCTCAATGCGATGCCTCAATGCATGTTGTCACATTTGTTGGCTACGTTGACATAGCTATGTCAACGTAGATGCCTCGATGCATGTCGTCACATCTTTTAGAATAAAAGATTAATTTTTGTTAGCTTTGATATTAGAGCCCCAATATTAGGGGCCTAGATGCGATGTCGGATATTCAATATCATGAAATGTGTGCTGACCTGTAAATATAGGTTTTGGGCACACAGTTTGGGCATAGTTTTGTCAATAGAGTAGCTGAACTCTTGTAGTTTTATTTCGTAATATTAGAGAATAGTCAGTGAGTGCCCGTAGAGTGGATTTGAGTCAGTTGTACAGAGTCTTATTTGAGTGGCAATGTACCTAGACATATTCCATGAACGGCAATAAGATCGAGATTGATTCTTATTCATTGCAGCACTTTGACTTTGATTAAATTTACTTTTAATGCAATTTATATTTCATGTACTTAAGTTAATATTTATGTTTCCATGCATATTAATGAATTGGTGGAATGAGCATGACCAATTTTGAGCATAAACATGTATTCGCTTGGTAATCCCAGTAGTGGATATGTGGATTTAGGATGTGTACGGTAAGCTGCGAATGAATACTCATTGCACGTAGGCTAGTTTAGACTTTACCTTCCATTGTTAATTAGCTTAATTAATTGATTTCTTCATTATCATTAGGAGTAGCGTAAGGCTGATCAATATCAATCATCATATGCCTCACTTTGGACTAAACCATATGTGACAAAGCTACCACTAGTCCAAGTGGGAAGACAACAAACTATGATCAAGGCATAATGATTTAGATGCACAACTAGTTCCATCCATGGAATTCGACCAAATCGTGCATGAACGCTTGTGATTTGTATGGTTGAGCGTAAGGTTACCTCATTGCTCATTAGAGAGAAAATTTGATGATCCACATAAGGACACATCTCACACTATCTCCAACATCATTTGCATTTATATGTGGCATATGTTTGAATATGCTTTGAGATCGATAAGATTTGAACTTCATAGAACATGTGGTGGAGGGTGGTTTTAAACATTGGGGATTACTTAAGAATATTTTTAAAATGATGTACCATTGGAAGCTATACAACACCAAAGAATTAACAAATGTAGAGTTTATAGTGAAATTCTACCTTAAAAACTTTTTTTCTTAACTACAATTATAGATGGTGTCTTGATAATAAATGTAGAAAATGCAAGAAATAGAGAATAGCATGAAAGAATTCATGATTTTGCATGAGAATGATCATCTAGTGTTATCTCAATAAAATGGGGTTGGCTTTGCGAGAATTTTGTCCTTCTCTGAAAAATCAAATCATAGGATCTAATTTTAAAAAATATGTAAAATATAGAATGAAAAGTTTAGGAAATATTATTTAGCATTATATTAAGGATTATGTATGATGAGCGGTGAGGTACCCCTATGCTCAACCATACGAATACAAGCATTTCACGCACGATCCGGTTGAATTCCAAGAACTAAGTGCCTATGCGCCTTTGTGGAATAAGGACAGGTTGGTTGATCGTTGTCTTCCCAAACTTACTTATATGTCATGATTGTATGGTTAAGTAAGCTTGAGGCATATGATTTTTATATTTTTTATGTTTTTATGTCCTGTGCCAATAAGGGAGAAGACAGATAACTAAGTGACTAATTTATCTTAACTACTCATTAACTAAGTTCTAACTATTCTTAACACTAGCATCCGTTCTTACTTGCCGTACACATCCTGAACCAGTGCAACACTACTGGGATTACCAAACGCTAATCGTTACTAGGTTACCAAGTGTTACACACATGCTCGAAGTGATTGTACTGACTGTAATTTAACGATTTGCTTAATTGATCAAAATGAATTGCTACGCTAATAACATAAATGTAAAGTGCATAAAATAAAATAAATGCATAAGAAAACAAAATAAAATAAATGTGTAAGAAAAAAAATCCTCAAGTGCTGCAAGGATGAATCGAAGAGCTTGTCTTTATTGTCGTACACAAGGTGTGCTTAGGTACACAATGCTCAAATAAAGATTTGATGAAGTGCTTATCAGTCGATGCGTCGACAAGGCTACGTATACGAAGCCCTATATACATGGCCACATTGGTGCGGCCCCGTCGATGCATCTATCCATGCCTTTACGCAGAGTCTGTAATGGCTATAAATAAGTGTGCTTTTGCCACACTTAGGCATCTTTTAGAGTAGTTGTAGCGAAGTTCTTGCAGTTTGTTCCCGCAAGAGTTAGAATATTTTCCAAGTGTCTGCAGCAGGTGTGAGAAAGGTGGCTGGCTCTTTATTTGAGTGCTAATCTACCTAAGCCCATTGGCATGATCAACAATAAAGACAAGCTTTTTAAGCATTCCTTGTGGCAATTGGATTTAGTCATTTAAGCATTTAATAGTTTAATATTTTTATGCTTTAATAATTCCTTAAATTTTCATTGTTATCATTTTAATTGTCATTGCTCTTTTATATCTTGTAAAAACCATAAGTACGACCATCTCGAACGTAAGCCCAACACTTGGCAACCTAGTGATGCTTAACGTTTGGTAACCCAGTAGTGGTTAGGGGATGCTTAGGATGTGCACGGAAGATGGGATTTGATGCTTATGCTAGGGAAAGTTAAGAGATAGCGATAGGACAATTATAGATTACACAACATTCCATTTCTTACATTTCATTTCAAGAATTAGACTCTAGAAGATAAAGAGAAAAGCCATAAAAATCATTTGCCTCAACCTCACTTAACCATCGCATTAGAACACCACAAGTGAGGGAAGACAACGACTATTCTAACACAAGGTTTTGCTGGCTAGAGTTTGGTGTATGCAAGTACTTTCAGTCTACGGAATTTGACCGAGTCATGTGTGAACACTCGTGATTTGTATGGTTGGGCATAGGGGTACCTCACCGCTCATCATTGGCACCGTTTCTGGGGACTGTTAGTCTTACATGCACCATCTAACCTTAGCAAAATTATCATTCACTTTGTTGGAACGGACTCAGGATAGTAAAATCTACACACGCTAGGCGGTCCAAGTAAAAAAGTAAGGTACACTAATTAGTGGATTATCTAACATCCAAAATGTCTTCTTCTCACAAGCGAGATGGATCCAACCCACCAGTGCCACAAGAATGTTGGGTGGTATACATGCATCTAGATGAATATGTCCTCAACTTCACCTTTATCCTACATTAGGATGAGCATCTGTGCTAGCGGGACATGGAGGGCAACATCATATTACCGCCTCACCAATCAGCTCTTGGAATGTTGTTTCACAATCTTACCAGACTAGGCATTCAGGACCACGGTGTGGAGTACGTCATGGAGTACCATGACTACTGGGACTATCATCCAATTGAGGCACAACGTGTACGAGACCAGTAGCAGGCAGAACGATACGAACACATGAAGGGGAAACTATTCAGTAACCCCTTATTCTTACAAGACCTGCATGATGATGAGGAACCTGTCTTTCACAATTCCCATTCAATCGAACCTCCTCCAATGCATCAGATCATTCAGTCCATCATTCAAAGCAATCAAGTGACCGAGATTCTTAGGAGGATGGAGGGTCGTGCAGGAAAGATCATGGCAAAAGCAAAGATGGACGTGAAGATCGCGGCCATCATCAGAGTAGAGGAAGAGATCGACATCGGGGTGGTGGTGATTCCCCTCCCTCTTCTCCATCCTCTCGCTCCACTCTATTTTCACCCAGTTTTGATTCCGATCATAACCATGGTAGAAAGGATTGGGGTGATGGTGAGGGCCGAAGGGAACGACGGTGAGGAAAGGCGTGACCAATCACACAAGTCTCATTGCCAAGAAAGGAGAGGCAGCCAAAATCATCATAGACATAATGGTCTTTAGTAGGACTATGACTCGGATGAACCACTGTTGGCTACTTGAAGTATGTTCAATATTGCCAAGGCAGTTCAAATACCCAGTAGGCACTTGAAAGATAGTCGGATCAAGCACATTGACATGAACAACATCCCCAGATTTGAAGGGGGATATAATTGTGATCCACAAACTCACTTGCAAGAGTTTCATAATGCTTACACCCTGTAGAACATAGATAATGATTGGCAAAAACTTAAGTTTTTTCCCTGCACACTCATTAAAGAAGCATAAAGTTGGTATCGGTCTTTGGAGTCAGAATCAATCAGGAGATGGAGTACAATGCTGGAAATCTTCAATGAAAAGTATCAAACTACACCACCGAAATGGAGTTAATGGCAGTGGTGTTCACCTTGGAAAAGTTCCGACACTATGTGCTCGGGTCCAAAGTGTTTATGCATACCGACCACAGTGCCATCCGGTTCCTGATGAACAAACCAATGGTGAGCCCCCGTATCATATGGTGGTTGGTGATTCTTCAAGAATTTGACCTCACTATGGTAGACTGGAAGGGAACTGAGAATGTGGTTGTTGACCACTTATCTCGGTTGTGATGGGATAATGCAGAAGAGGAGGAGCCACTCTCTGACCAATTTTTAGATGAACTCCTCTTTGCGGGAGCAATGGATAAGCAGATGCCCAAAGAATCACCTCGGTTCAGCCACATCCTCACCTATCTCACAACCCAAGAATTGCCAAAGAAGTGGGACCATCGGTAGAAATAGTAGTTTCTTCATAAGGTTAAGTGCTTCATGGAAATCAATGGCCACCTTTATAAGGTGTGTGTAGATGGCCTGGTTCGATGGTGCATCCCTAATGATGATACACTACGTGTCTTCCAAGATGCTCACAAGGGCCCTTGTGGGGGCCACTATGTTGGACGACGCACGACCATTAAGATCCTTCTTGCATTATATTATTGGCCAACACTCTTCAGGGATGCACAATGGTTCGCCCGCTCCTGTGAACGATGTCAGAGAGACTGGGAAATGACTGCACAAATGGAGGGACCTCAATAGTGGATCCAACCATTGGAACCCTTCGACATTTGGGGCATTGACTTCATGGGTCCCATCACACCCATGTCCAACGAGAAGGTGTACATCATTGTTGCTGTTGACTACTACATAAAGTGGGTGGAGGCGGCGACCGTCATCGACTATTCCTCACACATTGTCGCATAATTTGTCTAATAGCAAATTGTAAATAGGTTTGGAGTGCCACGTGCACTCATCTCAGACAATGGAACGTATTTCACGAGCATCACTTTTCATAAACTCATGTAACACTTGGGGGTTACCCATAAATTTACAACACTTTATCACCCCCAAGCCAATGGGTAGGCCAAAGTCACCAATAGGGAGATTACTAAAATCCTCACTCAAACCATCAGTAAATATAGGAGGGACTAGAGCACCAAACTTAATGATGCCCTTTGGGCCTATCGCTCCACCTAGAAACTACCTATAGGTTACTCTTCTTACGAGTTAGTGTACGGAAAGCTACCGAAACTTCCAATCGAGGCAGAACTCCAGACACTATCTACAGCTAGTGACTTGGGCCTTGACTTGCCACTAGCACAACGCGAACGACTTATCAACTTGAGTGTGCTAGACGAGAATCGACTAGTGGCCCTATCATCAAATGAGATACACAAGGCCTATAATAAAAAATGTCATGATCTTAGGATTTGGAAGGTAATATTTTGATGTGGAGATAAGGTACTCTAATGGAACCCCACACACGTACCACAACAGACCAAGTTTTAAACACTGTGGGAGGGATCCTATATTGTCTCTAAAACCTTCCCATCTGGGACCTTGCTTATACACAAACCTGAGGACCCCATGAGAACATAGTTAGTTAATAGGCAATAATTAAAACCTTTTCGTGAACTCCATCAAACTAGTGCTACTACCTTATCGTCATAGGGATAACCTCGTTCCATTTTTCAGGTCTCCTCCTTCCAGCCTAGTCTTGGAGGAGACTGTTCTCCATGCTAACCCACTCTACTAAGCTCCTCATTATTTTTGGAACTTTTTTGTTTTCCAACATCGTTTGTATGTTTATCCATTCTTACCTAGTTTTTCTTTCTTTATTTACTTTTCTGTTTATTTATTTGCTTATTTATATGTGTGTGTGTGTGTTTAATTTCCAGTTGTTTACTAATAAACCATCTTATTGCCATTAGCTATACTGGTGCGGTTGGTTTTCGTTGCGATGGGTTGCGTGAAATGGTCCACTTATTATATCTTGCTCCCGCCCTCGCATTGTTGTTCTAGGAATTTACGTATACTTTCATCTCATAAAATAGGCAGTGAGTCCATGTCATCCACCCATTCGTCCACTTTATGGTTTTCCTTCCTTTGGAAACATGCAAACCCCTTTCACTTAAAAACATTTTAATTAATTTGTGACTTGTGTAGTTCCCAGACTTGGGGATGACCCAATGGTTTGAATCAGGTGTGACTTCAAGGGGAATGCAATATTCATCGTACTTTTCTGTTCCCTGGGTTGCGAAAGTATCCTCACAGATTTCTCACCACTCCAAGTCCTTTCATACAAGAAAGCTCCTTGGCAATTTGGCCTTGCATGGTGTGGTCTTCATCGCAAAAACACAAAAAAAACATGAGGATTCAAAGCACACTCGTTGGTCAAATGCATACAAACTAGCATGGGTCTTTGCATGGTGTGGTTCCCACAAAATAAAAATAATAACTATGTGGAAATTCAAAGCACACCCTTTAGACCACCTCTAATGGGCCATAAGCACTAGTTATGGGACTTGCTTCGTCCCCTCTAACTTAGTCATGTTTCACTTCCTTCCTCTCCCACATGTTGGAGTGGTGGTTGAGTGCATTCTTGTACTTTTGGGCGTGGACGAGTCTTCACATGTTGCTGCGATGTCACTGTATGTGGTTGGTTTTGGGTCTGAACTCGGGAAGGGTCGTACCGGGTCACTTAACCACAACTTCACATGGGGTTTCATGTGACCGATAACCGGAACTCCAATTTCCACTCCTCTCTCTTCATCCATTTCTCTGCATGACTCACCTCATTTCCAGTCTTATGTTTTGATGGTTTGTTGTGATTTATGTGAACTCCTAATGCTTCGATGGGTTCTCATGGATGTGAGTATTAACTCACGATCATCGTTCGTTGACTTTGGGGCCCACAGACTCCAGTGTTGACAATATGCAAGGGCTACTAAGGCTACTACTTGCTATGGGGAGGACCCACTTGTATATCCCTTGGTTCTGTTTTTTAGTCTCCCATCCTCTTGATATTATTGGTTGATTGTTTCTGCGCTAACCATCACTCGAATGTTTCTCTGCCGAGTTCTTTCTCACAAAATTCTTCTACCTTTGACTCTTTTTTTCAACCTACTTACCTTCCGCTTTCTCTCAACCAAGTCCCTGGTCTCTCAGCTCTTAAACCACCCCAATTTGGCATTTTAATTCAATGTTTTGGGCTTTTTTTCTTTGGTCAACACTGGTCAACAATTACCACACCCCCGTGTCGACTAGGTCCCATATACGCAGCCCCTTGCGTATACACAGTCATGTATACACGGCCCCATCGACGCAAGGCACAAAAACTATATATACCACTGTTGCGCTAGGAATTTTGTCCATTTTCGCACCAATTTGGGGGTGTTTTTCCATTTTTTGTACCTCACTTCTTCTTCTCAAGCACCTACATTTTCTACCGTGCATCCGAATCAACCTATCCTTCCCCTCTTTTGCAACCGGAGGTATGCTCTTCATC
>MNCI01036972.1:467791-489806 GCA_015680685.1 Gnetum montanum
GGGTGAGGTCTAAAATATGATCATTAAAATTATTAAAGACTTAACATCTCTTAAGGGAAGGAACAAAAACAACAGTTTAAACTACAACTCATGCCTTATTGTTTTTTGTTTCTAACCCATCAACTATACTTCATGAAATCTAATGGGATGCACGTGCTAATACCATAACTTGGTCAAAATGAGAAGGTGTACGAGGGCCATTTTGAGCAACTTATGCACATTTTAATTCATGGTTATGTTTGATTGTAGATGGCACCTAAACCGAGGCATCCAAGGGGAGAAGGACCATCCCAACTAAGGGACAAGCAACCAAGAACAGGAAGAGGACAAGGTGTGCGACGCCCAGAGCATGCGGAGGGCTCCCATGCAACTAGTCCCCTCCGCGAAGGACCTGATGTGGAATCTATTCATCAGATTCCTGAAGAAGAAATCGCCAGTGAACAATTGCAAGGGGATGAGACTCCGATGATAGCACCACGGCTTGAGGTCACCCTGACCCAGGCATGTCTTGACGCTATTAGGCTAAGGGAGGTGCAACGAATGGTCCTACAAGAGTTGAACTTTGGACCATTTATGGAGAATGCACCAGAAGATGTGAAGACCCAATTGCAAAACTCTCCTATGTGGCCAATCATCACATCCAGTGGTAAATGGTATTTAGGAGAGACTTATCTCTTCTAGACAAATCGGCAACCAGGGTCCAGAGTAAGAATCAAAGACATTTATGTCTCTTACTCTGTGGAAGCTATCTCACAAGCTCTAGGGTTCCTAGAGACTGGAGCTAATGTGGTAGAGATTCCTAAGCAAGTAGATCCTAAGGTAAAAGGGGAGTGGATCAGGTGGTGCTATGGGGTAGATCGCAAGGATTTTGACACTTTAACCACCACAAAGAGAGTATATTCAAAAATTGTGTCTTACCATTTGAATCCAATGGTAAGACTCAGTAAGATCACTGCCTTCTCTGCCCGTGCATGTGTCGCTCTAAGCGAAAAATTCCCAATCAGCCTTCCACAATTGTTGTTTCTGGAGATTGAAAAAAGGTTCGCTGAAAGCGAACGTGGAAGGTGGGCTCTACCCTTTTCCTGCTTAATCAGAAAATTATGCAAATGGGAAAAGATACCATGATACGCCAATGACACACTTCAGCATGCCCCGATTGCTTCATGGCAAGAGATGATGAAGGATAAGACTCCAACCACCACACGACTTGAGGAAGAGCAACAACCACCCCCATCATTAGTGCAAACAACAAGGTTGGGCTCACAGACAATCACAGAACACATACACAAAATCCGACAAGCGCTCTTGAGTCAACAAGAGCAATTTGTAGGAACTGGTGGAGGGGAAGACCCTTCAGTCTATTACCCTACAATGAGCCATCTAAAGCAAGTGGCTTAATCAGTGAGTTTGCTTGAAGAAGCAGGGCCGATGTTTTTTGTTGCCTGGACACAAGTACCTACTAGAATTGATCCTAATGTCCGAGAAGTAACGGTCTCAACTCAACAATTATTTCCTGAAATTTTAGGAAACGCTGCTACTTTTTTGGTACGCTTGGAGGATGGAGAGGGGGCGATTGTCCTAGTGATGCAGCACTAGGAACACGAAATTATGGTTGAAGTGGTTGCTGACACGATTGCTACGACCCTTAATGCACCGGTGGTGCCTATATCGGATGTACATGGACTTGAAGATGTACAGACGTCAGCAGGGACTTCGCGTAGCAGGATCAACGCAGCCCAACATGAAGAATTTTTGGACCAACTGGTAGGAACTAGGCAATTGCTTTTGGATGTCTTTGATCTTCCAAATAACATTACTGTAACCTAGTCGGAGTTGCTCTCAGCAAGGGGCAAGTGTCTCATCTTGGAGGGGCAACTTGAAGTAGCTCAAGCGAATTATCAATGCTTGGCAACAGAAGTTACCCAATTAAGGGTCCAACTTGGTAATCCAGCACACCTCAACCGTGAACTCACCAAAGATGAACCTTTTCAACAGCTTTAAGCCAAACTTCATACAGTTGAAGATGAGCGAGAGTCGGCGATCTTTGACAAGTCCTTGACAGATGCTCACACATATCATCTAAACAAGGACTTGGTGGAGGTTCGCCAGGAGAATGTCAGGTTGATCGCGAAAGTTCATCGCTTGTGTAATGTTGGTGTTAAGAATCAACACATGAAAAAATTTATCCACCAACAGTAAGAGGAGCTAGCCAGGGTGAATGCTAATGTGAGGAGATTGGCCGCCGGAAATCGTAATCTGTCTATGGAGGAAGTTCGAGCCTTGCGACAAAAATCAGCTATCAAAATCACCACCTGGAAAAATGAAGCCCTTAAGTTTGAAAAAGTTAAAAATCATTACAGGGACCAAGTGGGATTGCAGAAGGAAATAAATGAAAAGTAGATTCAAGTTGCAAAGGCCAAACTGAACCAAGCTCTCCAGCAACTCCGAGAAGGAGGTGAGGTGTAGCAACCCATCTTTGATGGATTGAATGTCTACAACTAGGCTGAGATCTACCTTAAGGAACTACAAGTTGAAGAAATGACAAAGTACATGGAGTTGACCAATCTCCGTTATGTAAACCTGGCTATGCTAACAATTGGAAGGCCATGGTCTGACCTAGAAAAGCAAGTGGCCACCTCGTATTCTTTATACGAGGGCGAGTTCTAGGTGTGGAAAGTGACGAAACAAAATTTGGAAATAGCAAATGCGGAACTCGAGGTTCTCTGCACTCGTTTTGAAGGGCAACGTGCGGTTGCTAAGAACTTGGCCCAACAAATGAATGACTACCAACAGTTGTAGATATCAATCCAAGCATTCGACATCGAATGAAAACAGTTCGTTGCCTAGTTTGTCAATATAAAAGAACTCTTTCTTGCACTTCTATGCCCTTGGGAAGTTCCAATCCTAGCACACATTGGTGAAGCTGCTTAGACAGTGAACGATCCCAGAAGCAAAGAAGAAAAAATGAGGACTCTCTTGGAGGGTTTTCGGTTGCCTCTGGAAGTTGCAGTTGATGTGGGACAACCATTGTCTGCGCCACAGCTGCCACATGCACCAGAGGCTGGTGAAGGTTCGTCAGAACCATCGCCACTAGGGACAATGTAATCTTCTTCAGCAGTTTTTGCACCTTTCGGCACAACAGAGAATCTAGGATCGTCGAGGTGTTCAATTTTGTCTCTGAATACCACCATTTTGTAATTCATTCTTCTCTGTACACTTGGGCACTTGGTGTGTCAGTAAAGTTAGTATCTTTGTAGATGTGTTGTGTCATGTGTGTTGTAATAAGAACTTCATACCTTCTAAATTGTAATAAAACTCGAGGACGAGTTTTTGCTCAATTGTGGGGGTATGATGAAGTGCTCATCAGTTGATGCATCGATTGGCCACGTATACGGAGCCCTGTATACGCGGCCACATTGACACGGCCCTGTCGACGCATCTGTCCATGTGTTTATGTGGCCTCGTTTACGCAGATCTGTTTTGGCTATAAATATGTGTGCTTCCGCCACACTTAGGCATCTTTTGGAGTAGTTGTAGTGAAGCTCTTGCAGTTTGTTCCCGTGAGAGTTACAATATTTTCTAATGCCTGCAACAGGTGTGAGAAAAGTGTCCAACTCTTTATTTAAGCGCTAATGTACCGAAGCCCATTGGCGTGACAGACAATAAAGATGAACTTTTTAAGCATTCCTTGTAGCAATTGGATTTAGTCATTTAAGCATTTAATAGTTTAATATTTCTATGCTTTAATAATTCCTTAAGTTTTCATTGTTATCATTTTAATCATCATCGCTGTTTTACATCTTGTAAAAACCATAAGTATGACCATCTTGAATGTAAACCCAACACTTGGCAACCTAGTGACACTTAACGTTTGGTAACCCAGTAGTGGTTAGGGGATGCTCAGGATGTGCACGGAAGATGGGATCGGATGCTTATGCTAGGGAAAGTTAAGAGATAGAATAGGACAATTATAGATTACGTAACATTCCATTTCTTACATTTCATTTCAAGAATTAGACTCTAGAAGATAAAGAGAAAAGCCATAAAAATCATTTGCCTCAACCTCACTTAACCATTGCATTAGAACACCACAAGTGAGGTTGGGAAGACAACGATTGTTCTAACACAAGGTTTTGTTGGCTAGAGTTTGGTGTATGCAAGTACTTCCAGTCTATGGAATTCGACCGAGTTGCGTGTGAACGCCCGTGATTCATATGGTTGGGGGTAGGGGTACCTTGCTGCTCATCAAGATCCATCCACACTTAGACCTCCTACTGTGGGCACTTGGAAAATTCTTTAACTTTCAAACAAACTACAAGAGTTTCACTACTTGACTGCTAAAAGACTTCATTCCAATTGTGCGCCTGGGCACTGTATTTATAGGCTTGGGAGCAACTACTCTAATAATTAGAGTAACCACTCTAATAATTAGAATAAACTACTAGAGTAACTACTCTAATATTAGAATAAACAGCTAGAGTAACCACTCTCATCAATGTAGAAAATGTAATTTAGGGCTATAAGAATGAAACCTGTAATGTGTTATAGATGAAATATAACTTAAGAGTTACAATATTTTGATTTAGATTGTTGGCCTCCAAGATATTTGTTGTATTAATATTACAATTGAAGTAAAATATGCTCTTACCCTATACATTTATTGAATTAATATTACAATTAAGTGGTGCTTGAAGTAAAACTTTTAATCTTAATGGAGTATACATTGCTAGGACTTATAGGTATGAAAATTATGATTGAATCTTGAAGAGCATTATGTTGAACTGTAGAATGGACTTCTTGGACTAGGAGTAGTAAAATGACTCTTTGTTCCTTGATGAGTATCTAGTGATTCTAGTAGAAAGTAAATCTCAATTTGCAAAATTAACAAATTGTCAACCATTTAAGCCAAGAAGATGTTTCATGAAGGGTGAAGGAAATATTTATTATCATAGTAAAATGATTTAGGATTACATGATTAAGTATTATGGTAGCTTTTTTTGAGTACTTAGTATATATTTTGTACTTATTTAGAGTCCAAAAGTATTTTCTAGTACATGCTACACAAAGGATGTTGAAGATATATAGTTTCATCAATTACATTTGCATTATGCTTAGTAAATTATATATAGTTTCATCAATTACATTTGCATTATGCTTAGTAAATTAAAGTCCCTTTTTTTAAGGTTGACCATTTGACATATGTGTCTTTCAAACATGGTGCGATATTTAAATAGTAAGAGGAGAAAACAATATATCAAGGTGAGCTCTAACATATCAAGAAGCTAACAAGATGTCAAAGTAGTAATTGTATTGGTTTATCAAGTAATAAATTACAACTTTAACTTGGGTTCTTTGATTTACATGGTAAAATCTTCAATTGCAAAAGAAATATGAAGTAAATCATTACAAACATTAAATATCCTATATTTAAATATTGAATGTGCAACCTATTACTCTCTAAGTTAATAACTAATAATGATTATCTAATAGCTCTATAACAATTAGATCAAAAACAAAAATTAGCAATGAATATTTATTATGTATTAAAATTCTTAAATTGTGTTAAAGTTCTTTTTAAAAGATAAATCGATTTTTAAGTTTGAGCATTTCTAAGTACTAAAATTTAGTCACATAAATTGTTGCATACTTATTATTAAAAATCTTTTAGTATTATCGAGATGGATTTGACTTATCGTATTTAAAAGCTTGTTTAATTTTATGTAATTTTACATGGTAAACTCTATTACGATTCATCATGGTGGAAACCTAACATCTACACGAATAAAATTGTACATGCAACCAAGCAAACCCTAAGGATTCTGAAAAGAGGCACCTTTCTTAAGAAATCAAATGAAATGGTGCTCCGTCCTAGAAGAAACACGTTGCAGTTTTTTCAAGATGAATGGCATTTTAACTATACTTGTGTAAAAGATATTTCCTCGGTAGCATACAAACTTATCTATCAATCCTCTTAGTAAACCATGAATTTTATCCATTCATTTGAGATTAATGCACGTGTTTCTCAATGGTTGCTTTCCGTGTGGCAGTTTCCTAGCTTTAAACGGCAAGAATAAATCTCAGAACATGTAAATTACAAAGTACTTGAAAAGAATTACAGGCGAAGGTGTTGTAGAAAAACAATAGCTTTCCAGAAATTGATACGAGTGAAAAAGAGGATCCCAGGTAAAAAACATAAAAAACACAGATCTTGCGCTCGCATTAAGGTTGAGCTAGATTATCAAAGGTTTCACTCCTGTCCCGTTGTACGGAATCTCCGAAGAAGATGAGAACATGTTTCAAAACAGGCACCGAAACGAAACGCGATGAAAACTTTTTGAATGCTAGCAAAGGAAACAATTTCCGAATTGCGTACGAGGCTTTCAAAAAAAAATTGTCATACTGAAGTTACCCCCGGATGAAACTTTTTGTACCAGAAAATCAATCAATTGCCTACGGTTAATCTCCATACAATGATAAAAGAATCGCTCCAGTACCTACTGTATCGTAAATCATAGCACTCATTGCTTCTTCCTGCTCCAGATTTGTGGCAGCAATACTGCATTCCATCAGGTCTGGCAAAAGCACCGCAGTTGCCCTTTAAAATCAACCAGAGGTCCAGATCAAACATTTCGGACAATCAGCCTTGGAGCAGAGCCCATACTACTGCAGAAGAGACAAAAGTGGATAAAGAATAGTTTTTTGCGTCATTCCCAGTCAGAAACACTCAAAGCAGAAACACTGCAAATTCCCTTACCTGCACTGAGCAAACCAAAGAAAAATACGCTGGCTTCTTTAGAATTTGTTACTCCGCTGCCAGTGGATGGCTTATCTGCAAATCAATCGGGAACATTGAGAGATCCCCACTTAATCAAATAGGGCCTTCGGGAAAAAAAAAATATCTACCATGAAGGAACATGTAGCTGAACAAAACAACGATTTTTTCAGTGGAAACGAATCAATGCAGGGTTGCAAACACAGGGTTAGAATGAAAATCAGACTGAAGCAGAGGGAAACCAGACAGATTCAGTGACAGTCGTTGGGAAACAAAACTAAACAAAAGCCTAAAAAATCAAGGCTCTCCAGCAATGGTTAAAGATTCCGTGACAGTTCTAACACCGTTCTCACTTCTAAATATGATCAGATATACGCAGAAGATGAACTTCACGGTAAACTTCAAAAAAAGCAAACTAATGCACCGAACAGATCTGCCAAGAAGCCAAACTGAGCATCTGAAAATTCCAGAGATAAACAACCCCCAGATCACACAAGAAAAAGCTCGCATCCAAACCCAAATCGTGCGTACCTGAATCATCACAAGTGCCAGTGGAGTTCCAGCCATCACAGAGACAGAGGCTAGTCCCTCTGATAACATCATAGCCACAGGTTCCCTGGGAGGCCTTGCAGGATCGGCAGAACCCAGAATTCTCGGGCAGGAAATAGTTAAGCTGAATGCCATAATTCCACTCGGTGGCCCTGCGAGCCCTAACAGGCGCAGCAGCATAAACACCCACATAGGAAAAACAGCCAAATGTGGTGAGATTGAGATTCCCCACATCCGAAAACCTAACTGCACAGCAAGGCGGAGGTTTCTTGGCCTTGCTGCTTGGGCCATTGCCGACCCAGGAAGGACAGTCGTAGTATTCCTCGCAGCTCAGCCCAGAAACGTTCCTGCACGGCAGATGCCGGTTCGGGAATCCCTGAAACAGGGCCGAATTTCCACTGCAACCCAGCAACATGAATGCAGTATCCTGGGTCGGCTGCAGAAATTTGGTCTGTTCTCTTTCCAGCACGAATCCGTCGCTGCCCTTGCCCACTGTGTGGCAGGTGGCCATTTCTGGGTCGAAAATGGTAATCACTTTGAAAGCATAATCGATATCCAGAACCTGGTACGCTCCTGAGGCTACTCTCATCATCATCACATTGTTGATGCAGTACATGAAATCTCTGTAATCCGGATGTCCGCAGCCCTGCTCGATCCCCATTGGATAGTCCACTGAGATATTTCCGCAAACTGTTCTGCATCCGGAGGCAGCAGCTTCTGAGATGGGGACGAAGAACGCCGCTGCTGCTGCTAATGCAATCAGCAGTAGCAGCAGTCGCCATGGATTCTTGTTCTGCAACTCCATCAGGATCAGGAATACAGAAGGCTGCTTTGGCTGTGAAGAAGCTCTGATCCAGATGGGTGGGTGCTGCCAGAATTTGGGGGAGTGTGGGGATTATATGGGTTTTTGTTGTGTTAGAGCGTTGTTGCTGAATTTGAGAAATAGGTTTCTGAGATGACTATGAATAAGTTCATGGCCATCGCCGCTGCTTTTCTAATAATCCAAAAGCAGACACTGTAACTGAACAGTTGGGCGGAGGAAAGAGGGCCCAATGGCTGTGGATGGATTGTAATTGATATTTGGTGGAATTCTGCGTTGAGGGGTGGCAGGGCTTTGGCCATTGTGTACGGTAAATGGAAAACCACCGGGCTCACGCTGGGAATCTCTTTGCAGGTTCGCCTCGCTTGTTGCTGCTTTTTTGGGAATAAAGATTTCGGTGCTTTAAAATTCGTGTTTTGTCTCTTTTACTGGATCATTCCGTCTCCACATACCCGGCCAAATCTTGCTTGTATTTTGAAGAACGGACTGTACCAACGTCAAATTGGAAATTGCAAGAACTGCTTCTTCTTTGTCGTAATACTATAGCAGAATGCAGAAAGAAACAGCTGATCTCAGGGTCTTTTCGTAGCGGAGGAATTAGCTTTTTCTCTTCCAAATGTTTGAAGAGGCCATTCAACTTTTTAAAGACCTCTTAACCAAAGCGAAGTGCTCAACAAGCCAAGCCAACGAGGATGCGTTAAGATTCAATGTATGTTGGATGTGGTGCAGAGTCCTAATATTGTAACGGAAACAAGCTGACCGTCGATGTTGTAGATCATAAAAATCATGTTGTGCACTGATGCAATCCAAACATTCTCGCACATCAGCCAATTAACATCTCAACAAGACTATCATTTTGGTTTAACATAAAAGCATAAAACTAATGTTTGATAAAATCCACTTAGCCTTAATATCATTGCATTAGATCATGTAGGAAGTAACCGCTTGAATTTTCACATTTGTATTTGCTTTTGAATAAACTGACAGCTTCAGTACGTAGGGCATGCTTTGCTAGGCATCAGCCATATTTTGGGTAGAAATTTAATATTCTCTCTCTCTTTTAGCACTAAAGAAGATTGCACTTTACATCATTTCGGGTGAACAAGACTACGACTAAAAAGGCTTTAAAAAAACGCTACTATATGTGTTGCTGCTCAAACGAAGTTAAACTATTCATTGTCTTCGTAATGTAGCTCAAGAAATGCATGCTGGATGCTATGCATAAATTTTGTAGACCCCAAAATTAGCATTTTTAGTGTTTATAGACTCAAACGTGAAAAAAAGGGTTTGCTTAAGGTTTACAATATACGAAAAGTTATAGTTAGTACCCAATGTCCAAGGAGATGGGTAAAAAATCCTCAATGATGCCCTCTCGTAATGAAAGCATAGCTCAAATGGCATGCTTATTTTTCAAGTGTAGTTTGTTTAGGACATGCTCCTAGGCTAGCAACATAGCAAGTGCAAAGAGGGTCTAATTTGCTTAAGGCATACTTTTGGTAAGTGATTATAAGTTGTAATTATATATACCAGAAACAATTTGACCATAGGTACACTTCAATGTAACATAACATTCTTTTTAGAAAAACTTAAAAAGATTGGCATCTTTTCACCTACAAAATATTTAGGACACTTTATCTCATTTTAAGTTTTACAAAGTTTTATGTTTACTCTATACTCTCTAATGTATGAAGGGATGGGAGAGTTTGGAACATGAAATAATTTATGATTAATACACCATACATGTAGTTCATACAATATTAGACAAGGATTTGGAAGCAAAAGGTTACTAGTTCAAAACAAAGATTTAGAGGGAAGAGGTTGCTAGTTGGAAACAATTCGCACAAATGTTTTACATGTTTAAAATAAAGATGAGCAAAATAAGTGATGGGACATGATATTGCATGGGTCGCGATATCGCATGGGCCGCGATATCGCATTCCCCGTGATATCGCGGTCCGCCGCCAAATCTATAAATAAGAGGCGACTCTCCCTTGTTTCGGATCCTAGGCCTAAACTGTAGCGAAACTCTGGTAGTTTGATCCCTTCAGAGATAGAATATTTTCCATGTGCCTGCAGTAGGAGCTCCAAAGTGAACAGATCTTTATTCAAGCAAATATTGTACCTGAACACATGTTTGTGTATGGAAATAAAGACGAACTTCTTGGATAAACCTTGGAGTGGATGGAATAGGCTAAATAGGATTTTATTTATTGTTATTTACTGTTTATCATTTAATCGCTTTATTAGTCATTAAATCTCTCTCAACCTTTCTCTCCTAGTTAAGTACCTCAGTACGACTGCTTCGAGCACGTGCGTTACGCTTGGTGATCCCAGCAACGACTAGCGTTTGGTAACCAAGGTTGCATTGGTTCAGGGTGTGAACGGTAAGTGGGAACGGACGCTGACACTAGGTTAGTTCAGACTTAGTTAGTTAGTTAAAGTTAGTAATTAGTCTCTTCACCCTTCACCTTATTAGCATAGGAGATAAAACCGAAAAGACATAAAAATCATATACCTCAGACTTAACCATACAACCGTGACAAATACAAGTAAGTCTGGGAAGACAACAAATAATTAACCTTAAGTGTTCCATAAGGCGTGTAGGCACTTAGTCTGCAGAGTTTGACCAGATCACGCGTGCTACGCTCGTATTCGTATGGTTGAGTGTAGGGGTACCTCACCACTCATCATTGGCGCCGTTGCCGGGGACTAAGTGTTTGTGCGCTAAGTAGAACATAGGAGATCACTCACATCGTTGGGAGCTTAAATGAACCCTTAGGGTTAATTAAACAAAAAATTTATATAACGGTTAATTAGCACACCGAACAAAGTTAAAATGTTTTCTTCGAACAAAAGCAATTCACCACCTAGGGAGCATACAAGAAACAGTCGGCAGTCTAAAACACATAGACAAAATCAGCTAGTTCCTCAACAATATAGGGTGGTATATACTCATCCCAATGAGGACATACCCAATTTTACCTTTATCCTCCATTAGGATGAATAGATGCGTTGGAGAGACTTGCAAGGTAACATAGTGTTACCTCTAGATTGTGCAGTCCCTAACATGCTTCTCTGTGCTCTTGCACAGATAGGCATGACACAGATCTACGCTGAATACGTTATAGGTAATTTTGACACAAGGGATTACCATCCCACAGAAGCACAACGTTTAAGGGACTCAAGGTAGGAGAGCCACCATACATTGTTGAAGGGCAAAGGGGTCTCGCACGTCCTAAGTGAAATTGGAGATGGTGAACCACTTATAATGGGTTCTCCATCAAATGATGTTCCTCCTCCTAATGATAGTGAGGAGGTGGGGTATTAGAACCTACGCTCCACGATACACAACCCTAGTTCTGATCCCTGTGAACACCAACTGTTCACTGAGGGAACAAAAACAAATGATAAGGATGGGCACTCAGATCATCATCACGATCGGGGTCGTAGCCACAGAAGAGAAGGTAAGAAACATCATCATGGCGATGGTTCTCCTTCTTCTTCCCCTTCATCTCATCATTCACCCTCTCCTTCCACATCAGGGCACAGTCACCAAGAGCATAACGGTGAGGATAAGGGTAAGTGAAATGAGAGACCTCGACAAGAGAGTCGAGAGAGAGGACGAGGGCAGTCTAGAGAGTTTAGGCATGAAAGAAGGAAAAGTAGGAAATAATGTAGACATCATAGATGTCATGAAAGAGATGATCATGATGAACCCCTACTTGCAACCCGAAGTATGCTAGATATCATGGAGGCAGTGAGAATACCAACAAGGCATCAAAAAGATAGTTGGATCAAAAGACTTGACATGAACAACATCCCACGCTTCGAAGGGGGGTATAATGCTAATCTGTAAAATCATTTACAGGCATTCCACGATGCCTGCGCCTTGCAAAACATAGAAAATGAGTGGCAGAAACTAAAGTTGTTTCCTAGGACACTCATAAAGGAAGCAGAGAGTTGGTACTGATCCTTAGAACCGAAAACCATTAGGAGGTGGAGTATAGTGTTAGAGTTGTTCAATGATAAATATCAAAAGTACTCTAGAGTGTCTAATTTGCATAAGCAGATCCAAGGATGGAAGCAGGGTAATCACGAACCCTTGGATGCTGCCATGGGCTAGTATTATGCATTGTTACATCATTGCCCGAGCCATGGTTATGCACAACGGGATCAAATCTGCCATCTCGTAGATGGGCTAAGATATGAAACTAGGAGAACCCTTGGGACTTATGCCCAAGGGAGACTGTCTGAACTTAGATCCCATGAGATTCATCAATTGTTGGAATAAGTAGCCAAAGAAGAAGGGGAGCTACGAAAAAGAGAAAGCGCAGAAGAATATAACTATGATCTCTCCCTTCGAAAGAAGGGAGTGAGATTCTGCGATGAAGAGGATGAGTCACCACTCGAAGAGTTGGTGAATAGGAAAACCTTGTCGCTTCAAAAGCTAACAACGGAAGTGGCAGCTAAAGTAGATTAGATATAGGAATCCTTGGATAGTAGACTTAAAATTATCTTGAAAATCATAGAGGAGTCTAAGGAGGAACGAAGTAGTGACAAGGACAAGAAAAAGCAGAGAGATTCAGGCCCTGCATGTGACAAGGGTAAGGGAAAAATGAATATATTTAATGAGGTTGTGGATTCGGACATAGACAATGACGGTGGATGTGAGATCTACCAATATGACCATCCCAAGGGATGTTGTCCAATCATCTCGCATCTACAAGAGTTTGGGGTGTATGCACTCAACTCGAGACTTAACAAACAACATATACCTCGAAGGTTACCTTATTCCCAAGGTAACCCAAAACAGTTCCACCAACCATTGACGTACTATCCAAGTGGAACTCCACCACAACCCATCGGACAACATCAGCAATGACAATATCCATAGTAATGGGGGATGCCACCACCTAAGCAACAATACCCTTACCGGCAACTCGATCCTTATGGCTACTACGTGCAGCAGCCGGTTTCTCCAAGTGACTCTATGGGTCACACAACTCCCCAACATTACTACCAAGTTCAGGAGTACTTTAGAAGGACTCCTTCTCCTCCGAGAGATGCTCCACATCCATACCATCCTCAAAATCCATCCGCCTGTCTTCCACCGGTAGTTCCCATACCACCAGCTCCAACAATACAAGGGGAACTCCCCACTCAACTACAGCAACATGACGCTACGAGAGCTGTAACCATTCAACCTGTTGCTGGTTCCGACAACCGCAAAAGAGAAGATCTTTCTTCAGAACCAAAAGCCAAGACAAGCTCTCACAACCACAAGCGGTTGAGTCTAGATACGCTCCTTCAACACATAAGGCTTCGGAGCACCCTTCAATCCAACAACAGAGCTTAACGCATACGGTTATGTTAACACATACCGTAACCGACTGGATCAAGGTAGGCCACCTTCCCAGGAAACTATTTGACCTTGGAAGTTCCTTAATCTACCTCCAAGTCACCGGGAATGAACCACATAAGGCTCTTCTTGACTTAGGTTCCGGAGTCAACTTAATTTCATGAGAAATGTATCAAGCTTAGAACCTACCCCAACTCAAGAACAGTAATATTCAACTAGAGCTAGCTAACCAGTCCATCACCATTCCCTTGGGATTGATGGAGGACATTATTACCACTATGTGTGGTTGGTCCTAGCTAATTGATTTCCTGGTGATAGAGGTCAACAGCAACGAAGGGGACTTCCCAATTATAATGGAAAGGGCATGGTTAAGTACAATAGACGCATGCCTAGGGATTCATGATCTTTGCTTGGAGATATCTAAGGTAAATATTTATGGAAAGATCAAGANTGATCTTTGCTTGGAGATATCTAAGGTAAATATTTATGGAAAGATCAAGAAGAAGAAAGTTCCATGCATCACATACATTGACTCATCGAGTGATGACATGGAGGAATGCACAACATCTCCTACATGCAACCGGTGTGCCCTAGAAACTATGAGACAAAGATGCTTGTATGTAGTAACCACACAACAAGTAGACACCCTGTGGTTGACAGCTAAACAGAAGAGTAACTGACCAACATGCATGGAATGAACTGGGGGGACAACTCATGCCCATAACGAAAGCATAGATACATTGGAATATGAGCGTCACCAACTTCCACCCCTTAATCTAAGAACATCAATTGGGGGAAGTTGGACACTTTTAAGAAATTCAAACAGGTGTTCATTATTTTGGATCTCTCCCTTTCCATTCAGTCATGGGGGTGATGGCCACCTATGCTAATCATTTGGGGCCCTCAATTCTTTTAAGTTTTTGGTTTTACATGTTTTTGTTTTACACAATTTTGTTTTGCACATTTTTGTTTTACACATTTTTTTTACACATTTTTGTTTTACACGTTTTTGTATTACATATTTTTGTTTTACAAATTTCTTTAACTTTTTTTGTTTTTGTTTTACAACATCGTTATACTTTTTTGGTATGAAGTGTGTGTGTGCGTTATCCATCTTGTAAGTTTGTCATTCAATAAGTGTTCTTCATGATGGTATGAACTACTTTCATATTGATTGCTAATGTTTGGTTTTTACCTTTAAGTTATGATGTTGATATTGAGGTATGGTTCTTTTAATATGATAGGCAATGAGTCCACTTCATCCATTCATCCACAAGTTTCTATGGTCTCTCTCAGCTTGGAAATGTACTATTCCTTTTTCAATAAGAACTATAACGAATCGGTGACTAGGCATTTCTCAAACTAAGGAAGGACTGAAGGATTGAAAAGGGTGTGACTTCAAGGGAACTTGATGCTTTTGTGTTGGCCATTCTCTTGGGTGCTTGGATGTTTTCTTCTTGGGTTTTCTTACCGTTTTGACGTTACCTAATTATTGGGAAGCTGAGCTAATAAAAAATAACAAAGTCTTTGCATGGTGTGGTTCTCACGCATAAACACATAAAAAAAACAAAACAACAACAGTGAGAATTCAAAGCACACCCCTTAGACGAACTAACCATTTGCGCTATAAGCATTGGTTATGGAACTAAAATAAAAATATTTCCTCTAACTAAGGCCCTTCTCACTTCCCATTCTCTCCTCCTTGTTTCATTGGAATGGTGGTGGCTCTTGGGTGAAGGCATTCTTGTCACTTCAAGTGGATGGTTTAGCTGAATGCATTAATGTGAAGTCACTAGATGTGGTTTGTTTGAGGCTAGACTTGGAATGGGATATGTTAAGTCACATTAATCATGAAACACACAAGGGGCTGTACACCAACTTGTTCTTGGGATTCCATTCCATTCTCTTCTCTCCATCCTTCTCTCCATTATTCACCTCATTGCCGGTTGTATCATTAGTGTATATTTTGGTTAACGCATTGTTTTCTTTTTGGTAAATTCTTGCAGTTAAGATTTTAACTCTTGTTCTGAATGACATTCCCAAAGCCTACGAACTCTTGAATGTGGGTTTTTCAGGGCATTAAGGGCATGAGCCTGCTTTGGGGAGGACCCACTGACATTCCTATTTGGTGCATCAGTTAAATTATTTCCCTTAACATATTTGTAATTAATTTTATTTTGTTCATTTCCATCTTGACATCCATTTCATCGATGTTATAGTTGTCTCTTTTTCTCCATCTTTCTTGTTCTTTTTCTTTCTCCATTCTATCACTACCAGAGGTTCGCTCTTAGTCATGGGGGTCTAGGCCTTTGGTAGTCGCCATGAATATATCTCTAGACTCATATCAGCCATACCACAACTCAGCCAATGGACCTTTCACCGAAGCAAGGTATCAATTTCATTGAAATTCATTTACCCTTTCTAATATCAAGACTGTGTTGTGTGTGCAGATGGTAATCATGCAACAACGGATTGGATCTGGAGAGAACACTTGGAATGGAGCAGTGCTGAAGCAGCTATGCAAGGAGCAAGATCGATGGCACGCTTTATGGATAGAAAACAAAAGGCACAATCTTGGCATTGGCAGTAGAAAAATTTCTTTCTCTCTCTCTTTCCCAGCTGCCACATAAGGCCTGATGTCAAATGTATAAGGTGTTCACTCTTGTTGTTATGAACACCAGTTTTGTCTTGTCTTGTAATGATGATCCGTTCACATGTCATCCCATTAGTTCCATTTTGAGTCATAATCCCATGCCTTTCCAATGTTTTGTAAGAAACTTGAGGATGATTTTTTATTCAATCATGGGGGTATGATGGGATGCGATATCGCATGGGTCGTGATATTGCGTCTTCCCCTGCGATATTGAGTAAGCGATATCGCAGTCCGCTGCTAAATCTATAAATAAGAGGCGGCTTTCCCTTGTTTTGGATCCTAGGACTAGACCGTAGCGAAACTCTGGCAATTTGATCCCTCCAGAGATAGAATATTTTCCATGTGCCCGCAGTAGGAGCTCCAAAGTGAACGGATCTTTATTTGAGAAAATATTGTACTTGAACACATGTTTGTGTACGGAAATAAAGACGAACTTCTTGGATAAACCTTGCAGTGCATGGAATAGGCTAAATAGGATTTTATTTATTGTTATTTACTATTTATCATTTAATCGCTTTATTAGTCATTAAATCTCTTTCAACCTTTCTCTCCTAGTTAAGTACCTCAGTACGACTGCTTCGAGCACGTGCGTTATGCTTGGTGATCCCAGCAATGACTAGTGTTTGGTAACCAAGGTTGCATTGGTTCAGGGTGTGAATGGTAAGTGGGAATGGATACTGATGCTAGGTTAATTCAGACTTAGTTAGTTAGTTAAAGTTAGTAATTAGTCTCTTCATCCTTCACCTTATCAACATAGGAGATAAAACTGAAAAGACATAAAAATCATATACCTCAGACTTACTTAACCATACACCGTGACAAATACAAGTAAGTCTAGGAAGACAACAAATAATTAACCTTAAGTGTTCCATAAGGCGTGTAGGCACTTAGTCTGCAGAGTTCGACCAGATCGCGCATGCTATGCTTGTATTTGTATGGTTGAGTGTAGGGATACCTCGCCACTCATCAATAAGGATGAGACTAAATGTAGAAACCTACATTGGAAGGGCATGAAAAATCATACAAACTTCCTTAGGACATCTTTAATGCTCTTGTCAACTATTTTTATAGCAATAGAAAAATCTGAAAACAAAGGCACTTGAACTTGCAACCTTTCTTTATATTATTTATTTCAAGTGCATAACACTATTCTACTCATCTCAATTGTGTACATAAATGTTTTTTTATATTATTTAAATATATATATGTTCGTTGGTTCCAACCTTGCCTATTAGTCGGTGTGGAACCTATAAACACATAAGCATGGTCATTAGATATGCATGTGCTAGTAGCCTTGCATTAAAGACACCCTAAGGAAGTTTTTACTCTCTTTCAAAGGGCAAAACACACAAGATGATTTGTGTTGATTGAATTGATGATTTGGAATGTGAAAATGCATGTTGCTCACTAAGATCTTCAAGCAAAATGATGCAATGACCTAGTTTCCATTGTACCTAGAAGTTGGTGAAGTTCATAAGAGAAAAATTGCATCACTCAATAGGTTGACCAAACATAGGTCAACTGATTTGAATTGAAGGCAAGTTTAGAATATAAAAAATGTAGCACTCTTGAGGTTTGATGAGTGGTGAGGTACCCCTACACTCAACCATATGAATATGAGCGTTCATGGATGATCTGGTCAAACTCTGCAGATGGGCTAGTTGTGGTATCTAGATAGTTACTTGTTGATCGCAGTTCACTGTCTTCCCACCTAGACTAGTATTTTATTTGTCATGTATGGTTTAGTCTAGAGTGAAATGTATGATGTGGGCCTAAGCTAGTGCTACTCCTAGAGGTAGTGGAAAATAACTTTGATTAACCTAAGAGGGAAAGGGTGAAGAGAGTCTAAGCTAGCTTAAGTGTGATGAACATTCGTCCCTTAATCATTAGTACACATCTTGGACCTCATGTACTACTACTGGGATTACCAAGTGCATGTCCTAGGTACGCTACTAGGGTACCAAGTAGTCACACTTAAATGCTTGTGATTAATTCATACTCATTCCATGTTTACTAATAGGGGTAGAAGATGAGGGTAGAGAGAGATTAATTAAGAAAGTAGTAAATAAAAATTAAATAATTAAACGAAGTGAATGCTAGAATGATGAAGTAATCTCGATCTTTATTTCCGATCATGTGTGTGTCTAAGTACGTCACACTTCAATGAAGGTGTTGTACAATTACAATCATCACACTACGGGCATGCACTGGGAGAAAGGGTTGAGAAGAACTAAAAATGAAAACTAACTTGTAATTAAACTACTGACTCCTAACTCATTGCGCCTACTTGTGTATTTATAGGCCCACATAGGAGTAGCCAGGCCGTGATATCGTGTACCCAATATCGTGGATCTAATATCACGGGTTTGATATCAGAGCCTAATGAATCATGATTCATCATACCCCCACGACTGAATGAAAACTCATCCTCGAGTCGTACAAAATGAGAACAAGCCCCATTGATTACATAGTGGATAGGTATGGGATTATTGACTGACTAGGAATTATTCATGCTATAGTGGAGAATTGAATAGAACAAAATTGGGACACGAACACAAAATTACAAAATTGCAAAATTGCAAAATTTGATTGGAACTCATGTGGTTCTAGGTGGTGGTGGCTCCTCCATGGCTCGCTTCCCCTTGTCTTGGGCTCTAGGTTTTGGGATTTGGTGGCTCTGAAGGAGTGCCTAGAGTTTTTCCTCTTCAGTTCAGGGATCTTGTGATGTCCATGTTAATGCTCTAATGTTTGATGAAGTTGGCACTTCCCATGAACACGGAAGTTGCAGAAACATCTAATTTGCTTTAACGTACCAAGCTACAAATAGTCGTTGTTCCTCCTTGTAGGATCTAGCTTTATCCTTGTAGTCTTGGTAATCTATAAGCTGTTGAGCCAAGTCTGTCACAACATCTTTCTGCCCTTGGTAGCTAGCCTTAACCACCTCCAATTCAGAATTTGTGACTTCTAGCCTTTGCAATGTTTTCTTGTGTTCCAAAAATTCTATTTCATATTTGGTGTAGGTGGTAGCTATCTACTTCTCTAGCTTTGTTCTTAGGCATCCTACTGTTAACATGGCTAGGTTGGCATATCGTAGGTTTGCCAATTCCATGTACTTTGTAAGATCTTGGATCTGCAGGTCCTAGCTTTTGTTCTCTACCTGGTGGATGAATGCATATGTGTCCAATATTGCCTGCCAATTAGTGTGTTGAGTGCTGAAGGCATTAATGTGGGCCTTGGCCATATGGATCTCTTTCTTGATGACTTGCTTGTACATCCCCACCTGGTCTCTGAAATGCTCTTTTAATTTTTCATGTCGCTTGGNATGTGCTTATTTCAATGGCTATCTTCTGATGATTGCACATACCTCCTCCATTGAGAGGGTTTATTTCTCTCTGGCCAAGTGATTCATATCTTGGGTGACCCGCACTAACTGTTCTCGTAATTGTTGAAAATTTTCTTCGAGAACATTTTTCTGTTTCTCCACAGTGGTCAACTGAAGATTTTGCATGGCAAGCTATTTATTTTCTTCCTGCAAGGCCTTGAGTGCTTTCGCATGCACGTATGTTTGCACTTGTGTCTTGGAAGCANTAAATTGTTGGTGGATAATAAAAGAGTGGCAAAGAAGAAGGAGAAGGCCGATTGGGATGCTTCCAAGGCACAAGTGCAAACATACGTGCATGCGAAAGCACTCAAGGCCTTGCAGGAAGAAAATAAATAGCTTGCCATGCAAAATCTTCAGTTGACCACTGTGGAGAAACAGAAAAATGTTCTCGAAGAAAATTTTCAACAATTACGAGAACAGTTAGTGCGGGTCACCCAAGATATGAATCACTTGGCCAGAGAGAAATAAACCCTCTCAATGGAGGAGGTATGTGCAATCNCAAGAACATCCTCATGCTCTGTAGGAGTCATCGAGGGACCGGCTAGAGTTTGAGCATCACGTGCTCTTGTGAAATCTACAGATGGCACAACAAGGACATTAAATGATTCCTTGATGTGGTCTGTGACCACTTCTATGAATCTTATTGAATCTTGGTGCTGCATGACCACTACTGTGGCCCCTTTACCAATCTCTAGTTACATCTGAAAGGATGTAGTGTTCCTTGAAATCTGTTGTGACCAATGTGTCTCCCCTCCTCCTATTTGAATGGACACTTTGCTCAGTGCACAATCCATAGAAACTATGGGCCGTACAACATCGTTGATGACATGGAAGAGATTGGCATCATCACGACTTTCCCAACTAACCGTCTCAGTGATGGCCCTGAGATGGCTCATCGACAATCGATAATCCTACGGCGGTGGCGACGATTGGTCTCGTTGGCTCATGCTGGGCCCTGCTTCTTGCTATTGACTGGGCACTATACTTGGGAGTTGGCTAAGCCTTGTAGTTTGAGTTGTAGTGGGCCCCATCGTCTGTTCTTGTTCTGGCTCCAGTGTCTCACCAACACTCTTTCTTTAGGCTGGTGGCTTTAGTAATTCAGTGAACGAAGCATTTTAGGCTCTTCTGGGGACATCATTGGTGTACCCCAGAATTCCAGCACGCCTACACAACTTCCTAATGAGACAAGAAAAGGGCAACATGAACTTCCCTGTCGTGCGTTCTTCAAACCGCCTCAAGATCTCCATGAGATACAAATGAGGAAGGTTAGCATTAACCTTGCCCATTAATTTCGCACTACCTCTTACCGCATATGTTGAGATTCTGTTTAGTCCTTTCGTGGGGAAGATGTGATAAGTGCCAAGTTTGAAATATATTCTTTCTTCCAGTATCAACTTCCCATATGTCTTGTCCTCTTTGTCTTATGCCCTGTCCAACCAAATTCTTCATACATCAGCATCAAAGCGAGTGGACAGGTGAGCAACTTTTGGCCTTGTATTCAGAAGGTTTAACACTTCCGAAATGGCCTTGGTGGAAAAATCTTCAGACACACCAAAAATTTCAACTGTAGTGCCTTCTTATGTATTATGCCAAAATTGGTACGTTTATCTTAAGTACCAGGCACCACTTTTAGAGAGGATGGACCATAATGGGGATCCTTTGAGTTGGTCCCTAATAGCCTTAGGAGTGAACTCCGTGAAAGGTCCAAAGTTCAATTCCCTAATCACAACTACTGACGTGGACCTTTCGTGGATTGCCTGCATGCATTCTAGGGGCAACGTGAGATGTTGTCCCTGTTCAGGCACTTCAGTAGCTCTTACTTCTACCTGTCCCAGTTGCATAGTAGCAGGAGGCTCTTGATGGATGCTAAACAATTAAGCCTCTTACTTTGCACATTGCTTAGGAGGCGCCTGGCCTCTACATCTCCTTGGTCGCTTAGAAACACCTTGAGAGGGTCCCTCTTGTTTTCCACATTTAGGGGCCAGCTACAATCACACGAGGCCGATCATTAGTAAGGCTGCTTAAAAAAGTTGAGTTATACCTTACTTCTTGTCTTAATAAGTTCGTTTTCTTATTTCGTGTGATTTAGAGTTAAGAAATTTTGTGAAAATGTCCCCTAAAAGTTTTAATATTGGGCCCAATTTGATTAGGTGGCTTTAATATTTAATTTCCTGTGTAGGTGAGGAGATAAGATTGTTTTTGGCAATATGTTTACCATTTTTATAATCAATTACCTTTTATAGTATCCTTTGGGTGATGATAAATTTCAAAAAATTTATGCGCGATTTGGAGTGTACCCTTCCCCCACGACTAAGTTGAACACTCTGGGTTTAGGTAGGTTTAATCGGAATGAGAATCAGAGCACTAGTGAGCGAGTTATGGCTGGTTGACCAAGAGGTGCGCAAGTCACAATTCGTGGAAGAAAATTTGAAAAACTCCCCTGTGTGAATAGTTGAGAATGATGTTGACATGCATGGGGG
>MNCI01036974.1:4982-36152 GCA_015680685.1 Gnetum montanum
ATTGATGATCATAGCTTTAATAGGTGAAGGAGATCATCTACCACTTTTCTAGCTTAAGCTTCAACTTAGAAAAGAATAAGTTAAGTAACGTTACCTTTTTTAAATGCACACCTAGAATTTTTAGTGCTAAACCAACATGAATAAAACAATAATAAAGAAAAGAGAAAAGAAGAGAACTCTAAGGAAGTTGCTTCTAGGTTGATATAATTGAGTGGACTTGTATCCTTAAATTAGTGAAAAGACATAATTATAACTATGGAACAACTTATTAATTATAATTAACTCATCCCACCAAAGGTGGGATCTTAGGAGGAGTAATAGATTATCTAGGTTTGAACTGAGGTCTTACGACTTAAGAAATAATCACCTTACCATCACTCCAAGTGGTGGTCCCTTATAATTAATCATAGCGGTATTGATTAAAATGAAGTGTTATTATTAATTGATTACAGATATAATCTTGTATAGAAGTCATACACTATACATCGACCTAGAGCCATTGTTCTAGGCATAGCCTTAATTATTTCCTTACCCTTAAAAAATTATGACGGTTCCCATTGTAAACATAAACTTTAATATCCTTGACTAAAAACATCAACACTATTCAATGTAACAAGTTTTGTGTTATAAACACTTGCATTAGTTGGCATCCAATTCAAAGGCTTTGATATAATCACTAGCTTGCAAAGTTTCCAAAAACTAGTATGTCACAGATATTTTGATTATTCCATGTACCAAAACATGTTACATGACAAAGCATAATACTCAAGTGTTTAAAATTGAGTAAACTTTATGAGTATTATATGGTTTTTTCCTTTAGAAATTCATATTTATGATAGTAGGAAACCATAATAATTTTGAATCTTCTCTAGATTCATTTTTAATGGTATTACAAATATAATCTTTTACAAAAGTCATACAATATACATTAACCTAGAGGCATTGTTCTAGGCATAGCCTTAATTATTGCCTTACCCTTAAAAAATTGTGATGGTTCCCATTGTAAATATAAACTTTAATATCTGAAAACATCAACACTATTCAATGTAACAAGTTTTGTGTTATAAACAATTTTATTAGTTGACATCCAATTCAAAGGCTTTGATATAATAACTAACTTCCAAAGTTTCTAAAATCTAGTATGTCATAGATATTTTGATTATTCCATGTACCAAAACATGTTACATGACAAAGCATAGTACTCATATGAGTATTATATGGATTTCTCCTCTAGAAATTCATATTTATGATAGGAGGAAACCATAAATAATTTTGAATCTTCTCTAGATTCATTTTTAATGGTATTAAAGTAAGGCAACTCAGGGTTGGTAGCACAACCCCTACCCACATAACAGGGTAAATATGACCCATGAATGAAAATGGTACCACAACAATGCTACTATAGGATTGCTACACTTAACAGCATGGGCAAAAATTAAACCCACAATCTCTCAATTGAGAGATGAGTGTCCTAACCACTTACCCTACACCCCTAGATGCAATTGTGTTAAAGTTACTACATCTATGCTATAATACTTGAAATTCATGCCATTTAATCATATATAATGCACACAACGGGCCATTAAGCTTTTCACCAAGCAACTCCAGTCTAGGCATTTCTAGCGTCCTATTAGTAATCGCCAACACGTTAAGAAATAGACAAAGTGGTACATAGCTCTTGCGCATAAGTGATAAAAAACACAATTAAATTTAAATTCATCTAAGTTCACGTACAATCATATTGATTAAGTAATCAAAATAGACTATTCATATGGAGTGTAGTTTGTTGGCAGTACCCAAAGTCTTTTCTTTTTATTTAAAACAACATCCATATCAAGAGAATAAAATGTTAAGGTTTATTTCTTATTTACTCATGTTTCTTCCGGTATATGTTACTTTGTTTTTATATTATTGTTTCTTTAGATTCCTTGGTTACGGTAGGGATAAGAAAATATATATTGGAGTGTTTGCGTTAGCGAGGCTTCATACGGCGACTTTCTAAACAAATTTTCAATTAAATGCAGTAAATTTAGATTTTATAATGCTTAAACCATAGAATTTATTTTGTCGCAAGTTTTTGACTGCAACTCTTCAATACTTCAAGCATAGGATTCTATGATTAATTTTGTCCAATCTTACACTTAATTTTCATGAGTGATGTAAATTTTGATTACTTGACTTCAGAAAGCTGTAACTCTGTGTAGTATTGAATTTTTTTATTACTTTTTTATTTTATTAAATTATTTAAAAATTAAGTTTAAATATAAACTTCTTCGAAAGGATTGCAGGATCTCTCTCACAATTTTTATTCCTTACAGCATTACATACCGCATTATCCATTTTCATTTTCATGCTACGTGAAATTGAACAATACCCCTCTAGCAGGACATACCATATACCATGCAATATTTCATGTTACTGAAACACTATTTGCTCTAAAATTAGATACAGGAACATCCTTCTGAAGTTTTAGCAAACGGCTTGAAGACACCAATTCTGTTCAAGAAAGCGAGAATGGAGAAGGTTGAAAGCAGCAGGGCATCCAGAATCAGGCAGAAGTTACAAACAGAACTGCAACCAGATTTGGTGGAGATCGACGATGTTTCTCATGAACATGCAGGGCACTTGGCAGTAAGAGATCAGGCTGCTGGGGAAACCCACTTCAATATCAGGATTGTTTCTCAGAAATTTGAGGGCACGAATTCCCTCAAACGCCATAGGTGTGTATACGCTCTTCTGTCCCATGAATTGCAGACTGGTTTGCATGCAGTTTCAATTCAAGCAAAAACACCTTCAGAATTTGATCAATCACAAGCTAAATAGCACCTGTTTTCCATGTGTACTGGGGATTTTAGGGCTTTCTAGGAAATATTATTGGTTTAAGAATATATACACACACACACATTTTTGTTTCAAATATATGCTAAAGATGTTGTATTTAGAAGTGATGAAGTTGAGTTAGTTCGTGGGTTATGCTTAATCTATGTGGAAAAAGTTATCAGTTTTTTGTGCTCTTTTTTCTAATGCGATTCATCTAAGATGTTTTCAAAGGAATAAAAATTGCTGTTTTCAACAAAGTTTTAATGATATAAACCACAAGTGAAGTTGGTGGATATAGGAAATGGTGTGACCTTTTAATTCAGAGATCAGCGTGTACTGGTATGGTTGATTTCGTCTGTCTCATTGCGTTTTAAAAAAAAAAAAAAAAACTTTCGGATAATCTCAACCCTATTATTTTAGGGCCTACTAATAAAAGCAGATTCTGCAATCGGGGAATCTAAGTATTGGCAAACTGGATTTGTAGAAAAAAACAAATTCAACTACACATTTGAAGTCATAAAGAAAGGTTAAAAATGGACATCCAGCCTTGAGCCATTCCAAACAGGGGCAAACTTGCAGTGAGTTGGATTACACTTCATTTTGATTTATAGACTTCATCTCAATTTATAGATGTGGTTACTTACAAGTTAACTTGATCACTTAGAGACTAAACTCCACTCCACTTAATCCCAATTTATATGTGTTTATTTACAAGCTAACTCTATTGTCTAGTGACTTCTAGAAAAGTTCAGTGGTCAATAATGTTGGCACTGCTATTTATTCTAACTATAACCCTCAATTCAAACATGAGAAATAAATTGCAGAACACACCCTAAATTTCATCTCAAGATGTGCACAATTCAGTTTTATGCTACATTTGATATTTACATGTACAACAAAATATCTTAGCAGCAAATTAGTTTGTCTTGCAAAACAACAATCGCTTTTGTAAAATGCCAACAAACTTGCAAGACAATAACAAATCTGCAAGAACAACTCATCTTGTGAAATAATAAACCTGCATGAACTTAAAAATTCTACTTTAAGTCTAAGAATCAAAAAATGTTTTGAAAAGTTGCTTAAATTGAAAACTCAAAATTGGAAATTCATCATCATCATCATCATGCTAGCCTTGTTCTAACAAAATGGTTTGCTACATGAGTTCTTTTTTGCCATTCGCCTCTATGAAGAGCTAGATTTTTGTTTATTTGCAGTTTTTTCAAATCATCTTCGATTGTTTTTTCTCATATCTTCTTTGGTCTTCATTTCAGTGGCTTTCCTGGAACAATGATGTAGCAACCTTTATTTATAGGCTCATTGTCTAATCTTCTTTGAATATGTCCAAACCATCCAAGCCACCATTCTTATAGCTTATTTAAAATAAAAGCAACTTCAGTTCTTCCTCTAATGTTTGTATCATGTAGTGTATCTCTTCTAGTACCATTTAATATCCATTGAGGCATTCACATTTGTACCACACTAATTTGTTGTTCATGCCTCTTTTGTACTGCCTAATATTTAACACCATATAAGATAGCATGCCTAATTGTTATTCTGTAAAATTTTCCGTTCAATTTTATTGGTATTCTTTTATCACATAAAGCACCACTAGCTTGTCTCCATTTTGACCATACTACCTCAACTCTATTTCTTATATCTTTATCAATCTCACCATCTAATTGGAGCACTCATCCTAGATAGTGGAACTATTTGCACTGAGGGATTTTTTTGCCTTGAATTATCACTTCTATTTAATTGTTATTTATGTTATTATTAAAATTGCATTCCATGTATTTTATTTTATGCTAATTTTTAAGCCCTTTGATTCTAAAGCATATCTCTACTTCTCCATATTAGAAACAATATTTTCTTGAGCTATATTTACCAACACAATATCATTTGCAAATAACATACACCAAGGGATTTCATCTTGTATTTCCTTTGTTAATTCATCCATACGAATGACAAATAAGTACAAGCTAAGAGCAAACCCTTGATGTAGACCTACTATGACTAGAAAATTAGATGCTCTTCCACAAGTTGTCCTAATTTTAGTGATAGCTCTTTCATACACATCTTGAATCACTCTAATATATTTAGCAGGGATGTTTTTCCTTCGCAAGGCCCACCAAATAATATCTCTAGGCACTTTGTCATATGCTTTTTCTAAGTCAATAATCATATGTAGAGTTTTTCTATGTTTTCTGAAATTCTCCATCAATTGTCTTATCAAGAAAATTGCCCCTATAGTAGATCTCCTTGGCATAAATTTAAATTGATTTTCCGATACTATTGATTCAAGTCCAAGGCCCTACTCGAAGACTCTCTCCCAAATCTTCATAGTGTGGCTCATTAACTTGATCTCTTTATAGTTTGCACACTTTTTGTACATATCCTTTACTTTTGTAAATGGGAACAACAAAGCTTTTTCTCCAATTGTTTGGTATTTCTCCATCCTTCAAAATTTTGTTAAATAATTGTGTTAGCCAAGAAACTCTTATATCTCCTAATGCTTTCTAAGATTCTATAGGAATGTTATATGATCCAACAACTTTTACATTTTTCATCTTTGATAAGGCTATCTTCACTTGAAAAAAGGAAAGGTCATTAACCAAACTAAATTTTGGTTCTTCTTCTTAGATGTCTTCTCTTGAGAATTCTTCATTTAATAATTCTTAAAAATAATTTTTTCGCCTATCCAAAATTTCATTGTCTTTTACCAAAATTCCTTCACCTACTTCCTTACATTTCTTGTTTTTGATTTTTGCCAATTTATAAATAGATTTTTCTCTTTCCTTTGTTTCTAATTTCTCATAAAAGTTATACAAGGCCTTATGTTTGGCTTTGGCTACTTGTACAGTAGCCTTGTTCTTTGTCATTTTGTATAACAGCCAATTTTCTTGGCTACCACTTTGTTGCAATTCTTTAAAGCATTTTTCTTATTTTGGATATCATGTTGCACTTTATCACTCCACCACCATGTCACCTTTGGGATGTATTTTTTTTTTTGCCTTTTGTTTAATTTCTTGAATGCAACTTTTCATTTGGCCCTAAATTAAATTTGCAAAGCAATCCCAATTTGAGATGCCTTTGTGAAGCAATTTTTCTTTGAATAAATTGATGTTTTTTTCTCTTCAAATTCCACCATTTTATGCATTTTGCCCCTTTTCTCATGCTATGTTTGAAACTTTGTATAGCTAAATCCATTATCATTAGTCAATGCTAAGTTGCAAAGCACTCTCTAGGTATGTCCTTGCAATCTTTGCACATGGTTTGGTCTCTAATGAGAACATCACCCATCTCTTGTGTAACTCTCAATGTATCTTAGATATGTGTGTCTTCTTGTGTTAACCTTTCGATGATGATTCCAAGGTGTTTTGCCATGTTTGGGAGTGTTTTGGACTTATTTTGCTGAGCCTAAAAGGTTTCGAGGGCTATGGGGACTTGTTTAGAGGTGTCCAAAGGTTCCAAACCTCAAAACGAGCAATTTTAATTTTGGCCCTAGCAAGATAGACGTCTACTTTTTCTCAAAGACGTCCAACATGATTTTGAGATGTCTACTCTAGCATAGCTACACTCAGGATAGACGTCTATTGTTCCCTTTAGATATCTAATGCAGACTTTAATGAACATCAAATTGAATGGTAGATTGGAAGGAAGATGAAAGGTCACACCAAGAAGCTATAAATAAGAGTCTAAGGCTTAAGAAAAAGTAAAAGAGTAAGAGATTTGAGAGGTCTCTTGAGAGCTTGTGCAAGAAGTGTTTGAGTGAGAGGCAGGGGAGAACACTTAAGAGACATTAAGAGAATCTCTTATAAGTGTCTGTCTTGAGCTTTAGCTCCATTGTGAACAATTGAGGATCGAGAGGGGACATGTGTGGCCTCTAAGATCCTTGGGAGAGGTTTGAGTTGCTCTTGGCTCCTCATCTTTTATGTAATTCTCTACATATTGAGAGTTTTCTTATAAAAAGGGGAATTTTCTCCAATTCATTGTCTTGTTCTTGCTTCTAAGTTGAATTTTGCTTAGAAAGCTTGTCGAATGGGTCCTTTTTGGAGTCTATTGAGATAGGCTTCACATCTGTCCCTTTTGCGTAGCAAGAAATAATCAATTTGTGTTTTATCAATACCACTCTTATATGTAATTTAATGTTCTATCCTCTTCTTGAAATAAGTATTTGCAATTGCAAGGTTACATGCACTTGCAAATTGTAGTAGTGAATCTCCTATATCCTTGCACTCTCCAAATCCATGTCCTCTATGAATTTTGTCATATCCCATTTTCATAAATCCAACATGATCATTAAAATCCCCTGTAATGAATATACTTTCTTGCTAGGGAATTTCTTGAAGCACCTGATCCATAGAGAAAAAATATTCAAAGCATAAAGCTAATGAAAACAAATCAAATGTATATCATTACAATATAGTTTCAAAAGAATATAAAATACAGAAAGACTGAGAACAACAAAAATTCAGAAATATTGCGCAAACATATTTACAACACAGGGCACTTAAAAAGAGGGATTGTGTGTCTCACACAACTTGTTTTCTCCAAATGTATGTTTAGAACATGGCTTAAACAGATAAAAGCTACGCATTAGGAGGACTCTGGGTTTAATACACAATTGTATTCTGGGCAGCTTGTCATGTAGTGAATTTATGATATTGACACTGGCATATCATGAGGTTACTGTTAGTTATGGTGATTGTTGTGACTAAGACTGGTATGTTGAATTTGGTTACACGTAAGTTGAAGAGTTGTGATCATGAGGGACGCTGTGATCATGATTATTATTGTGATGGACCTAAGAACTAAAGGAACTACCATATAGGGCAGCACAAGGAGATCTAAATAGGAAAGCGCTTAACAGACAATTTGATTTGTCAAAGGAAAAGAGAAATCTCATATCTGTACGTGTGTATGAAGTGCAGACACCTTATTTGAGGTGGTGTTGGAAACTGGACTGGCCTGGAATTTTTCTGCTTTTTTTTTCACATTACATTGTAGACCCCCATGATCTGTTGGATCAGTTCAATTTCAATCATTCATTTTTGCGCAATGCCTAAGGAACTGAACCAAGGGACATGGATGAGTTAAAAGATGATCTGCTTTATGAATTTACAACTTGATATTTTGTTGACAAGGCACGCTGGCATTAGCACCTTACCAGCTCTAGGTTCCTAGATCCCATGGAAATCTCAGGAATTGTTAGATTTAAGGTATTGTGATGAGAAGTGGATTTTTAGCATCAGACAATATACAAGGTGTAGTATAGGGTGATTAGCTTTTGCTTATTCCAAAACCATGAATTCACTCTGAGGGCAACAAACATGTTTTAATAAAGTTTCTCGTCACTGGGAGTTGTATTGCTTCTCGCGACATTGTGTTTGATTGGTTAAGCCTGTGTAACTTTAATTGGTAGGATAGAGAGTTTAAAAAAACAAAAACATTAGATAAAATAGAAGTCACTTCCTTTTTATCAGCATTGAGTACTCTGTACAATGTTTATCATAAGTCTTTGATTTTGCTTAATTATGAAAAGTTTTATAAGTTAACGTTGCATGGCTGCTGCATAAGCAATTTCAGCACAAAATGGTCCATGCATTGTAAAGAGTGCGCCCCCTTTCCAACTTTATTTTCCCTAGTTAATTAATCAGTGTTGTTTCCTGAAAAATGCTGCATAAATAGATGCTATACAACATGTTTCAAATTTTCTATAGACCATCAAGGTAATCTTGGGATTATGCATTAGAAATTTTAATGAGTTTGAGCTCCCTAGGAACCCTGGTTGAAATGATAATACAATGACGTCAGCATTGTATTAAAGGGAAAGCTCTCCAAATATTCAGTTGTATCAACTAAATTTTTAGTATAAAGCATTAAGAGAGTTTTAGAAAAAAGGCAATCCTACTAAAATATTTTGCATGTGGGTTTTGATTGAAAACTATAGACATTGCATTTTACAGATTTTTTGGCATCCAAATGCAACAATCTGTGTATTAGACATCTTTTTAAGAACGCAATTTAATATTTTGTTACGTCATTGTGTAGCAATGCTTGGGGACTTTTAATCTTGAATTTAGTATTTCATGCATATATTGCAGATCCAGTAAATTGATAAGTAACATTAAATTTCAAAATGCATTTCTGTTGAGCAGTGTTCACTGAAAGAATACGTATGATCTCACACTGTATTCTAAGGCAGATTTTACCTCAGAGTTTATATTGTTATTTAATTGTGCTCTCGTCAATCTTTTGTTTTCGAATTAAAAGCTATTCTGGAACAGTAGTGCAATTATTTATTAGTTGGCTCAGTTTTGCACGTGATAGACTGGAAAGCTCAGTTTACCAAAAGAAGCATGAAGAGTGATCTATTGCCTGCTTCTGTAAAAATTTTAGCTTTGCTCATAATGGCACAGAACGCAGATGCATTTCCATGGGCAAGAAGACTAATTTATTGGATCGAAATGGAAACAGTGGGACCAAATGTTTTGTTTTCAGTTTCATACTTTATGGAGGATGAATCTAACCAATGGGACACAATAAGATAACAATGCAGAATTTTTTCAACAGAAATTATTGAAAGTATAATATCCGGATTGTCGGAATCCAAATTATGATTATACGTGCTCTAGCTATATAGCCAATGTGAAACATTGGTAAGCTTAAGCAAAATATCATAGTACCGTAAACATAACTCAAACTCATAATCTTTTACACAGATAAGAGATTTAATAGTTGAGCTAAGTTGTATATATATAATCTACTTATATTTGGGTTTCAAAAAATGAATGTTGGATTCTAAAACATTTTTATTAATATTAAGAAAAAATAAAAGTGCATCACACATTGACAACTATGCAAAGATAAAATTCCAAGACAACACAAACAGGAAGATAGTTTAGGCAGAGTTTAGGAAATGCTTATTTATGTTTCTTTACAATTGATCTTGAAAAATTAGAAGAAAATTAATTCTTGGTAGGTACTATGGTATTTGTGTTAACAATCTTTACATCACTTTCAACATCCATTCTTCCTTAAACTTAGAATAGCAAATGGATTTAAGGTAGCAACAAAAAGATTTGATTAAATAGCAACCTTTTTAATCAAATAGCAACCTTTTTAGAAAAGGTAAATCCATGTAAAACAAAGGTACATATTTGTTACTAATACTTCTTTACTTAGGGAAACCATGCATTGAGAATCTCTACCAATAGCTATAAGTTGTTTGTCAGCATTGTTTTTAATCTTTGATTTAACATTGTTCTTGTTAGATGAAAATGGATTTTCCCTAAAAATTATCTATGCAGACTAATTAACAATTTTAACAAAGATAAAAACATTTGTGGAAACTTTTGTCTCCTTTGGCTTCTTTGCTACCATTTATTTATTTATTTATTCATCTTGGGCATTATCTTCATTTTTCGTATCAATGGCTTTATCATGCTTTTTCTTCAACTTTTTCTTGAGTATAAAATAACATTCACTACTAATGCCCTCACAATGACAAAACTTTCAAGAATTAGAAAGATTGTAATATGGAAATGGAAGTACTCTATTACATTCTCAAGAGACCTCTTGGGGTCTATAGAATAAACAAAATAAAATTTGCAAGGTTTTGATATATTCTTGATGAATTTTGAAAACATCATCAAAGAATTAATCTAAGGTTTATAATTATAGTTCAAAAATTTGTTGCAAATCTTTTGTTTGAATGTCATGCTAAGTTTTAATAAATTGAAAAAGCACAAATGAGAAAGATATGTTCTTCATCCTTCATTATTGCCTTTATATAGAATTTATATATATGGCTTTCTTGAAAGATTAATCCATTGTCTTGTATTAATCAACATGTAATGAGATCCCACACAAAGACAAGATTGCAACTATAGTTTTGCGTTGTAATTGTAGCAAACATATAAGCATACTTTTATCGTAAGCATCCTTCTTGGACCTATTGTAAGTACATTTGCTTTTTTACTATGGGTTGTTTTCACATACTTTTAAAGGACTTTTCTCAAATCATTCTTCTAGGTTGCTTAGTGATGAATGGTCAATAAGTTAATTACATCATTGACATTGATGCATCAACATCAACATAGGGTTTGCTACATTGACATTGATGAGTCAATGCATTGATCTATCCTACCTCTATAAATATGACACTTACTGCATTTATGACACTATTTGGTCAATTAGTGTAGTGAGACTTTGCAATTTTTTCTCATAATACTTAGAATAGTTAGCAAGTGCCCATAGCATGGTGTGAATTTGTTGTCTGAAGTTTTTATTCAAGTGCCTTGGATACATTGCATGATGGTAATAAAAATCAAAACTAATTTATTCCATTGTAACACTTTGACTTACCCTAGAATTTACAATTAATGCAATTTATTTACTCATGCACATAGCTTAATATTTACTTTCTTTTGCACTTACAATAATGGGGAATAAGTACAACTAGCTTCAAGCATAAATACATTAACATTTGGTAATCCCAATAGTATTGCCATTTGGTATGCCTAGCACTAGGATACTTGAAAACCCAACAATGTTAACATATGTTTAGGATGTATATAGCAAGCCGAGAATGACTACTATTCACTTAGGCTAGACTAGGCTTCTTTTCTTGTTATTAGATTAACTAATAGTTTTAATATTTTAATATATAGCCACTACAATATGAAGATCATATGCCTCAATTATACTTAACCATACACACTTAGGGCCACACAAGTATGATTGGGAGAATAACAACCTACGATCAACAATTAAAAATTTAAATGTATTGCTAGTCCAGTCTACGAAATATGATTAGGTCACACATAAACACTTATAATTTGTATGGTTAGGTGTAGATGACACTTGCCAATCATCACTTAGGTTTTAAATTTAAATCTTTCTTTGTTTGTCCATATTTGAAGCCATTTTCCCCTCATGAAACCATCTTCTCTCCTAAGTGGTATTATCAACTTCTATGGAAATGTGTACTATAGATTTAACAAGCATCTTTGATAAAATCTAATAAATAATGAAGAGCTACAACTTCTACAAGAAACATCATTTCTTTTACAACCAAAAAATGTTTATGAACATATTTCAAACATCTTCATTATGTTGTTGAAAAGCTTGGTCCCCACGATTTACAATCATATAACAAAATTAGTTGAACAATTTGATCACACATTTGTTTTTAGATATTACTTGTTCAAATTTGTTCTTATGCATATTTATTATGAACAATGAAAAACATGTATACTATTAGAAATTCTTTGAGAAATACAATCTTGCCATAGGTACCTATTCAAAAATGCAATGTTGAATAATGGAAGGAACTTCAACTTATTCAAAACTAAGACGAAAATCATCTCTATATAATTTAGTGCAACATACCATCATTTGGGATTGGGTAATATTAACTTTTATTCTTAAAACAACACCAAAATAATTTGAAATTTGTAGCATGCATGTCATTGGAGTTTTGATTTTTACTATTAGAACTACATCATCGATAAATATTAAGATATCCACAAGAAAATTGCTAACCTTAATAGCCTCTAGTATAGTTGAATTTATCCATTCCTTTAACTCATCAATGAAACTATTAAATAATATGAGAGAAAGTAGCATCATTATTTTATTCTAAGAGTTGTTTAAGATCATTTTAAGTATGATTATTGATGAATAACTTGATGGCTTGTGTTGACGAGCATGCGTCAATGCATCCCCATCGATGCATGGTAAGGTGCGTTGATGCATATGCGTCAACACAGTGTCTATCTTTACCTATATAAATGCTCGCATCTACCACATTTATGGCACATTAAGTTAGTAGAGTAGCCAAGTTCTTGTAGTTTTCTTCTGCCAAAGTTAGAATATTTGTTGAGTGTCTACAATAGGACTTCAAGGATTGTACAGATCCTTATTCAAACATCAACATACATAAACACTTTGATGTGCTGGCAATAAATACAAGATTCTTGGAACTCCTTGCAGCACTTAAGGATAGTTTAATGTTTTCATTCATGCACTTTATTGTTTATGTATTTGACGTTCATGTCCTTAGCCAATTAATACACTTAATAATCACACATAAGTACAATTGCCTTGAACATACCATTAACACTTGGTACTTCCAGTGGGGTTATCGCTTGATTTGCCTAGTAGCCTAACACTTGGTAAACTAATAGTGTTCCTAACGAGTTTAAGAAGTGCACAAAAGGTGGGCCCAAATGTTTATGTTAGGATAATTAGATTAAGACATTAAATAGCTAATTAGTTAATTCACAATTAATTCCTTTGTTTTACATTTAGACTAAATCCATTAAAATATAAAAATATAAATAAAAATTATATGTCTTGGCTTACACTTAACCATACACCTGCACTTACACAAGTGAAGCCAAAAAGACAATGAGTGTGTCCTTAAGTCACTATCTTTGCATATCGATGCATTTAGAAACTAAAGCCATGGAATTTGACCAGATCGTTAGTGCAATGTTTATGATTCGTATAGTTGGGTGTCGGGACTACTCATTGTTAATCATTGATGCCATTGCCAGGGATTTTAGTTAACTAATTGCGCTACATAGAAAAGATAGTGAAAACCTCTAACAACGTTGTAAAGGAACCTAACACTAAAACCATTAAGATAAATAATAATAACAAACACATGCTGTTTTTGCACAATCACTAATATGGCTTCTTCTCATAAGGAAGACTCTCCACCACCATGTCTAAGTGAATCCAATCAAAGGTAAGAAGGCCAAAAGCCACCAATGCCTCAACAGTTCACAGTTATCTATACTCATCCGAATGCCTACATTTCAGATTTTACCTTCATCCTGCATCAAGACAAGCAGCTACAATGGAGGAACATGGAAGGTAACATAGTGTTGCCTCCTAACTGATCTGTTCCAACAATGCTGTTAAATAATCTCATCAAGTTAGGCATTGCCAAACTCAATGAAGAGTACAAGGTTCAAGACCATGCTTATTGGGATTATCATCCCACAAAAGCCCAACAAAAGAAAGATCGGCAAATGGAAGCTAGATATAAGGCTTCAAAGGGTAAAAGGTTTCCTACCCAATTGTTCTTGCAAACACATAAAGAAGGCGAGGACTTCTTTTCGGGTACCTCCCAATACACATATTCTCTTCCTCTCTTTGATGAGGAGACCCTTAACCAATGAGTACAATCACTTGTGGACAACCTTGGTAATGGGAAAAACAAGTCTCAAGATTAGGGGGCCTCAAAAGGTGGTAACCATAGCCATTCATCTAAAGGCGGGAACAAGGATAAGCATCAAGAGAAAGACAAACATGGTGATTGGGGTAGGGATTAAAGAAGAGATGATAGTAGGCATCATTTTGGTGCTAATTCTCCTTCCTCGTCACCTTCAGCATCATCCTCATCATCTTCCTCCTCCAACTCTAATAGGAGAAGCAAAGGTAATAGAAATCATGATGAAGATGAATGACAGGATACATATGATCATAAATCCTATTGAGACAACATGGACCAGAGGCATGAACAACCAAGGGATGAGCATCATAGAGAATGAAGGCATGACAAGACTCATCATAGGCATCATGGCCATGATGAGGGCCCCAAAGATTGTTATGACTATGAGGAGCTCCTATTGGCTACCAGAAACATGTTAAATATTTCAAAGGCTATTAGGATTCCAACCAAGCACTTGAAGAATAGCCACATTAAATGATTGGATATGAATAATATTTCCAAGTTCGAAGGGGAATACAATTCAAATCCACAAAATCACTTGCAAACCTTTCAGGATGCATGTTCCTTGCAAAATGTGGAAAACAAATGGCAAAAGCTGAAATTGTTCCCAAGGACACTCATCAAGGAAGTAGAAAGGTGCTACTGGTTCTTGGAAATGGAATCTATTCGACGATGGAGTATAATGTTGGAGCAATTCAATGACAAGTACCAAACATACTCCAAAGTGTCCAATTTGAGGAGGCAAATCCAAGGGTGGAAACAAGGCACTAATGAGTCCTTGGATGTGGCTATAGATAGGTACTACTCTTTGTTGCACCAATGCCCAAGCCATGGATACTCTAAATGGGATCAGCTATGTCATATCATAAATGGGCTCAGAACTAAAACTAGGAGAATTCTTGGGGTCTACATCGAAGGAAGACTTTCAAAGCTGAGGGCCCATCATATTCAAAGGCTCATTAAGTAAGTGGCCAAAGAGGAAGGAGAGCTGAAAAATCAGAAAGTGTAAAAGAATACAACAAAGACCTCTCCATCCACAAAGTGAGGTTTGTTTCTGTGAAAATGAGAAGGAGACACCACTTGATGAAGTGGTGCAAAGGAAAACCTTGCTGATCGAAAAATCAATTACTGAAATATCGACTAAGGTTAATAAGATATGGGACTCCTTGGATGAGAAGTTCCAAACTACTTTAAAGATTGCAAAGGAACATAAAGACCAAGAAGGTAGTGGTCGTGAGCAAAGGAAGAAAAAGGAGGTTGAACGTGAACATTGCAAAGAAAAGGGCAAAGATGCAGTAGTAGAGGAGGTTGCAAATTCTGAATTTGATGATAATGGGTGTGACATCTATAAATATGAACATTCCAAGGGTTGTTGCCTCATAAATTCTGAATTTGGGATGTATGCTTTAAATCATAGATTGGCAAAATGGTAAGCACCTAGGAGGTTGCCTTATCCACAAGGCAACTATTGGCAGTAATTCTACAAACAAGCTTACTACCCGAGTGGAGTGCTACCTTAACCTCAAAAATAGTACCAACAATGGTAACACCCATAGTCATGGGGGATGCTACCTCTGAGGTAGCAATACCCTTATTATGAACTTGATCCTTATGGGTATTATGTTCAACAACTAGTCTCTCTGCTTGACTCTTCTAGTCATGCTTGTTTTCCACACAACTATTATCCTTCAAAGTACTATAGAGCCCCTTCTGCAAATGGGAAGTCTCCATTCAATTTCTATCCTCCTCAACATCTGTCTCCTGCACCACCATCATCAACTCCTCTACCACCTACTCCATCCATGCAGAGTGAAATACCCGCCCAACCACAACAAAGAAACGCTACAAGGGCAGTAAACTTACAATTGGCTCCTTAGTTGAATGGTCCTGAATCCAGCCTCATAAGAGGTCATTCTTTAGAACCAATAGCCCCACAAAGCCCTCACAAACACCTATGGCTGTTAACCCTACCACTTCAACCTTTGAAAGTTTCATCAAGCAGTCTTCAAACCAAAGCACTCCCCAATTGCATGTCGTCATGTTGATCCATGCAGTTACAGATTAGATCAAGGCTTACCATCTTCTTAGGAAGAAAGCTAATCTTGGGAGTCCTCTTATTTATTTACAGATTGCCAGAAATCAATTGTGTTAGGCTTTTTGGATTCAGGTTCCAAAGTTAACCTAATTTCATAAGAAATGTACAAAGCTTGGAACCTACCTCCACTGAAAAAGAGCAACATCAAATTAGAGCTAGCAAACCAATTCATCATTGCCCCTTTAGGATTGGTTGAAGACATTGTGACCACTATTTGTGGATGGTCCTATCCTGCCAACTTCCTAGTGATCTATGTGAAAAATTGCAAAGGAGACTTGACTATCATCATAGGGAGAGCAGGGCTAAGTACCATCGATGCCACGTTGGGGATTTGAGACCTTTCCTTGGATATTTTCAAGGAAAATGAGTTTGGAAAGATTGAGAAGAAGAGAGTTCTATGCATCATGCGTAGTGACACATAGTGCCATTGCATGCAAAGATTGTGGATCATTAAAGGCATATTCCTTCAAGCATGCAATTAGTATGCAAAGACAACCGAGATCTAGAGGTGCCTATACACAGCAACCACAAAATAAGGTACCTAGTGGCTGACCATAGATAATGAGGCTAGATCGACAATATGTATGAAACCAATTGAGAGCTTCACAAGTTCATATGTTGAAAGCATGAACAAGTTGGAGCAAATCCATTGCCAACTCTCTAATGAATAAAATGAAATCAATTGGAAAGAGTTGGAGATCCTTGAAACTTTCTAGTAAGAGCCCCTTGGGTTGAAGGCTCTACCAATGGAAATGGAATATGCTTTCTTAAACAATGGCAAAACAATCATTATCAATGCCATACTTGCTCTGATACAGAAGAAGAAATTGTTGGGAGTTGTGAATAAATGGCCAACAACCTTCACCTACTCATATCATGAGTTAATAGGAATTGATCTAAGGATATGTTAGCACAGTATATATATAGACTTCTCCATCATGCCAAAGAGGCAGTTGCAAATATGCTTAAACCCAAAACTCAAATAAATCATCAAGGAGAAAATTGAACAACTCCTCAAGGTTGGGTCTTAACTACTACACAAGGAGAAAATTGAACAACTACTCTTTGTTATCCCATCTTAACCGAGACAAGTGTCTTGACTTGGACCTAATTCTAGCCCAAAGAGAAAGACTAATGAATCTTAACATGCTAGACGAGAATAGATTAGTGGCCTTGTCATTTCATGAAGTGCATAAGGTACATAATAAGCAATGCCATGACTTTAGAATAAGAAAGTAAAGTTTCAACTACAAGATAAGGTGCTCTACTAGAACCCCTTGCATGTACCTTAACATACCAAATTTCAAATACTATGGGAAGGCCCTTACATCATATATGAAACTTTTTCATTTGGGCCATGATGATATACCATCCTGATAGCCCAAGTAAGAAATTTTTGGTCCGCACTCAACAACTCAAACCTTTCCTAAAACCCACAGAAAAAAAAACCAATGAAATAATGTCTCAATTGATAGCCAAGCATGCTCAATATTTCAAATCTCCCCCTTCCAACTTAGTCGTGGAGGAGATGGCCATTCATATTGATATTCTATGAAGTGTCTCCTTAGTTTTTTTAACTTTTTTGTTTTACATCATTTTTCATACATTTTCTATTTTTTGGACATTTTACAAGTTTCTCTATATTTTTCCTTACTTGGATTTTTCTTACACGTCTTCTTTTTCTTTATTGCCATCAAGACTTTGGTGCCAAATGCAACTATTGATTGTTGGAAGATTAATTGAATTCTATTGTCTAAATTAATTACTTAATGATTGGATTTCATCATTGAATTTTGACATTAGTTAATGGAACATTGGTTTTCTCATGGTACTAGGTAATGAGCTCACAACATCCATACATTTCACTAAAACCTCCATGGTGTTTCTTGTGTTTTGAAAGCAGGGGATCCTTTTTAATAACTTTGGACAAACTTGTGATATTGGTGCTCCCAAACTTAGAAGGAATCAAGTGGAATTGGCAAGGGTGTGGCTTCAAGAGATTAGTTACCTTTTGTACCTACCAACTATCTGGAGTTTTTGGGTATTGTCATCAATTCCTCACCATTCCTACTGTTGACCAATAACATGAAGTAATGTCTTTACATGGTGTGGTTCCCATGTAAAAAAACAACAACATAGGAATTCAAAGCACACCCCATAGACCCAACACTGGGCTAAAAGCACTAGTTATGAGGTTGGAAAGACATGTTATCCATACTTGAATGCACCCCTATAAATAAGGCCCTCATTACTTCCTATTTCTCTTTTCTTCTCTATCTGGAATGATGTGTGATTATTCAAGTGTTTGTAAGCTCTGAGGAATCGAATGGTCTCAACATGTTAATGCAAAGTTGCTATAAGTGGATGGTCTTGATTCCACCTATGGATTTGGTATTTCCATGATCACCTTAATTACGAACTCCACAAGGACCTCATGTGACCGGACCAAGGAACTCCATTTTGTTCTCTCTCTCTCTCTCTCTCTATCACTTCAATCCATCTACCATCTCACTACCTATTGTTGTGTTTTATCAATGTGTCCATTTGGTTGTGTCTCAATTCTTTGGTGGTATCTTGGGTGATTTGATTTTTAATAATCCATAGCCATTCATCATACTTGGGGTCCACAAACTGCTTGGTATGGGGGCATGCAAGGGCATTAAGGGCATGAGCCTACTATGGGGAGCATCCACTTGCATACTTCTTGGCTTGAATGATTAATTTTCCTCTCACTTAGCCATTTCACGCTCAAACCTACTATTTTTCACCACTAAACATCTAGTTTTTGTGCTCCTTAATATTAATCTCCAACCAAATCTTCTTTCCCAATTGCATGCCAACCCCTCTTCAATGTTTTGTCCTTAATCTAGGCTTTTCTAGCTTCCTCTAGACCCTAATTTCATGGCAAAACTCTCTTTCTTTTCTTAGTTTTTCCATTGTGAGAAGTTTTTATTTTCGGCTACATTAACGCACCCTCATTGACGTAGCCCGATGCATCAATGCATCCCCATCAATGCATGCTTGTCGATGCAACAAAAAAATAATATAAATACGCAATGGGACTTAGCCAAATTTTCACATTTGCATCATAACACTAGGGGAAATTTTGCAATTTTCAGAGCCTAGAGCCTTCCCAAGATCATAACTTCCTAACTGCTTATTTGATTCAACTTGGTCTTTGACCCTTGAGCTATTGGAGGTGAGCTTTACGTCATGGGAGCCACAAATCTATGGTTTATGATAGAAAATTTTTCAGAATTTTTTTAACCCCCAAACATTTTAACTAATAAATAATACTAAACATCAAAAACCTACATAAGTTAAACCTCACCAACAAACTTAGGTAGCCATTGGAATAAATAATAATAATATAATCAATATATCATTATCACAAATTAGCCTAAGTGTAACTAGCCCAAATGGGAAAAGGTATCAAAGTATTGAATATTACACATAAGACCCTAATCCTTGGCTATGTTTGTGATCACAGATAGCGCCACAAAGATCACAAGGAGAAGGATCATCCCAACCACAGGAGAAACGACAGAGAGGGGAAAGGGGCCAATAGCCACAACAACCCCAAGAAGGTGATGTAGAAACACATGCCACAAGACCTGTTTTAGAGGAGCCTGAAGTGGAATTTGTTTTTTAGATTCCCACTGCATAAATAGGCCAATCAAGACAAGATGAGGTGCTGAGGCCAAGAGCAAATTTAGAGGTCACTTTGACTGAAACCTACCTCAAGCAAATCTACTCTAAGGAAATTCAAAGTGTTATTCTTCATGAACTCAACTTTGGCCCCTTCTTGGACATGGCACTAGAGGAGGTCAAAACACAAATGCAAGGATCTCCCACGTGGTCCATCCTCACTTCCGAGGAAGAGTGATACATGGGTGAAAATTATCTCTTCTAGAATAACTAAAAGGTGAATGCTACAATAAAATCAAAGACATTAGCATGTCCTATTTGGTTAAGACCATTGCAAAGATCCTCGGACTGCTTGACACCGAGGCAACGCTAGCAGCAATTCCCACATAAGCAGATCCAAAAGTTAAGAAGGAATGGGTCCAATGATGCTATGGAATGAACTGTAAGAAGTACAGTGCACTCACCAAAGTGAAGAAAGCCTACTTTAAGATTGCAACTTATCACCTAAGCCCAACGGTGAGGCTACGCAAGGTCACTACCTTTTCCACCCGTGTGTCTACTACTCTAAGTGAAAAATTCCCAATCAATCTTCCCCAAGTCATCTTCTTGGAGATTGAAAAGTGTTTCAAAGAAAACAAGCAAGGGAGAAAGACACTTCCCTTTCCATGCCTGATTAGGAAACTTTGCAAAAGAGGAGGTATAGCATATTACGTTAATGACATGCTTTGCCATGCTCCTGCCACATCTTGGTAGGAAATGATGAAGGACAAAGCATCTACCAAGCTTCTTGAAGAGGAGTGGACACCACCACCACCGACTAGAGAAACAACATTGAAGGCTTGTGCAACAATAGAACACATGAGAAAACTTTGTGAACAATTCCTGCAATAGCAACAAGGAGAAGTAAGTGGTGGAGAGCCATCAATCTACCAACTAGCGTTGAGCCACCTCAACGAAGTAACCAAGATAATAAGCTGGCTGGAAGAGATTGTGCCACTATTTTCAACACATGCATGCAAGCACCCACGAGATCAAATCCAAGTGCCTGTGAAGTGATGGTTTTCATCCCTAAACAACAAGAATTTTCAAAGATCTCTAGAAATGCTGTCACTTTCTTGTTGTGCCTAAAGGAAGGTGAGGGGATGACTATTCTGGTGATGTAGCATCATGAACAGGAAATACTAGTAGAGGTGGTGGCTAACAAAGTAGTTGAAGCTTTCAACACTCTTGCAACAACCATGCCAAACATTGCTACACTTAGAGATGTGTAGGCTTCTATAGAAGTAAGCAGCAAGACGCTAAGTACAACCTAACATAGGGAAGTATTGGACTGACTAGTGGGAGCTAGGAAACCACTTCCAAAGATCTTTAATCTCCTAGAAGAAATCATAGCAACCCAATTAGAGCTACTGGAGACCAAGGGCAAGCTTATCATTGCAAACGCACAACTTGAGACAGCCACTACCAAAAATCAATGATTGACTATTGAAGTTGTGGAACTAAGAGCCCACTTAGTTGATCCCACCATTCTCAACCAAGTCGTTATATGGGATGAAGCTTTCTTGCAGCTTCAAAACCAACTTAAAGAGGCTGAGAATGCCAAGGAGATGATGGTCTTTAACACATTCTTTTTGGAGGCTCTTACCTTCAACACCGATAAAGACTTGGCACAAGTCTATAAGGAGAACCTAACTCTAACCAAAGATATCCACTACTTGTGCAATGTCAAGGAGAAAAAAGACCAAATGGTTGAATTTGTAAGAGAGTAGCATGACCAACTTGCTAAGGTGAACATGGACTTGAGGAGGTTGGTAGCCCAAAACAAAAATCTATCAATGAAGGAAGTTTAGGCACTTCACTAGAAAATAGCCATAGGGGTAGCTGCCTAGAAAAATGAGCCCCTGAAGTTTGAATGAGTGAAAAATCACTACAACAACCAAGTTGGGCTCCTTAAAAAGATAAACAAGAAGGAGATTTAACTGGCCAAAATGAAAATGAATGAGGTTTCCCTCTAGCAACTCCAACAAAGAGGTGATGTATGGCAACCAATCGTTGATGGATTGAATACCTACAACAAAGCCAAGGTTTGCTTGAAGGAGTTGCAAATTGAAGAAATAACAAGATAGATGGAGCTTGCAAACCTCCAATATGTAAACTTGGCAATGCTAACAGCCAGAAGACCAAGGTCAGAGTTAGAGAAGTAGATGGCTAGCTTGTACCTCTTTTATGAGGTCGAGTTCAAGCACCACAAGGACAACAAGCAGAATTTGGAAATAACTAGTGCAGAGCTTGAAGTTCTTAGAAGTTGGTTTACTGACCAATAATCAGTTGTTGAGAACTTGGCCAAAAGAATGAACAACTACCATGAATTGCAAAACATCAAATGTAAATAATTTGTAGCATGGTTTGTCAATGTAAAGGAGTTGTTCCTAGTAATGTCATGTTCATGGACATCCCCATGCCAACCCACATTGATGAGGCCATGTTAACTATGTACGACCCATGGAGTAAGGAGAAGAAGATGAAGGCATTACTAGATGTCTTCTACCTTTCACCTGAAGTAACAGTTGTAGTAGGATAGCCACAACCATAGCCTTAGCCTCAACTGTCACCACCATAAGCATCAAAGGTTGGAGAAGGTCCTTCGGCACCCCAAGAGCCTTCACCTACTGGAACTGTTTGATCTTCTCTTCATCTTTGATCACCAGAGGATTCCAACTATTCATTTTTATATGGGTGTTCAATTTTATTGTCCCAAACATCCATTTTTGTAATCATTATAATTCCGTACAATTCAACACTAAAAATCAGTCAGTAGAGTTAGTCAATCTATGATTACATACCTTTCCAATTTTGTAAAAAACTTGTTCTTATTTTTGTTCACTCGAGGACAAGTTTTCAATTAGTTGTGGAGGTATCATGAATCACTCAATGGGTTGTGTTAATGGGCATCAATGTAGTATCTATCTTTGCCTATATAAATGCATGCATCTACCACATTTAGGACATGTTAAGTTAGTAGAGTAGCCAAGTTCTTGCAATTTTCTTTCACCAAAGTTAGAATATTTTCTAAGTGCCTGCAATAGGACTTCAAGGATTGTATCAATTCTTATTTGAACATCAATATACCTAAACACTTTGATGTTCTTGTAATAAAGACGAGATTCTTGGAACTCCTTGCAACACTTAAGAATAGTTTAATGTTTTCATTCATGAACTTTATTATTTATGCATTTTACATTCATGTTCTTAGCCAATTAATACACTTAATAATCACACATAAGTACAACCACCTTGAAGATGCTATTAACACTTAGTAATCCTAGTGGTGTTATCACTTAGCCTAACACTTGGTAACCTAGTAGCGTTCCTAACAAGTTCAGGATGTGCATAGAAGGTGGGCCTAAATGCTTATGTTAGGATAATTAGATTAAGGCATTAGATAACTAATTAGTTAATTCACAATTAATTACCTTGTTTTACATTTATACTGAATCAATTAAAATATAAAAATATAAATATAAATCATGTGCCTTAGCTTACACGTAATCATACACTTGCACTTACACAAGTGAAGCCAAGAAGACAACAATTGTGTCCTTAAGTCACTATCTTTGCATATCGGTGCATTTAGAGACTAAAGTCCATAGAATTTGACTGAATCACTAGTACAACGCTTGTGATTCATATGGTTGGGCATAGGGACTACTCACTACTCATCAGTTATTCAAGAACATAATTTAAATGAAGTTGAGCAATTTTTAGATGGTAAACCCAAACTCTAAAGGAGTATTTATGGCTTACAAATGATTCCACAATTTGTAATGGATAAGAGTTGATGAGTAGTTGGGTATTCCAACACTTAACCATATAAGTCACAAGTGTTCATGTGCAACTTGATCATAATCCATGGGTGGGCAATGTAAATTTACTACTAGTTGATGTTCTATTCATGATTGTTGTCTTCTCATGTAGAGTTAGCGAAGTGCAAGTTGTATGGTTTAACTCTTAGTCAAGTATATGATATGATGGTGTTGTTTGGCTCTTAATATAGCTAAGTGTAAACATGATGAAAATGGATATGAATGCTAGTCTAAGTGTGATAGAAATATAAATCCAATCTAGCCTATGGCAATAAATAGTCATTCCTAGCTTGTCATACACATCTTGGGCTAATGTAATTGTCACTAGGATTACCAAGTGAATTCACTACCAAGCAAATCAAGTGAAGTCACTAATGGGTTATGAAACAATTACACATTCTGCTCAAAACTAGTCATACTTATACCACCTTACTAAAGAACATTGGAAAAGTAAAGTAGTTTAGAAAATGTACAAGACTTAATCAAAGTAAACATGCTAAAAAGTAAAATTAAACTAAGTGAGATGCTGCAATGGTGAGAAACAATCTTGATCTTTATTGCCAATCATGAATTGTGTCCAAGAACAATCCACTTAAATAAAGACTCCATACAACTATTAGTCACCACACTGTTGGCATTCACTTTAACTCTAAGTTATGAAAACAAACTACAAAATCTAGCTAAGTGTTGGCAAAAGTTATTTGTTTTGACATGAGGGTGGGTTGGTATTTATAGGCATGACCATGGCCCACTACATCGCATCTACAATAATGTATGTAGAGCTACAATATCATAGATATGATATCATAACTAACTGACATAAAGGTTTTATCAAGAGTCAAGGGCTTTGGAGAAATCAACAAAGTGAAGATAAATTTTCTTATTTGGTTCTTTCCTTTTGTTTGATTAACATAATATCTTAGGGTAGTCAAGTGATCCATAATAGAGCAATGTTACCTAAAAATTGCCTTTGCAAGTATCCTAACATTGTTTAGTTATGCCTAACTATTAAGTCTTTTCTCTAATATTGTACCTAAATTTTGTAAAAACATGATTTACTGTTATGAGTATATAGTTATTGAGGTTGTATGTATGAGCATAATTGCTCTACTAGTGCACCAATCCTCTAAGAGTTCATACTATATATTGTTATTTAACAATTTTCAAACTTCTATTTAAACTTATGTTCCTTTCCACTTAAAAGACTTTGCACATAAGCTTGAGGCATCTCTTGTTTTGCACAAAGCTAGTCAAGTGATACCTACTCGTGTCTCTACCTAAGTCATCTGTAAAGATATATGAGAATTACAAAGAATATAAATAGATTGTTAATGCTCAAAAGGAACTCCAAAGCACTTAGTAATTACTAAAAAATTAAAATCTTGATTCTTCTTATCATTTTTATGCAAAAGCTACAAAAAAACGTCTCAAGATTCTTCTTTATTATATGACAGAGTTATGTTTGATGCTCTTTAATAAAATTTCTTTTCTTCCACGAATGAGATTTCCATATATTTTTATAGCCTGTAAATTATTTTTAGCTACTTTGACATATAAATAGGCTTGTTCACAAGTTTCATCAAACCAATTGTTCTTTTTTAAACCCTTGGACACTAATGTCACATTAAAGCAATTGTTTCCAAGATTTCTATAATGTTTTTATCACCTTTACAATGGGCCTAGAGTTTGTGAACCTCTTCTTAATATTATTAACATTGATTGTCCTCTAGTTTAACATTATGAACCTTTTTTCTTAACTTAGTATAGTTGCATGTAGTCTTGATATTGAAAATGATATACTGATATGATGATTTAATTAATTTTTTACCAATAGGTAAATTGGACATACTTAAAATATTATAATTGCATAAAAGTAGGTTGATCAATGAATTTACTTATGTTAAAGTATAGAATTTTGAAATTTCAAAATACCATTGAGAACGTTAAGATTAAGGCCTTATTCCCACAAAATTAATTCTTTGATCAAACTTGCTTATGCTCTTAATATTGTTGAGAATAATAAGATTAAGGCCTTATTCCCACAAAATTAATTCTTTGACCAAACTTACTTATGCTCTTATTAGGAGAGAACCATACGTGTATTTCATAAATTATACATGTGAAATTTGCTGCATTCTGCTTCAAAAGTGGACTTTGTTCTAATCTAGTATGAACATTAATATCTTTACACAAGATAAATTTTTCAAGACAAACAATTTTAACAATATTTTTCCCTCAATATGAAAGGGATGTTTTCTCTAAAAGTTTTGATCCATTATAAATTGAAGATTTTTTTGAGGCAAAATAACAAAAGGCAAGAAATATAGTCACTAATAAATATGCAATTTTTAACCACATGTACAACTTATTGTTCTATTTTATAGGGCATGTTCTACATAATACATATATTTATCTATCACCAAAAAGGTTATACTACTTAAGATTCTTCTTATCTTTCCTATCTTCTTATTTCTAATTAAATGCTTTTGAAAACATAGAACATGAAAATTAAGGAATCTTATGTTCTAACTTTCAAGCAAGTCAAAAATATTAAAAGATAAAACAAAAACTATGCTACATAAGGTAGCAACCTTCCTGGCAACTAAGCCTTCAATATTAAGATAGCCATGATGGAAAACTATTATGCATACTTCTTATTAATAACAACTAAAATGGTTTTCTACATTTAAGTATGCTAGCATTCCAACCACTCTAGATATTTTGGTGTTCTATCATTCCTCAACATGCTTAGCAAATTCCTAATAAGTGCTTGTTTATCTAGATTTTGTAATCATAGAAATGTTTGTGATGCTCCCAAACTTTTTCTTTTGCATCTACAATACCAAATTTCACTTAAATATGTTAAGGCTCTTATGCTTTGGTCCAACTCAAATAACCTTTACAATTTGTTGTTCAAATATAAACATTTTCTCTTTCAAGTTTTTTTTCTTTTTTTCTTTATCATCTTAACTTGTTTTTTCCATCATCTTCTCCATATCCTTATTTTCTACTTTTTTTTAAAGAAAATTTGAAGTTAAAACCTTAACTTGTTTTTCCTTTTGTTCTTGCAATGCCTCTAAAATTGTCTTCTCTACATCGTTGCTCTATACCTTAACTACTTTACTTTGATCTTATTTTGTTTTTTATTTTTGGTTTTAATAATATTAGGCCAATGCAAAATCTCATATTGGCTAATAACCCTAGCGGATTCTACCCTTGCTTTCACCAACATGCCTAAAATCTTTATGTTTTGTGCTACTAATTTCTTATTTTAACCTTCCAACTTTTTGGATGTAAGTAATCACTTTCTCTATGAATATGAATTTGGACAAAAATAGATCAAGACATATCTTAAGTATCTTTGTCTTTCATCATCATCATCATACCTTGTCCCAACAAGATGGGGTTGGCTATTTAGTATCTTTATCATTGATGTGCTAAAAACAAACTTGCTTTGAGATAAAAACCATACTATAATCTTGGTAATGAGAAAAAGACTTGAACCTCGTGACAACCCATTCTAAAATAGATCTACTTATCTATCTTCTTCACTTGAATCAACCTTCTTTGTCTGCTTGAAATACCAATTCTTTTTTATTATTAAAAATTACTTTCAACCTAAAAACAAAAAAACATCAATGAGCATCAAAGGACATAGAAATAGATTTTCTATACCTAATGGGATTAAGAAATTTCAACTTTTTCTACTTAACTCTTTGAAAACTTAATGAAACATAACAAAGCATGAAACTTTAAAACATTCTTTAGATTGGACATCAATATCTAGAGTCCACTTATAAATGATCAACATTTCATTCTTATGTATAAATTACTCTAGGACACAAAGCACTTTCAACGTAATAGCTAACTCAACAAGTAAGAAGAAACATAAATAGTATATGGGATTGGTGACTTGAATATTTTACTTTTTTAAGGAATGAACCTTTGGTTTCAGGCTACATAACCTAAAATTCGAACAAATGTCATGAAGTAAGATTAATAATCAATATAATCAAATTGGAAGGAATAGAATCAAGCATCTTATTTTCAATAGTATTGCCTGCTCACTAGCATGTAACTCTATACTATGAGAAATATCACCAAGTCTAGCATCAATAAAAGAAGCTACGAATAATTTAGAATAACCTATTAGGGAAAAATAGTTTTGAAGTAATCATTCCTTATTGGTGCTTCCTATGCCACAACATAAATCTATGAAATACTTATTGCTTATACCATAACATAGATCTATTAAAACTCTTGTTGAAATCTTTCCCCTATCAATATCCTCAATTTTAAAAAATGAGATGTTAGAGAGTTGTCAAAATCAAAAACCATGTTTGCATGTAAACCCAAGCTATTCAACCAACATAAAACTTTTAAAATTTTGGTAAAAGGTAGGTATAACATATCCCTGTCTCAAACACAATTCAAGTATGTAACTTATTACATGCAAAGTAATATATTTACCAAATGAATTATATTTTCATCAACAAATTTTAAGAGATAGCCAAATTTATGAAATTATTTTATTATTGTGAACATCATGATACCTTTTAATGCATTATAGAAACTCAAAAAGAATTATTAGAAATATTAACACATGATGTATAATCACTTTCATATGCTATGAATAGTCTATAATTTTGGTGAAAAGACCATGAAAAGGGAATACAAGCACATGGTTCTTTTCATTCATGATGAATGTAGATAATTTTTTAATAACGAACTATTGTCTTTTAAAATTGCAATATTTTCTTAGGAAGACACTGCTGCAATAATAAGCATATTTCATTGACTTCAGTTTTGACTTAGGAATTAGAATAATTTCAGGAATTATTAAGTCACATAGAGAGCCCCTCATAGTCAATCATTGTCAAATTGTTAGTCATCCTACGGTGGATAAAAATGATACCAAGATGATGATGATATTTACAGTGATGCTGATATTTGCGATGAAATGATTCAACTTATGAGTGCTTTCTTTGTTTCTCTACCTTGTTTAAAGTAATATGAGCAATTGCTTTGGGCAAGATCCCTACCACATTTACAATATAGCTTTTGGTTTTCTACTTTTATTTGATCCTGTAGGATAATGCTTAAACATTATTGACGATCGTTTGGGACCATCAACATTTTGGGCCTCTAGTTTTGTGATTGGGATCACGGGAAATGAAGATGTTCTTCAAACAAAGTTTAGGTGCTTGCTGACCTATGGCAACATCAAGGCCCAAACACCTTCAAATAAACTCAATGGTTATGAAACAAACTAAATTTGAGTATATATTTGTTGTTGTGAATGTTAAAATGGTTGGGTTGTGTATGACACTATAATTGGCTATCATAAAAGAAATTTAGCTAGCTTTGTCAAACACTGTGAGTTGTTGAAGATTTTTATTTTGTCAAATCACTTAGTCTATATAGTCCCTATAGTATATTACTTGTAACAAATAAAATTTCATAAAAATGTTTGAGAACAATTTTTCCAATTTACTCCCAATTTTCCCTAGAGAGAAAATTCCACAATAAAACTAGAAATAAAATGAGATTCAAAGGATTTAGAAAAGAAAGAAGATTTGTGTGCATCTCATACATTTAGGCTAGATAAATTGACATGAAGAAACTCTTTGCAATAAAGCTATTCCAATTCAATCTATTACAAATCATTCGAACCCTGTGAGCTCAACAAGCAATTTCATAAAAAACACTTTTATTTAACTACCAAAATGCTTTGTAAATGAAAAAGTACAAATTTCTATTTGGCTAGTTAATATTGATCAAGAATTGCAAACAATAGAACTTCCAAAAAAATTTGACAATTTTAAGATTGCAATATTAAGGCAACAAACTTTAAAAATAAAGAAGTTATTTTAGTCATCTCAAAGTATCAAAGATTTTCTAAATTCCCTAAACTCATATAGGAAATTTCTAAAAGACATTACTATTAAATTGCTCAAGATGCTTTTTTAATACAACATAATATCTTATTTGGCAAACCTTAATAGAAGTCTAGTATTTCACAAAAATAGAGCTATAAAGGCAACCTAGAAAAATCCTAAAATTAAATGTTAAGCATGATACTATCTAAACCATTAATTAAGCAACTAAAAAATGGGAAAAAAGAAACTCACAAGATTAAAATGTAGTTGAATTGATGAATTAGCAAGTTAATGAGCAGCAAGGTACCCCTATGCCCAACCATATGAATCGCAAGCATTCACGTGCAATCTGATCAAATTCTGTAGATTGTAATTACTAAGTACACTAGAGCTAAATGGTGTGTGAGTGTTGTTCATTTGTTGTCTTCCCAATTCCACTTGTGGAATGTAATTGTATGGTTAAGTGTGACCAAGGCATATGATTTTTATTATTTTGTGTTTTTATGGAATTACTCACCTAGAACAAGAATAAAAGTAAGATTGATTAAAAATAAAAGTGATTAATTACTACGGAAACTAAAGTCTAATTTAGCCTAACACAAGTAACCATTCCCACTTCCTGGACACATCCTGAACTTCATGCAAACATTGTTGAGCTATCAAACGCTAATCGTTTCTGAACTACCAAGTGTCACACGTATGCTTGAAAGGGTTGTGCTTTTGTAATTTAACAATTTTCTTAATTGATCAAAATGAATTGTTGCGCTAATAACACGAATGTAAAGTGCATAAAATAAAATAAAATAAAAATCCATAAGAAAAAAAAACTCAGGTGCTACAAGGATGAATCAAAGAGCTCGTCTTTATTGCCAACACAATGGTGTGCTCAAGTACATTAATGCTTGAATAAAGATCCGTTCACACTTAGACCTCCTGCTGCAGGCACTTGGAAAATATTCTAACTTTTAAATAGATGGACTGCAAGAGTTTCGCTACTTGACTACTAAAAACATGCTCCCAATTGTGCGCTTGGGCGCTGTATTTATAGACCTAGGAGTAACCCAAGAATAACCGCTCTAATAATTAAAATAATTGCTTTAATAATTAGAGTAACTGATCTAATAATAACTGCTCTAATAATTAGAGTAATCGCTTCATCATACCCCCATGACTGAATGAAAACTCGTCCTCGAGTACAAAAGAAGAGAAACAAGTTCTTTACAAAATATATTAGGGGGGTGTGGACTTATTTGACTGACATGAAGAGTGACACAGAGAAAATAGACAAATACAAAAGTGCCCAAGCATACAATATTACAATCATATACAAAATTGGTGTTCATGACAATTAGGAAAGAACACCAACGAATTCAAAGGATATCCAACCCCTCTTGGCAATAGAAGAATGAGGGAGAGGTAGAAGAGATCCAGCGATCATGAACAATCTCCCACAAGTGATATGGTTGCATCCTCCTTGGTGACGATAGTCCTGCTTCCAGTCCATGCTTCCCACTGCAATCACAACAAAACCAAGGATTAGTATATGTAGTACATAAATAATGGCTAAATGCCTTGTCTTGTTGATGATTTTATCTAGCCAAGTTGTGATTGTGATAGATT
>MNCI01036974.1:36158-69455 GCA_015680685.1 Gnetum montanum
AAAGCTTGACACAAGGAGTAGTGGAAACAGGGTATTCACAACAATAAAAAGAAATTCATTACAAACAGTTGNGAACAGGGTATTCACAACAATAAAAAGAAATTCATTACAAACAGTTGTGAAGGTGCATAGAATATGGATGACATGGATGGGGTAAATAAAAAGAATTTGATTGTAACAATGTCTAAGGGTAAAGAATTTAACTTAACCAAACCAAAAGATATGCAAGTGGATCCTTCCCAAAGTAGGCACAGGCCTTTTATGCCCTTGCATAACTTCAAACCAAGGAGTCCATGGGCTCCATGGATGATTAATGATTATAGAAAGTTAAGTGCAAAACCTAAAAGTAACTAACTAAGAAACCCGACACATCAAACCAAAACATCGAATCAAAACATGAAACCAGCAGTGAGGTGAGATATGAAAAGCATAGATGGATAAAAGAGAAAGTGGAATGGAGTTCCTAATTATGGTCACATACAACCTCTTGTGAAGTTTGTGATTAATTGACTTAGTAGGATTCTTCCTTAGTCCAAATCAAAACCAACCACTTTCAATGACTTTGCATATCGACATTCTAAGAAAAGTCCATCCCTTGAAATACAAGAATGCTCCCACAAAATAACCAACATTCTAAATGAGAGAGAAGATAGGAAGTGAGAAAGGGCCTTAGTTAGAGGGGACAAGACAAGTCTCATAACCAGTGCTTATAGCCTTTTTATTTGGTCTAAAGGGTGTGCTTTGAATTTCCATGTTTTTTTTTTGAATGGGAACCACACCATGCAAAGCCCCATGCGATTTTCACATTTATTTTGTCCAAGGGGTGTGCTTTGAATCCTCATCTTTTTTTTTTTTGCAAGCATGAGGACCACACCATGCAAGGACTTATTTGACTTCCTATTGTGAAATGATGTGGAACGATGAGAAGCTTACAAGAACACTCCTACACATAGGAAAATAGAAAAGCACCAAGAACACCGCATCCCTTTAAAACCACACCATGTCCAAACCTTTGATTCCTTCTCAATTCCAAAAACTACACAAGTCACCAATTTATTAAAGTTGCATTAATGAAAAAGAGACTGCATGTTTCCAAAACAAGGAAAACCATAGAGTAAGTGAATGGGTGGATGATGTGGACTCACTGCCTATGACATGAAAAGAAACCATGTCCTAGTCATCAGTAACAACCATCAAAGTCAGAAACCAGACACCAATGATCAAATTACAAATGAAACATACCATCATCAAGTAATGCATTACCATTGTACCTGCCACCTTATTAGCAGAAAAAGTAAAGAAACATACCAAACATAAGCAAATATAACCATAAAACAAAGTAAAAGAGTAGAAAATAGATATTGAAATATATTAATGATGGTGTAAAACAAAAATTAAGAAAAGATTAATAACCTTAAAAATACAAATATGTAAAACAAAGAAGATGAAAACAAAAAGTTGTAAAACCAAAAATATGTAAAACAATAAAAGTGAAAAACTGAGTAGCTATATAAAGTGTTAGTACGGGTGAATGACCCTTATTTTTTCAAGGTCCACCTCAATTCCTATTTTTGAAATGCGATGCCCTAAGACTGTGCCTTCCTGGACCATAAGATGGCTCTTTTTCCAATTGAGCCAGAGGTTTGTTTCAACACATCTTTTTAACACCTGCTCAAGGCAGTCCAAGGCTTGCTCGAACGTAGCTCCATAGGTAAAAAAATCATCCATAAAACTTCTATGCCGCTACCAATTTGTTGTTGGAAAATGTTGAGAACTAGTTGTTGAAACGTCGCTGGGACGTTGCATAGACCAAATGGCATCTGTCGGTAACCAAAAGTCCCCCACGAACTTGTGAAAGTTATCTTTGCCTAGTCCTCTGGTGTAATTCAGATTTGGCTATAGCTACTATAACCATCCAAAAAGTTGTAATAGTTGTGGCCTGAAATGGTGTCCAGCACTTGGTCGATAAAAGGCAACAAAAAATTATCCTTGAAAGTTGTCATGTTGAGTAGCTGAAAATCAATGCACACCCACCATTTACCTCCTTTCTTTGGTACAATCATGAGTGGACTAAACCACTCACTATTTGCAATAGGGTAGATGAATCCTACCTTGAGGAGTTGTTCAATCTCCTCTTTGACAATCTGCTTTAACTTAGAATTCAAATGCCATTGCGACTGTTGCTTTAGTTTGACGGTGGGGTCAGTGTATATTCAGTGTTGGCATATTCTTGAGTCTATCCCAGGGAGCTCGGAATATGACTAGGTGAAGGCTGCTGACCATTTTTCCACAACTTTTATCAATTTTCTCTTTGGAGCAAGCTTGGCATTGATGATAACCAGCTTTCCATTTTTCAAAAATACGTACTTCATTCTAGTCGGTAGTGTCTTTGATTAAAGGGGCTCTTGTTTGAAACTATCAGGAATTTCCAATCCCAATTGACATCATTATTCACTCCTTCAGAGAGCTAGTGGTGAACTTGCTCAAGTTCATCCATACTTGCAACGTATTCATACATTAGGCCCTCAATCGGTTCCATGCATAATGTACTACTGCTCGTATCAGCTGTCAGCCACTAGGTGCCCTCTTATTTTATGGCTACTAGGTATAAACATCTCTAGATCTCAGCTTCTAGTGCATACTACTTGCATGTAGAGATAGATGTTTGCTTTATTGACCATAACTTTTGCACACAATGGCACCCTGAATCGCTATACACGATACATGGAACTCTCTTCTTCTCGATCTTTCCAAACTCATTTTCTTTTGATATTTCTAAGGAAAGATCTCTAATGCTCATTTTGGCATCAACAGTACTTGGCCATGCCCTTCCCATGATGATTGGAAAGTCCTCCTTGCAGTTCTCCACTTTAATTACTAGGAAATCAGCTGGATATGACCATCCAAAAATGGTGGTGGTGATGTCTTCAACCAATCCTAATGGAACAATGATGGAGTGGTCTGCTAGTTCCAGCTGAATGTTGCTCTTCTTCAAAGGAGGAAGGTTCCACATTGTGTACATCTCATGCAAGATCAGATTAACACTAGAACCAGAATCCAGAAGAGCTTTGCAAGGCTCATTCCTAGCAATTTGCAAGTAAACTAGGGGACTCACAGGATTAGCTAATTTTCTAGGTAGGTTACCAGCTTGAATCCAATCAAATACAACATGTGTCAGCATTACAGTATGGATTCGAGAGGGATTTTGGTTTGAAGGAGACTCGGATAAAGAAGAAAGAAAGGAAGGTGGAGGAGCAAGGTTACCAACCACTGATGTATTCGAGGGCTTTGGCGAACTACAAGGTCGGAAGAAGGATATTTTCTTTGTTCATGGTTCCAACCTACTAGATGGATTAATTAATTACAGGTTAACTGCCCTCATAGTGTTCCTTTGCTCTGGTTGTGCAAGCAATTCACCTTGCATGGATGGAGCAAGTGGTAGTTATGCAGGAGGTGGAGGAATAAGTGCAAGGATAGGAGGTACATGAGGGTAGTAGGTGGTATTCCTCCTTGGATAGGGTGATTGATATGTTTTAGGAGGGTAGTAGTGAGACTGGTAAGGAGCAACATGACTAGAGGAGTCTCTTGGAGATGAAGGTTGCTGAACATAATAACCGTAGATATCTGGTTGCTGGTAAGGATATTGTTGTCTTGAAGGTGGCAATTCCCATGATTATGGTTGCTGCCACTATTGATATACTTCGTAAGGTTGCGGAGGAATTCCAGTTGGATAGTATTGTTGTGGTTGGTGGAACTGTCGAGGATTTCCATGTGGCTAAGGCAATCTTTTTGGTGTTTGCATTTGCGCAAGTCGTGGATGCAAGGCATACACCCTAAATTCTTGCAAGTGTGATACAACTGGGCAACATCCCTTAGGATGTTCATACTAGCAAACATCACACCCACCATCATCATCTGAATCACTATTTGCAACCATCTTACCTTTACCTTTAAATATGGCACATTCAGCCTCATTACACCTCCAACACTCATGATCACCACTTTACTCCTTGGACTCTTCAACAATTTTTAAAGTAACTTGAAACTTATTGTCCATGGAGTCCCATAAGTAATCAACCTTAGCTGTAATTTTTAACTATAATTTTTGGAATGACAAGGCTTTCTAATTCACCACCTCATCTCTAGCAAATTCATCCTCACTGTCACAAAATCTAATCCCCTTTTTCCAAATAGAAGGGTCTCTATTGTATTCTTCTGCACTTTCATGCTTTCAGAGCTCTCCTTCCTCTTTGGCTACCTACTTAATTAATCTTTGAATCTGACGAGCACCCAACTCTGTCAATCTTCCTTGGGCATAGACGCCAAAGGTTTTCCTAGTTTCAAACCACAACTTGTCTACGATATGGTGAAGCTGATCAAGCTAAGAGTATCCATGGCCGGGACACCTGCAACAAAGAGTAGTATTAACCATTAGCAACATCCAAGGGCTCATGATTACCTTATTTCCACCCTTGAATTTGTTTTCTTAAATTGGATACTCGGGAGTATGTTTGAAATTTTTCATTGAATAATTCCAACATCATACTCCACCGCCTGATTGATTCTAGTTCCAAGGATCAATACCAACTTTCTACTTCCTTTATGAGTGTCCTTGGAAATAATTTCATCTTTTGCCATTCATTTTCAATATTTTGCAAGGCACATGCATCTTGGAAATCTTGGAGATGATTTTGTGGATCAGCATCATATCCTCCCTTGAATCGATGGATATTGTTCATATCAAGCCTCTTTATTCTGCTGTCCTTCACATGCCTTGTTGGAATCCTTACAGCCTCTGCAATATTCAACATGCCTTGAGTAGCAAGCAAAGGTTCATCAAGGCCATGATGATGGTGCCTATGATGCTCCCTACTAGCCCTTCTTTCTTGATGATGGACCTCTCTGGATTGCCCACATCTTCGGTCACGACTATCCCGACGATCCCTTCTATTGTTCTGGTCCCGTCGGTCACCTCCATCATGGTTATTTCATCTATAGTCATGATCTAAACCCGATGAAAAAGAAGATGACGATGAAGGGGAAGAAGAAGGGAAACTTGCTCCGTGCTGACGCCTATCACCCTTCCTTCAATGCTTGTGACCACGATCACGATCATGATCTCCTTTATCCTTCTTTTCCTAACTTGCCTCTCTGGATCCATTTTTTTCATTGGATCCATTTTGACCAAAACTTGGATTGTGAACTGTGGATTGTACATTCTGGTTAAGGGCTCCTTGAACAAAATCAAAGAGAGGGGAATCACTAAAGAAGTGGTTACTTCATCAATTGGGTCAAGCGGAGGTGGAAAGATGTTTGACCCCTTGCCCTTCATAAGCTCGTGCTAATGCTCCAACTGATGATCCCTTAATCTTTGCGCTTCAATGGGATGATAATCCCTTGAGTCAAGATCTCGCATCTCATTTTCTGCATGGAGATGTTGAAGCTCGTGTCATGCTAGCATTAATTAGAGCATTGTTGGAACAAATCAATTAGGTGGCAACACAATGTTGCCTTCCATGTCACGCCACTGCATCAATTCATCTTGATGTAAGATGAATATAAAGTCTGGTACATACTCATTAGGATGAGCATATACCACCCAAAATTGTTGAGGTACTTGAACTGCCCTAGGCGAAGATGGACTCCTATGAAAAGAAGACATTTTTTGTTAATAAACAATGTGCAGTTAAATTTTAATTTAATGATAATAATGATAATTTTTGTGTTCGTAGGATTTGACACTTAGGGTTCGAACAACGAGGGTACTAGATTTGACTAGGCTTAAATAGCACACAAAGAACTACAATCCCCAACAACGACACCAATGATGAGTGGCAAGGTACCCCTATGCCCAACCATATGAATTACAGGTGTTCACGTGCAATCTGCTCGAATTCCGTACACTGTAATTACTAAGTATACTAAAGCTAAATGGTGTGTGCGTGTTGTTCATTCGTTGTCTTCCCAGTCCCTCTTGTGGAATGCAGTTGTATGGTTAAGTATGACTGAGACATATGATTTTTATTGTTTTGTGTTTTTATGGAATTACTCACCTAAAACAAGAATAAAAGTAAGAGTGATTAAAAATAAAAGTGATTAATTGCTAAGGAAACTAAAGTCTAATCTAGCCTAACATAAGTAATCGTTCCCACTTCCCAGACACATCTTGAACTTCGTGCAAACACTGTTGGGCTATCAAACGCTAATTGTTTCTGAGCTACCAAGTGTCACATGTATGTTCAAAGGGGTCGTGCTTGTGTAATTTAACAATTTGCTTAATTGATCAAAATGAATTGTTGCACTAATAACACGAATGTAAAATGCATAAAATAAAATAAAATAAAATATAAATGCGTAAAAAAATAAATCTCAAGTGCTACAAGGATGAATCAAAGAGCTCGTCTTTATTACCAACACAATGGTGTGCTCAGGTACATCAATGCTTGAATAAACATTCGTTCACACTTAGACCTCCTACTGTGAGCACTTTGAAAATATTCGAACTTTCAAATAGACAGACTGCAAAAGTTTCGCTACTTGACTGCTAAAAACATGTTCCCAATTGTGTGCCTAGGCGATGTATTTATAGACCCAAGAGTAACGTGGGAATAACCACTCTAATAATACCTGCTTTAATAATTAGAGTAACCACTTTAATAATAATTACTCTAATAATTAGAATAACCGCTCTAATAATAATTGCTCTAATAATTAGAATAACTGCTCTAATAATTAGAATAACCGCTCTAATAATTAAAGTAACTACTCTAATAATTAGAGTAACCGCTCTAATAATAACCACTCTAATAATTAAAGTAACCGCTTCATCACAAATCATCTTACAATCTTCAATATCTTTCTTCTTAATCTCCCACCCAATTCCCCTTAACTTCTACCCTTGAAGCTCTATTTATAGTTGCTTCTAGGTAGTTACAAACATCATAAAAAACTAAGGTGGGTTACAAAGGGGTTAGTTATAACCACCATAGAGTTAAATGTTATAGTTGACAAACGTTTGTAGTTACAACCACCATGGAAATTAAAAAGCTATAGTTGACAAATATCCTATGGTTACAACATCATGGAAAATTAAAATTCAATTGCAACCACTAAGGAAAGTTACAACCACTATAAAAGAAGTTACAACCACCATGGTAATTAGTTATAATTAACACTTGTTCCATTTTTCGTACAAAATAGTTATATATATCTATTTTTTTTTAAATAAAGCAATTCACCTTCTCTTAACCAATGTCAGCCAAATTCATAACCCTTGCTAGGAAAATTTGGCATCGAACATTTTTCCAAAAAACTAAAGGAGGACTCAAGTTATTATACACACAGAACATCAATTTCATGGACACCATTTACTTCTGCATGAGCATAATGAAACAACAAAAATGTATTCACCTGTAACAATGTTGCTCCTGAGAATGTTGTTCGGCACCCCAAGAGTTTCCCAAGCAGATTCTGAATCGAGACAAAACTCAAGAGGAATACGCCTTAGTAATCAACAATCCTGAAACACATGCCAACAAACAATGTGTTAGTGTTAGCATGTCTCCTGAGCGGTGTTTCATAAACAATATTCACGATTCACTAACAAGCTAGATAGCGCTCCCTTGCTCCACTCACATGGATACTACGGGGACTACCAGCTGAACCCTCCAAATTCATCACCGCGTGCTGGTAGTTGGTGTCGCGCTCCAAGGAGCACACGGAACATCCCATAACACATCCCATGACACACCCAGTAAAAACACCCCAACGCAGAGTTGAACTACGCAACCCTCCCAGGCAAGGTCCTACTGAGTGTGGTAATGAGGTAGGTCGTAGCCTCCTCTTACTAACACATGGAACTGCCATGCCAGTATGGTTCCGAAGACACAAGGAGTGGAGGACCCCTTGTGCCCCCACGGCCCCCGAACCGTGGGAGAGGTAGCAGGCTACCAGCAACCCTGCTACCTCTCTCACAATTCTCCCTCGCTTAAAACGAACGACAACCTCGGAGCATGGCATACATCAAAACCAAGGGAGAATTCTATCAATTCCGGGGAAGTATGCCCATGCTATTCTGAGTCAATTCGAAGGGATCTTTGGTTCTGGAAGGTCCAACTGCTAGGGCCTAAGGCCATAAAGCATTTTCGTTGAACTTGACCGTCTTCCTAGGATCTGGACTCATCCTAACATCTAACACCCAAGTCAAGAGCATAATTCCTCAAGACTTGGATTGTCCATCCTTCCATACCTGGCCTAAAATGCCAACCTAAGGGAGGACATCGAGTGGTCTATCATTGCAACATGATAGAATGCACCAACCTAGGGATCCATGAGCTCCAAGGCATCCCCTGACTCGTTTGATCCCAAGATCTAGGGGTCTTAAGTTCAACACTCTTTGAATCTTAAGCCCCATTGCCTATAGAGCACTTTGAATGGCTCCAAGCACCTTCCTCTCGTGTTTGAGGCCAACTCCCATAGGAATTCGCTCTCGAATCCTATAAGGCACCACATGTCGCACCTCTTCTGATTTTTTTTCTCACATGGGAGGTTTCTCCATCCATCATCGGAGCAGCCAAGGTGGAAGGTCAATTGCTTGCTCCCTACAGAAGTCTAGGATCAAGTTTTCCTGGGACCTCAAGCACTTCAGTGGTTCCCAGCTATCGTCTGAGTCAGGATGATGTTTCCAGTAGATGAAGAACTCCACTTTCAATTCTACCCCGTGGCTAGTGGTCCGAAAGTTCCGAATGCATTCTACTCTCTTTCCTTGTATAGATTGTATACAAGGTCGCTCTCTAAGTGAGAGGCTTCTCTCCAGATATGGGAAATCATCCAGTAAAGACTTCAGCATGCTAACATGAAACACTGGATGGACTCGGTCCATATTGTTCGGTAGCTGAAGCTTATATGTTACAGGGTTAATTTTATCAATGATCTGGAAGGGACCATCATACTACCTCATCAGCTTGGCGGTAGTTCCCTGTTTCCGTTTAAACTGTCATGGGTCCAATTTCAAGAGAACCCAATCATCCACCTTGAATTCACGAGGCTGGCATTTTCAATCGGCATATTTTTTCATTTGTTGCACTACCCTCTCCAGATGATACTTTGCTATATCAACATTTTCAGACCACCTCTTCAAGAATTCATCTAATGTGGGATGCCAACCTTGCAACGAGGGGGAGACCATATGAGGGGTAATGAGCTGCCTTCCCATTACCAATTCTACAAGAGAAAACCCTGTAGCTGAGGACTTCTGGATGTTATAGCTCAGCTGGGCAATCCCTAATAGAAATGGCCAGTTCTTTTGGTCACTACAAACATAGTGACGCAGGTACTCTTCAAGTACCTGATTCATCCGTTTCATCTATCCATCAGTCTGCGGATGAAAGCTCGTTGACAATTTGAGGGTGGTACCCATCATGCCAAATATTGCTCGCCAGAAAGCACTTGTGAAGCATGGATCACGATCTGAAATGATGCTCATGGGTAACCCAAAATATCGAACCACCCTGTCAAAATAATATGTTGCTGTGTCCTCAGCTGAAAACTGTGATGGACAGGGAATGAATATGGCAAATTTAGAGAATTTTTCCACCACAACAATAATGCTGCTTAAACCCTGAATATTTGGCAATCCCGTGATGAAGTCCATAGACACTGTAGCCCATGGAAATGGAGGGATTTCCAAGGGTAGCAGAAGACCTCCCGGACGCTCCGTAGACCCCTTATCCTACTGGAACACTAGACACTTCTGGATATAAGCAATCACATCTCGATACATTTTTGGCCAGAAGAAGGTTCTCTCAATGAGAGCTAAGGTCCTTTGTTGTCCCGGGTGCCCTGCCCACTGTGTGTCATGGCATTCTCAGATGATCTCCTTGCATAGACCGTCCCAATTCGAAATGCATATTTGGTTATCTTGAAACCAAAGCAGTTCATCCCTCATTTTGAACTATGGTGCTCACCCAGTTTCTATCAACTTCATTAAATCAATGATATGGGGGTCCCTTTTCAACCCATCTTGAATTCTTGTCAGCAACACTTCGTCACATTGAACGTGTGAAGTTTGTGGCCCAATGATGGAAAAGAGCTAAGAGGCAGGTTGAGGACGGCGACTCAATGCATTTGCCACCACGTTCTCCTTCCCAGGACGGTAAGTCAATTGCAGATCAAATTCAGACAACATGGCCAACCATCGAGCTTGTTTGGGTCTCAGCTTCGTTTGATTCATCAAGTAGCTAGTGGCCAGGTTATCCGTCTTCACGAGGACACGACTTCCCAGCAAGTAGTGTCTCCATGCTCTCAAGCAATGGACAATAGCAAACGTTTCCTTTTCATGGACTGGCCACCTTTGCTCTACTTGATTTAGCTTCCAACTTTCATAAGTGACAGGATGACCTTCCTGTAGCAAGACGCCCCCAATTGCATTGTCACTGGCATCCGTGTGAACCTCAAAGGGTTTTGAGAAATCGGGCAACGCCAACACTGGATGGGAGGTTAAAACCTCTTTGATCCTCTTGAAGGCTTTCTGACAATTTGTGTCCCACTCCCATGCAACTTCTTTCTTTTGCAGATTGGTCAGAGGAGCAGCAATTCCTGAGAAATTTTTGATGAATTTCGGATAGAAAGTAGCTAACCCCATGAACTGTCTGACCTCATGCACATTAGTGGGAGCGGGCCATTGGCGCACAACCTCTACCTTCTTTGGATTTGGCTTTACTTGCCCATACCCCACGAGATGCCCTAAAAATTTTAGCTCTGAGCAGCAAAATTCACATTTTTCTTTCTTAACATATAGCTAATTTTCTCATAGCTTCTCAAGGACCATCTGAAGGTGGAGGACATGTTCCTCCATTGACTAGCTATAAATCAAGATGTCATCAAGATAAACGACCACAAATTTATCTAGGAAGGGTCGAAATATCTCGTTCATCAAGGTACAAAATATAGCCGATGCATTGCAAAGCCCAAAAGGCATTACGGTCCATTCATACGAACCATACCGCATTACACATGCAGTTTTTGCTTCGTCCCCTTCCGCAATGCAAACCTGGTAGTACCCTTGTCTGAGGTCGAGTCGGGTAAAATATTGAGCCCCTGCCAATTGATCGAACAAGTCAGACATGAGCGGTACTGGATACTTGTTCTTGATCGTGTGTTTATTCAACAGTTTATAATCACAGCAGAGGCATAGCGTTCTGTCCTCCTTGGTAACAAATAGCACTGGTGCCCCATAAGGGGATTTTGAGGGACGAATGTATCCCTTAGACATTAAACCTTCCAGCTGCTTTTTCAGTTCCCCCAATTCTGGTCCTGTTAACCGGTATGGCCTTTGGATAGGAGGATCAGTGCTAAGCTACAATTCGATTTTGTGATTCACTACTCTCCGAGGTGGCAAACTACCAGGCAGTTCAGGTGGCATCACATCTTTAAACTTATCGAGCCCCTGTGCTATGCATGGGTCAACAATAGCTTAGGATCCACAAGCCTCAGAAGGATCACCAGTTTGCATAGCTAGCAAAAATTTCCTGGTAGGGTCCCTGGCCTAATGTTTCATCACCATTGGTGATACAATCTGGGGGCTAACATTCTCATCCTTTCCCATCTGTGCTCCATGAGTTTGAACGATACATGGGGATCTTTCATGTGAAATAAAAATCAGGTCTAAATGTGGAGCTGTGAAAACTTTGGCCTTACGTAAAAATTTTTTCCCCAAAATGACCTCAAAGGAGTCCATATCTAGAATTGAAAAATCTAGCACTCCTTGCCATGAGCCTACTCGAACAAGGACACCACGACACATCCCGATGCACCGAAGGGGTCTGAACTTGGCCAGCTTGCATGATGCTTGCACGGGTTCCATCTTTAGCTGCAAGTCCTTCACCATGGCTGGAACCATGTAATTGTGGCTAGCCCCATTATCAATTAGGACACTTAGCTGACTCGAGCTCACAGTGATTAGGGCCAATTGAACCTAGTGTAGAGTATCAGGATTAGGATTTTGGGAGTTTCCAGCTCCCGACCTCTGTGTAACCATGTCTGATAACTCCATCATCACCGTTAGCCTTCGTTGTTCCCCAGACGTGCTTCCATCAGTGATATGAAGGCATGGTTCAGGACGATAATCGAGTGCCATCAATTGTTTCCCAGGGGCTGGCCCCTGCCTAGCCTCAGTCCTTCCTGAACTCAAGGGGTAATTCCATGCCAAGTGATTTCCACAACACAAGAAGCACTGAATTGGCCCCTTAAAGACGCCTCCTGTAAACTGCTTCTTCTTGGCCCCAGGTTGCCACTTGCTCCCTGTATCTTTGCGTTTTTGTTGGGAGCCTTGGTTCCCTGGAGGACCACCCATCGGGTGACTGCCTTGCTGAACTGATTTGAAGGTGTTTCCACCCTTGATGGATCCTGTATCTGTTTTTTGAGAGTGGGAGGGCATGCCATGCTTACCCTTCCCAAGCTTGCCCTTATCTGGCTTCGTTGCCTTGAAGTCCAGAAAAGTGCCAGTAGCCACAATAGCCTCTGTGAGGGAGTCAATGCCTCTTCGACGCAATTCCATTTGCGCCCATGGTTGTAGCCCATTTACAAATTTGAAGAAACGATCCCGATCTCCCATATCGGGAATCAGCAACATAAGCTCTTGGAAGCTATTGATATAATCCTCAAGCTTCCCTGAATGTTTTAGGGTCTCTAGCTTGGTTCTAGCGACCCATTCAGAGTTCCCAGGACGGAACTATTTGATCAATGCAGCCTTAAAACTGTCCCATGTCTCGATCTTTTTTGTCGTGGTGCCCTTTTCTTGGGTACGAAGGAGGCTAAGCCACCATAGCTTAGCACTTCCGATGAGAAATTGTGATGTTGTGGAGACCTTTTGGGTTGTAGGAACACCCTCGGTATTTAGGTACATCTTCGCATCATGAAGGAAGGTATCGATTTTAGCATCATTTCTCTCGCCATCATAAGAACTCGGTTCTNAGAAGGCATCGATTTTAGCATCATTTCTCTCGCCATCATAAGAACTCGGTTCTCTAGCTTTGATATGGGCTATCGCTACTGGCTCATCTGCCAAGCGTCCTGCCAAGGAGAATTTCAGGATGGCGTTTTCAATTTTCAAATCAGATAGTTCCTAATTTACCCCCACCACGATATCCTCCAGAACTTTCACCCGACCAACTAAGTCCTCAACCAAGGATGCTTTTGTTTGTGCCTCTTCCAAGGATCCGAATAGATCCTTGTAGAGGTTGATCATGCGATCTAGACGACCTTCCAAAATCGAAACCTTAGCCTCTGCCAATTTCACCTTGTCCTTGGAGCAAAGATCCATCTTTTCTTGTGGCAAATCAACATCTTTCAGAATGTGATGGATCACATCCACGTTCTCTGGACCAGGATGGGCTAAGGCCTCATCAATTGCCTTGACATTCTTCCATAACGTTTGAAACTTAGTCTCATCTTGACCAAGTTCTATTTCGGCCTCAATTTCTGGATTTGTTTGAACATCAGCCATGTCACTTGGTCCGCCAGGCTCCATGTTTGCCAAAGGGAGCTTTAGCACAATGCCACCCTCCAAGGGAGTGGCTAGCAGAAGCTGAGAATGGTGAAAACAGAAACCTCACAAACCACAAACCCTGATACCCACTTAGCAAGAAACTTTTATCAACAACTAAAACTGTAAGGCTCTGATACCATCTGTAACAACATTGTCCCTGAGAACGTTGTTCGGCACCCCAAGAGTTTCCCAAGCAGATTCTGAATCGAGACAAAACTCAAGAGGAATACGCCTTAGTAATCAACAATCCTGAAACACATGCCAACAAACAATGTGTTAGTGTTAGCATGTCTCCTGAGCGGTGTTTCATAAACAATATTCACGATTCACTAACAAGCTAGATAGCGCTCCCTTGCTCCACTCACGTGGACACCACGAGGACTACCAGCTAAACCCTCCAGATTCATCATCGCGTGCTGGTAGTTGGTGTCGCGCTCCAAGGAGCGCACGCAACATCCCATAACACGTCCCATGACACACCCGGTAAAAACACCCCAACGCAGAGTTGAACTACGCAACCCTCCTAGGCAAGATCCTACCGAGTGGGGTAATGAGGTAGGTCGTAGCCTCCTCTTACTAACACATGGAACTGCCATACCAGTATGGTTCCAAAGACACAAGGAGTGGAGGACCCCTTGTGCCCCCATGCCCCCGAACTATGGAGGAGGTAGCAGGCTACCAGCAACCCTGCTACCTCTCTCACACCACCAGTATGCACTTTATCGGGCTGGGCAGAGGAAGCCAGTCATCCTAAAAACAGCATTGACAAGAACTACTGAGCCACAGATATCTCTTCCAGCCTCTCCAAATTCTGCAACCCTCCTGGAGCAGGGAAAAATCCTCACCGGCCGCTGGTTGAAGTATATCTTCTTAACCTGAATGATAGAAAAGAGGCGTACATTGCTAACAAACCGAGTCCAAGCACTTTAGTTGGATGCATGCCGTTGCTGGGCAAGACAGCAATAGCCCACAGCAACCAGGCGACCAGGAATCCGAGCGTGCAGAAAAGACTGTCGTCCTCCTCGGGAATCACAAACGCAGGTGCCTCAATCCATGCTTTCATAACCATGGCAGGGTTGTTCCCAGTGCCACCAGCCTCTTAAACATGGGCCCTACGTAGCATCCTGACATTGTAATCTGAACTCCATCTTGCCCGCCGTTGATGGCCAACGTGATGTTTGCAATCAGATCCCCAAAAGAATTGCCCCACGCCATCACTGTGAGTCCCAGAATTGACGGAGAAAACCCCAATATCACTCTCGGAGCACTGTAACAAGTTCACTTACTTGTGTTGTTGTTGTGGATGAAATTGTGGATTTTGCTGGTGATGGATTGAAGATCGGGAGCACTTTTATGTCTGTGCGCTACAGGAAGTTGATGAGAAAAATCACGACTGCAAATGCTGCTGCCACCATCTTCAGGGCGATTCGTATCACACCACCTATCCCTGTGCTCAGCCCCATTATTGCTGCCTTTCACTGACTCTGTGTTCCATCTTGGTGAGAAATGGTATGTGGTGGTTACTGCGTTGTATTGTCAAAGTAAATGAAACTGCAGACGTCTAAGGCAACATCAACTTTGGATATGAACAAAACCAAGTCCATGAGATCGTTTGAACAATGCTGGTAATCATCCCTTTTTAATAACCTGCTCATACTGATGCTGCAACTCTTCAGCATTGAACAAGTGATATATATCACAACATAGCACCCACACAGAGGAGTCCCGAAAAATATGATAGAGTTACAAGACCAAAAAGCTCTATTTGCCGTGCCAATACCAGGGCCCTTCTTCAGCCAACGCCAGCATTGATGTGGTTTCATCACCCCCTTATTTAATCAGAATTTTTCCTTCAAATGCACTATATACTGAGAATAATTTTAATAAAATAGCTGTCAAAGTCTTCTCCATGAAATGGTAGAAATGTGCCAACAAAAACATTAAATGATTGGAGGCTAGAAAAAACTGATAACATACCAGCCTACTTTGCTTTACAAGACATATGACAGGGAAATGTTAAACTTTGTATGTTGTATGCAGGTAACCAGTTTCTTTCCCAGAACAAGGCATACGTAATGTTTTTTTTTTATTATTAAATTAACGTGACGGTTGGTATTGATAAAATGGAACTAAGTGATCCACTGTGAGGCAAACATTGTGATTTATTATTTGTTAATTACAGATCGGACAATCAAGGTTAGCTTCTTTGACGGAAGCAAGCCATGTTTAGTCAAGAATATTAATGAATTGAGCTGTGCATAAAAGTTTCTTTGATGGTTGTTTGGTGTGAACTTGGAATCATTTTCCAATTGACGGTCTCCATTGTGGGTAGGTATTTCATCACAAAAATTGATGTAAGTCGTTGCTGGGTGAGTCTTACCAAACTTTCAGGAATAAAGAAGCACTGGTAGCTGCTGCCGCTGCCGCTGGCCCCTTCCTGTCATTCTCAGCAATAAAAGTAGAATATGCCACTTGGGAAATGACCTGCAATTTTCTAGAAGCACATAAATATGTGCATAGTGCCGTAGAATAATGTTGTTCTGAACCAGTTCTTTCGTTTTCATGGATTCGTACCGGTGCATTTCATTGTGACCAAACTTGACGGTGACCCATTTACATGAGATACATTTTTGCGTTCCCATGTCAATGTCACATCATATTTTAATAAAATTCAGGGAATGCCAAATGACTGCAACTAACAATATATTTAACAATCTAAAAACAACTAAGAATTTACAATTTGAAAGAAGAAAAGGATTTTGAACATAATCCACCTAAAACACAACACCACATCGTGAAAGGCATCCTTAGGAAGATAACATATCTGTACAAGATTGGTGATGAAATAGCACTAGCTGTGGGAAATAATAGTGTTTTTTAAATGTATTTTTAATATTTTTACGTGGGTGAAGAAGACATTAAAGGCAATGCAACTCCTGCCCTGCTCATATACATGGAAAGCTCAACACAGTTCCAACTATCCAAATGAGCTACTATGGACATCTTACAGCACATCAGTGAGAATTCACTTAACAATTCACCTTTGCAAGGGAGGCCTCCCAGTTATGACAAGTTTAAAGGTTTGGATGTTTGTGATGTGCAGCAAGGTGGATAACAAAACTCTTCGTATTCATACCATTGTGTTAAGGACTCATTAAGTACAAAATTCATGCATGCCACTATGTAAAGGGTTTCTCATGAAGTACAGAACTCAACAAGTACCAAACTCAACTCATGCTTACTATGCATATGCATACCATTGTGTTTAGGGTTCATCAAGTACACGACTCAACCCGTGAATTGTGCATCTGCAATTCATCAGTAAGTAACCCAAATAGTGTTGATAAAGTACAATGCAAATGATCAATAACATATGCAAGTTATGTTTTTTACTTTTTTTTTTAACAGTATATGAATCAAGACTGTGGCAGGTGCCACAGGTAAGCAAAAAAATGGTGTACAAGTTTGCAAGACTACAAATGTAAGAGAAACCGCAGGATTGCAATACAAGAAAGCAGATAATCCACGGCTGAAGTACAACAGAGAAATATCTAAAATTGCAGTTCCTTGTCACTCTGTGAAAGGCAGGAAGTTCCAAATTGAGAGACGTTGCAAAAGCCATGACCTTGTGTGGAAACATAGTTACTACAAACTACAAGAAATGGAGCAAGAAACAATAAAGGGGAAGAAAAGGTCTTCCAACGTTTTGCAAGCTTAAATTTCTACAAATCCCATTTTAACATCGATTTTGACAGCTGGATTTTTTTCACCATTTTCCTTTAGTTTTGGTGCCAGTGAATTCTTATTTTAACAGCTGAATTTTTTTTCACCATTTTCCGTTAGTTTTGGTGCCAGTGAATTCTTATTTTGACAGCTGGGTTTTTTTCACCATTTTCGGTTAGTTTTGGTGCCAATGAATTCTTAGTTTTTTATTTATTTTACATTTCCTGACGTTATATGCATTTGATTTCTCATTCTGTTTCATTTCTACGAAAGGATATAATCTTAACTATCTTTGATTAAAGTGTTAAATTTCATGACATTCAATTATGTATTTAATCCAATATGTTTATTTTTAACAGCAAAACAAAAGGATGTGCACTATACTTTCATTTAATTATGCATTTTGATAAACTACTATACCTCTGAGACAAGGACTAACAACAGTATCAATATAACCAAAATTTATAAGGAAATAATTGGATCTGGTTTATTTCCCACTTCCAACAGAACCTGGCGGCTTATGACTTGTTTATAATGAAAGGGGTGCCTTTATTGAAAGCTACATTTCAGAGGCTCAAAATGATCACGAACTTGTTCATGCTTCTTCGTGAATAAATAGCTGCTCCCCTGATAATATCACCTAATGGAATAAATAGCAACTGCACTTGACTGACAATTCCAAATTGAATAAAAACAAAGATCCTACATTCTAAAACTAAAATCAGGCGGAAGGAACTGACAATAGTATTTGGGGAGGGGATATTAAATATTAAGATTCTTTTGGTAGCTAACGTTTGCTCTTGATCAAACTTGGCAGAAGCTCTTCAACTACCGAAATGTTGGTAGTTAGGTTTGCTACCTTTCCTGATTGAACCAACTTTGTGATGAAATTGGAGGAATTATCCCAATCTGAGGCAACTGGCACCTTCACCCTGAGAGTGCAAACATTTTCAAAATTCTGTAGGAGCTCTTCCACCTGGAATCACAATGATTACAATAAATCAACTTGAGTGTAGTTGTTATCAAAAGAAATGAAATTGCCAAACTAACTTTAAAAATAGAATAGCTTGATGCAAAAGTTGATGATGTATATATCTGTCCAAATTATCATATGAAGTTGACAAAATATCGCTACTGCAAAAGCAGACTTTAACTGGAATCTCAGTGACATTGATGATCCAAGGAATCATATCAGTATCAATATAAGGATCAATCAATTAACAGTCCAGACACTTCATGCACCATGATCACAATGTTAGGGATATCCAATTTCTGCTAACAAAGTAATAGATTACTGAGATTGAGAAAAGAAGCATGCAGGGATGCTTTATGAAGTTTATACCCTTTTCTGTGAGCTTCTTTTCTAGGTTATTCATACAGCTTTGTTTTTATCATAGCTAGGGGAAAGGACTTCCATCAACAGATTCGAGAAAGCCGGCTATGATAGCGTTAACTCTATAAAGAAAATTAGCCAGAGAATTGACGAGATTCAATTCGATGGTTTAGTCTGCATAAAATTCTAGTTGTGAAGTATTATAAAGCCAAAGGATTAAGATGATCTCCAGCAAAGGAGCAATACTTTCATAGACAATAACGAAACATTAAACCGAGATTGCATGCATGACTAATAATGCAGCAAGGAGAGGCCTATTCCGAATAGATAAGGAACATAAACCTAAGGAAAAGGTTTCAATTTCTAATCATTAAAGAGGAAAAACACAAAATAGAATTCACTTACCATGTATTTGGCGTTGGAAGATAAGGCACTGCTATTATTGGCTTCTCCGTGTGAATCCTCACCAGAGAAATGCACAAGCAGAACCCCGTTCTCTCTGCAAACATCAGCCAAATTGAGAGCCGCTGCAACATTGCTCCTGATGGCCTCCACCTTGTGTGATTCACACCAATCCACAGTACTCCTCACACTGATCCCTGCAGCATTCCACACATGGGTGGGCTTGGCATTCTCAATCTCAGCCTGGATCTGAGCCCTATCCTCCAGCCTGGAAGTCCCATACTCAACACTGATCCCCTGCTTTGCACAAATCTGGCCAAGAAGCTCCCCCAACTTATTATCCTTTCCATAGATCAGGAACCTGTAAGCAGCAGAAGCTCCATTGACAGGTGTTGAACTCAAAACAGCACTCTGTGAATCCTCCTTCACTGTATCAGTTGACTCAGCACCTCTTTCCACACCTGCCATTGCCAGCATTCTTGGGTGGGGAAGCAGAGCCCCTGAAACATCACCCCACCAGCCAGGATTGCTGAGATACCAATCCATGGTTTTCTTCAACCCATCCTCCCACTTGGTCCTCTCAGACCATCCCAGTTCCTTGAGCTTCTTATCATCCAAGTAATACCTCTGATCATTGAAAGGCCTGTTCTCCACAAACTTGATCACGGTGTCAGGATCCCGGCCAAAAAGAGCACAGATATCCTTGGCAACATCAATGACCCTTCTCTCCTTCTGGGTCCCAATGTTGTAGACATGCCCTACTGCCCCTCTGTGCAGAACAACCTCAAAGGCCTCTGCAACATCCTCACAGTAGAGGTAGCTCCTGACATTAGATCCATCACCGTGAATTGGGAGGGGCTTACCGTTCATGGCCAGAAGAATGAACTTGGGGATGAGCTTCTCAGGAAATTGGTTGGGTCCATACACATTATTTCCCCTGGTGGTGATCACAGGCAAACCATAGGATCTTCCATAGGCCATCACCAGCATCTCAGCTCCTGCTTTGGTTGCAGAGTAGGGATTAGTGGGCAGCAGCTGAGAAGCTTCATGGTTGCCCTCAATTGCATCCTGCTCAGTCTCCCCATACACCTCATCCGTGCTCACATGGATGAATCTGCGAATGGATCCCGTGACCTTGCAGGCCTCCAGCAGCACATGGGTGCCGTAGATGTTGTTCTTGGTGAACTCAAAACTGTTGCCGAAGGAATTGTCAACATGGGTCTGAGCAGCAAAATGCATGATGGTGTCGATCCTCTCGGTTTCCAGCAGATAATGCACCAGATCTGCACTGCCGATGTCCCCCTTGACGAATTTGAAATTGGGGGAGCTCCTGGACGGATTCAGGTTCTTGAGATTCGAACAGTAATCCAGCTTGTCCAGAACAACGATCTTGTAATGCGGGTACTTCCTCACCAGCCTGTTTGCAACATGGGAGGCTATGAATCCCGCGGCTCCTGTAACCAGAATGCTCTGCGGCTCGTACACACCACAATTCTTGATGCCATTCTCCATTCTTGCTGCTGCCGAAGAAGAAGAAGAAGAAGAAGAAAGAAGAATAAACACAACCCACACAACTTTACTGGCCTTCTGCCCCTCTCTTGATTCTGCTGCTGCTGCAAAGGCTCAAAACCACAGATTCGTTGCAAGGCTCAGCAGAAATGCTGCGGTTTTCTGCAAGACCAACCAGGAAAGATGGAGGATGCTAATTGCTCGCTGCTGATATCTCTGCGAGAACCCACCACGAAAACAGGACTCGCAGACTTGGATTTTGGCAAGAAAACTCTGGATCCAGAGATGGGATCTGGAATTACAGCTGAGTGAAGATGAGTGAGGATCCATGGGGACTTGTTGCAGGTATTTGTAGGCCGCCTTGGATGTCCGCAAATTTTTTATTTTTTTTCTTCCGCCCTGAAAGGGGGCATCTGCGTGGTTGGTATCACGTTAATCAGGTCTAAGTCCACTGTCCTACCTGGCAGATGCAGCAAGCACAAGATTCATTTGCATGGTGGTTAAGGCACGGTAGAGTATAATTAGACATATATGATATATACCGTGGATGGTGGTTAAAAGCATGTGGGAGACACTTAGCTTAGAAGTAAAATTCTAAGTATATCTTTGTAAGAATAATTTAAAAATGAAAACCAGGAAACTTAAATCCTCGGGATTCATATTTGCACACAGATTGTTGGGCAATGTCTCCACCAATGTCTCCACCATGCTTTCATGATGGATAATAAGATATACATTATACACATTACCATGCATGAGCATACACGGTTGTTAACCCATGGTAATTAAGCTACTCACCTAGAAACTGATGCTTAGTAATGCATAGTAGTTAAGGTACTAGAAACTTATGCTTAGTAATGCATAGTAGTTAAGGCACTAGAAACTTATGCTTAGTCATGCATAGTAGTTAAGGCACGGTGGAGACACTACAACCTGATTGACCACTTGAAAAGTGTAATATGTATCATTATATGCATTACTGAAAAAGTGAAAATTTCTAAGTATATCTTCATCCTAATAATTTAAAAGTGAAAAAGAAACTTTGAACCTTTAACCTCTTGCAAAATGCAATCCACCAAAAAGTGTAGTATGTATCATGTATGTCTCATTATCCATTATAAAAGCTAAGTATCTCTTGGTACTATTACCATTAGCCTCTTGCTTGAGATTTGAAATGCATACTTGCTATGTTATTTGGCTAATGAAAATGAAATCAATTTTTATTTTATTTAAATAAGTGTTCCTATGCCTCACCCCTACATCGGCCTAGCAAGGGTGGGGCCCATTGATATACAAGGGTAGGACCCAAAGACACATAAGCAAGGCCGATGATGATCACCAAAGATGCATGAGCCAATACAATGACCATGCAGATCACCAAAGATGCATGAGCCAATACAATGACCATGCATAATAGTTAAGGCAAACCGGATACACTTTCTGGGGATAGTTGGGTTGCATTGAATTTGCATTTTAGGAAATAAGAATTTTCTTATTTGCTGAAAAAAAACAAGCTTCTGGCTATGAGAAATTTTTTCTAAAAGCGAGGGACAGTCACATTTCTGTCTGCACAAAAAATTTACAGGAGAAGTTTGGTGAGAAATTTGTGGCTGTTTTTTAATTTTGGCTGGTGGAGACTGAAATCTTGATCTGATTTATGGATCTCATAGATCTGTGTTGTGGGAAATGTGCAGGGCCATGTCTACGGAGTGAAAATGTGTGTCTCATCAACGGTTTGGCAGATTCTCTCAATTCAGAATTTTGTTGGCTCGTTGTGATGGGTTCCCAATGTTTGCGCTGCATTTTTGCAAATTCATGGCGCAAACTTGCTACTGGATGTTAACTACAGGAATCAACGCGCGAGTTCGTGCTAGATTTCGGCGAATTCAGGGCACAGCTTTCGGGTTTTTCTTATTCGTGACGCAACGTTTTGGTTCTTAGATTTTTATGGGTCCAAATACCCATTTTGGTTTCACATCTTTTTCTACTTATCTTGATTCTTTTGAGCACAGACTAATGGCTTTTCAACTTCCTCGCAGAAATTTGCTCTGCTTTCCACCGTCCCAAATTCTGTGCCGCAGAAACAATGCGGATATCATACAAGGACAACCATGTGCGCCAACCAAGTTTGAAATGTGAATTTTTTAAAAAGCTTTACTATTTGAACGACAAGTCATCATCATAGACTTATCGATATGAATCCTTTTCCACGTTTCATTTGTACTTATTTACGTCTCCTTCTTTGGAGTTAACTTTGACTTTAATGTGTCAGTACATGGTTTTCCTTCAACTTTAATGTGTCAGTACATGGTTTTCCTTCATCTTTTAAGGTCGATAGGCACCATTTACAGACATCCGTAATAGAAAGGACTCCATTGGATATTTTCAGTCACACCCAAGATCTATCTTAGCATATGCATTTGTAACAAGCATATGCATTTGTACCAAACATACACTTTCAGCTTATGCATTTGTACCAAACATACACTTTCAGCTTATGCATTTGTACCAAACCGACACTTTGTTCTTTTGATAGGTTAACATTCTCCATTGTAAAAGATTATAGGTTTGATTATAACAATTTTGTAGAACTTTTCCTTTTAATCTAACAGGGATTCTCTATCACAAAACACATTGCTAGCTTCTCAATCATTACAATTAATTTTATCATCTATTTAAACAAATAATCCAAGTACTTGGATTGCTTAAGTAATTTTTTTATTTTGAATTATAATCTTTATGTCTATATTAACTGCTATTCCACTAATAGTGTACTTAATATGTTTTGTTTTACTTCTACTAATCCTCAACTTTGCAAGTTTCCATTTTCATACTTGAAACTCCTTGGATTTATCCACCAAAACCAAATTATGAGCAAAGAGCATGCACGAAGGGATATCATTACACATGGGTTTTCTTTTCTAGAAGTTTTTTAGTTAGTTCATCCATAATAATGGCAAACTAATAAGAGCTTAGAGTAAATAGGCGGCTCAAGTGGTTAGCTTATTGTCTTGTTAAGCAAGATATTGATAGTTCAAATCATACTTAAGACACTATTATGTTTCTCTATAATTATTCTAAATTATCATGTTGTCTATATGTTTGAAGTGTACTTATGGTCATTCTCTTAGGTTTTGACACCGTGCTTGAATTTATAGTTATAATAGGTGATGAGTGGTGAGCAATCTTTATACCCAACCATACAAATCACAAGCATACGCAAGTGACATGATCATAAACTATGAACTAGACCAGCTTGATACTCAAATAGCTAAGCATTCGGTTGCAAGTCATTGTCTTCCCAATTATACTCATGTGGCCCTTAGTGCGTATAGTTAAGTATAACTAAGGCATATGATAAATGATGTTGTAAAGCCATAACTAAAATATTATTAAAATGTAAAAATTAATTCTAAAATTAATATAATGCAAAAATTAAGAGCTAAGCTATTCTATACAATAAGTTTCCATTCCTAGTTTCTTGTACACATTTTAAAATTATGTAATTACCACTAGGTTACTAAGTGGTTATTGTTGGGCAAACCAAGTAAATGCTTTGTTGGATGATATGTGTTATGCTCAAAGCTAGTCATTAATTTGCCATATGATAGATAATGTTATAGGACTATAACTAAACTATTATTAAAATGTAAAAATTAATTCTAAAATTAATACAATGCAAAAATTAAGAGCTAAGCTATCCTAGGTAATAAGTATCCATTCCAAATTTCCAATACACATTCCAAAATCATGAAATTGCCATTGGGTTACCAAGTGGTTATTGTTGGGTGAACCAAGTAAATGCATTGTTAGACAATATGTGTTATGCTCAAAATCAGTCATACTTTTGCCATATGATAGATGACATTGTAGGGCCATAACTAAAATATTATTAAAATGTAAAAACTAATTCTAAAATTAAAATAATGCAAAAATTAAGAGCTTGACTAGGATTAGTAGATGATATGTGTTATGCTCAATACCATTCATACTTTTGCCACCATAACTATATTGTAATGAAACATAAATAATTAACTAACTACATGCAAATTGATGAATCATCAATTGGCTGGGATATCTAACAAAAAGTCAATTTTTGGTTAGCTTTGATATCTTAGCTCCGATATCTTTAGTCTTGATATCTTGGCCCCGATATCTTGGCTCTGATATCTTAGCCTTGATATCTTAGCCTTGATATCTTGGCTCTAATATCTTAGCTCTGATACTGGGTCACATGCTACATTATCATATATCCGATATCACAGGGTATGTGCCGACCTATAAGTATAATGCTTGGGCACATGGTTTGGGCATAGTTTTGTCAATAGAGTAGTTGAACTCTTGCAATTTTATTCCGTAATCTTAGAGAACAATCAGTGAGTGCCCGCAAAGTGGATCTGAGTCAGTTTTACAGAGTCTAATTCGAGTGGCAATGTACCTGGACATATTCCATGAACAACAATAAGATTGAGATTAATCCTTATTCATTGCAGCACTTTGACTTAGATTAAAATTATTTTTAATGCAATTTATATTTCATGTACTTAGTTAATATTTACATTTCCATGCATATTAATTAATTAAGTACATAAGTATGACTGCTTCGAGCATGCATATGACTCTTGGTAATTGATGAGTGGTGAGGTACCCCTACACTCAACCATATGAATACGAGCATTCACGCATGATCCGGTCGAACTCCGTAGATGGGCTAGTTGTGGTATCTAGATAATTACAAGTTGATCGTAGTTTGTTGTCTTCCCACTTGGACTAGTAATTGCTCTGTCACGTATGGTTTAGTCCAGAGTGAGGTGTATGATGTGGTCCTAAGCTAGTGCTACTCCTAGAGGCAATGGAAATAACTTTGATTAACCTAAGAGGGAATGGGAGAAGAGATTCTAAACTAGCCTAAGTGCAATGAGCATTCGTCCTTAATCATCCGTACACATCTTGGACCTCATGTACTACTACTGGGTTTACCAAGTGCATGTCCTAGGTACGCTACTGGGATACCAAGTAGTCACACTTAAATGCTCGTGATTAAGTCATACTCATTATGCGTTTAATAACAAGGATAGTAAATGAAGGGTAAGAAATATTAATTAGGAAAACAATAAATAACAATAATAGTAAGCAATTAAAACTAAGTGAATGTTGCAATGATGAAGTAATCTTGATCTTTATTGTCGGTCATGTGCGTGTCCAAGTATGTCACACTCGAATAAAGGTTCCATACAATTAGAATCATCACACTGTGAGCATGCACTGGGGAAGGGGTTGAGATGAACTAAAAAATGATAAAAAGACTATACTCTAACACTAACTTACTTCTAAAATTTGACTCTTTCCTATGCACCCACATGTGGTATTTATAGGCTTACATAGGAACCACGATATTGTGTATCTGATATCATTAGCTAGGCCATGATATTGCGTACCCGATATTGCGGGTCCAATATTGAGGGTCTCAAAAATCATGGTTCATCAGTAATCCTAGCAACACTTAACATTTGGTAATTGATGAAGCGGTTATTCTAATTATTAGAGCAGTTATTATTAGAGAAGTTACTCTAATTATTAGAGCGGTTATTATTAGAGCAGTTACTCTAATTATTAGAGCAGTTATTCTCGGGTTACTCCCAGGTCTATAAATACAGCACCCAGGCACACAATTGGGAGGATGTTTTTAGTAGTCAAGTAGCAAAACTCTTGGAGTCTGTCTATTTGAAAGTTAGAATATTTTCCAAGTGCCCACAGTAGGAGGTCTAAGTGTGAACAGATCTTTATTCAAGCATTGATGTACTTGAGCACACCATTGTGTTGGCAATAAAGACAAGCTCTTTGATTCATCCTTGCAACACTTGAGATTTTTTTTCTTACACATTCATATTTTATTTTATTTTATTTCATGCACTTTATATTTGTGTTATTAGCGTAGTAATTCATTTTGATCAATTAAGCAAATTGTTAAATTACACAAGCACGACCCCTTTGAGCATACGTGTGACACTTGGTAGCTCAAAAACGATTAGCGTTTGATAGCCTAGTAGTGTTTGCACAAAGTTCAAGATGTGTCCGAGAAGTGGGAATAGTTACTTGTGTTAGGCTAGATTAGACTTTAGTTTCCTTAGCAACTAATCGCTTTTACTTTTAATTACTCTCACTTTCATTCTTATTTACTTAGCTTTTATTTACCTTAATTGTTGATTATTTATTGTTGTCTATCTAGTTAATATTTCCTTTATCATCAATTACACTTCCTATTGTTAACGTATAATGAGTATGACTTAATCACGAACATTTAAGTGTAACTACTTGGTAACCCAGTAGCGTATCTAGTAGTGCTCAAGTAATGTGTGCTTGGAAATCCCAAAAGTAGTACACAAGGTCCAAGATGCATACAGATGATTAAGGATGGATGCTCATCGCACTTAGGCTAGCTTAGATTTTACTTTATGTTGCCTATTAGCTTAATCAAGATTGTTTCCCATTGTCTCTAGGAGTAGCCTAGTTTAGAATCACATCATACACCTCACTCTAGACTAAACCATACGTGACAAAGCAAATACTAGTCTAGGTGAGAAGACAACAAACTGCTATCAACATATAACTGTCTAGGTGCCACAACTAGTTTGTCTGTGGAGTTCAACCGGATCACGCATACATGCTCATATTCGTATGGTTGAGTGCAGGGGTATCTTATTACTCATCATTGGCACCGTTGTCAGGGATTGTAGTTCTTTGTGTGCTATCTAAGCCTAATGAAATCTAGTACCCTCGTTGTTTGAACCCTAAGTGTCAAATCATATGAAAACAAAAATTATCATTATTATCATTAAATTAAATTTTAATTGCACATTGTTTATTAACACAAAATGTCTTCTTCTCATAGGAGCCCATCTCTGCTGAGGGCAGTTCAAGTACCTCAACAATATTGAGTGGTATATGCTCATCCTGATGAGTATGTACCAAACTTCACCTTCATCTTACATCAAGATAAACTGATGCAGTGGTGTGACATGGAAGGCAACATTATGTTGCCACCTGACCAATCTGTTCCAGCAATGGTCCAATTAATGCTGGCACAACACATGCTTCAACATCTCCATGGAGAATATGAGATGCAAGATCCCAACTCAAGGGATTATCATCCCACTAAAGTGCAAAGATTTAAGGGATCACTAGTTGAAGCATCAGCACAAGCTTATGAAGGGAAAGGGGTCAAACATCTTTCCACCTCCACTTGGCCCAATTGATGAAGGTGACCACTTCTTTAGTGATTCTCCTCTCTTTGATTTTGTTCAAGGAGCCCTCAACTAGAATGTACAATCCACAATCCATAATCCAAGTTTTGGTCAAAACAAATCCAATGACAAAAAAGGATCTGGAGAAGCAAGTCAAGAAAAAGAGGATAAAGAAGATCATGATCATGATCGTGGTCGCAAGCATCGAAGGAAGGGTAATAGGCATCAGCATGGAGCAAGTTCCCCTTCTTCTTCCCCTTCATTGTCATCTTCTTCTTCATCAAGTTCATATCATGGTCACAAATGAAATAACCATGATGGAGGTGACCAACGGTACCAGAAAAATAGAAGGGACCATCAAGATAGTCATGACTAAAGATGTGGACAATCCAAAGAGGCCCATCATCAAGAAAGAAGGGCTAGTAGGGAGCATCGTAGGCACCACCATCATGGCCTTTATGAACCTCTACGTGCTACTTGGGGCATGTTGAATATTGCAGAGGCTGTGAGGATTCCAACAAGGCATGTGAAGGATAGTAGAATAAAGAGGCTTGATATGAATAATATCCCTCGATTCGATGGAGGATATGATGCTGATCCAAAAAATCATCTCTAGGGTTTCCAAGATGCATGTGCCTTGCAAAATATTGAAAATGAATAGTAAAAGCTGAAATTATTTCCAAGGACACTCATAAAGGAAGAAAAAGGTTAGTATCAATCCTTGGAACCATAATAAATTAGGCAGTGGAGTACGTTGTTGGAATTATTCAATGACAAATATCAAACGTACTCCCAAGTATACAATTTAAGAAAATAAATTCAAGGGTGGAAACAAGGAAATCATGAGCCCTTGGATGTTGCTATTGGCCGATACTACTCTCTATTATAGAGGTGTCCTGGCCATGGATACTCAGCTTGATCAACTTTGCCATATCGTAGACAGGTTGCAGTTTGAAACCAGGAAAACCCTTAGCATCTATGCCCAAGGGAGATTGACAGAGTTGAGTGCCCGTCAAATTCAAAGATTAATTGAGCAGGTAGCCAAAGAGGAGGGAGAGCTCAAAAAATGTGAAATTGCAGAAGAATACAACAGAGACCCTTCTATTCCGAAAAAGGGGGTTAGATTTTGTGACAATGAGGATGAATTTGCCACAAATGAGGTGGTGAATCAGAAAATCTTACCACTACAAAAATTGCAGTAAAAAATTATGGCGAAGGTTGATCAATTATGGAACTCCATGGACAATAATTTTCAAGCTATTTTAAAAATTACTGAAGAGTCCAAGGAGCAAATTGGTGATTATGAGCATTGGAGGTGTAAGGAGGCTGAACATGCCATATTTAAAGGTAAAGGTAAGATGGTTGCAGATAGTGATTTGGATGATGATAGTGGGTGTGATGTTTGCCAGTATGAACATCCTAAGGAATGTTGCCCAGTTGTATCACAATTGTAGGAATCTAGGGTGTATGCCTTGCATCCACGACTTGCACAAAGACAAACATCCAAAAGATTGCCTTATCTATAAGGCAATCCTTGACAGTTCCACCAACCACAGCAATACTATCCAAGTGGAACTCCTCTGCAACTTTACGAAGTATATCAGTAGTGGTAGCAACCACAATCGTGACCATTGCCACCTCCAAGACAACAATACCCTTACCAGCAACTAGATCCATACGGTTATTATGTTCAACAACCTTCATCTCCAAGGGACTCCTCTAGTCATATTGCTACTTACCAATCTCACCACTACCCTCCTAAAACATATCAATCATCCTATCCAAGGAGGGATACCACCTACAACCCTCATGTACCTCATGTCCCTGCACCTACTCCTCCACCTCCTGCACAACTACCAGCTACTTCATCCATGTAGGATGAATTGCCTACACAACCACAACAAAGGAATGCTACAAGGGTAGTTAACCTAGAATCGATTAACCCATCCAGCAAGTCGAAACGATGAATAAAGAAAAGATCCTTCTTCCAACCTCACAGTTCATCAAAGCCCTTGAATACATTAATGGTTGGTAACCCTGCTCCTCCACCTTCGTCTATTTCTTCTTTATCCGAGTCCCCTTCAAACCAAAATCCCTCTCGAATCCATATTGTAATGCTGACACATGTTGTATCTAATTGGATTCGAGCTAGTAACTTGCTCGAAAAAATAGTTGATCTTGAAAGTTCCCTAGTTTACTTGCAAATTGCTAGGAATGAGCCTTGCAAAGCTCTTTTGGATTTTGGTTTTAGTATTAATATGATCTCGCATGAGATGTACACAATGTGGAACCTTCCTCCTTTGAAGAAGAGCAACATCTGGCTGGAACTGGCGAACTAGTCCATCACTATTTCATTAGGATTGGTTAAAGAAATCATCACCACCATTTGTGAGTGGTCATATCTAGCTGATTTCCTAGTAATTAAAGTGGAGAACTACAAGGGGAACTTTCCAATCATAATGGGAAGGGCATGGCTAAGTACTGGTGATGCCAAAATGGGCATTAGAGATCTTTCCTTGGAGATATCAAAAGAAAATGAGTTTGGAAACATCGAGAAGAAGAGAGTTCCATGTATCGCATACAGCGATTCAAGGTGCCATTGTGTGCAGAAGTTATGGTTAGTAAAGCAAACATCTATCTCTGCATACAAGTAGTGTGCAGTAGAAGCTGAGATCTAGAGATGTCTGTATGCAGCAGCCACAAAACAAGAAGGCACCCAGTGACTGACAGCTGATACTAGCAACAGTACATTATGCATGGAACCGACTAAGGGCCTAACATACGAGTATGTTGTAAGTATGGATGAACTCGAGCAAGTTCATCACCAGCACTCCAAAGGAGAAAATGATGAGGTCAATTGGGGTAAGCTGGAAATTCCTGACAATTTTAAACAAGAGCCCCTTGAATTGAAGATGCTACTGGTTGGAGCGCTTGACTATTGTACCAAGTGGGCAGAAGCAGTAGCCATCATCGACTATACATCCACCACTATTGCTCGATTTGTACAACAAGACGTCATAAATAGGTTTGGTATGCCTTGTGTGTTAATTTATGATAATAGAACTCATTTTACAGGTGCCACTTTCTGGAAGCTAATGCAACACTTAGGGCTTGAACATAAATTCAAAACACCATATCACCCCCAAGCCAATGGTCAAGCTGAAGTTACTAATTGGGAGATTACAAATATCTTAATGCATACCATTAGTAAATACTGAAGGGACTAGAGCACTAAATTAAATGATGCCCTTTTGGCCTATCGCTCCACATGGAAACTTTCCATAAGTTATTCTTCCTATGAGCTTATGTACGGAAAACTACCAACTTTGCCCATCCAATCTGAGCTCTATACACTCTCCACAGCCTATGACCTTGACCTAGATCTCATTGGATGCTAGAAGAAAATCGGTTAATGGCCCTATCATCCAATGAGATGCATAAGGCATTCAACAAGAAACTCCATGACCTCAGAATAAGAAAAGTAAATTTTCAACTAGGAGACAAGGTTCTTTATTGGAATCTTACACATGTACCCAAACGAACCAAATTCCAATCATTGTCAGAAGGACCTTACATCATAGATGAAACTTTTCCATTTGGGGCCATGATCATCTACAAACCTAACAGCCCAAATAAGAAACAACTAGTCAACATCCAACAAGTAAAACTTTTCCATGAGCCCAATTCAACCAACGCAACAAACACCTCATCATATGGACAACCACACTTAATTTTTTGAATATCTCCCTTTCAACTTAGTCATGGGGAAGATGGCCACCCATACTAACACTTTATGCGGCTCATNCAATGCATTGCCCGATGGTGGTATGTTTCATTTGTAATTTCATTGTTGATGTTTAGTTTTTGACTTTGATGGTCATTACTGATGACTAGGACATGGTTTCTTTTCATGTCACAGGTAGTCAGTTCACATCATCCACCCATCCACTTACTCTATGGTTTTCCTTGTTTTGGAAGTATGTAGTCTCTTTTTCATTAATGAAACTTTAATAAATTGGTGACTTGTGTAGTTTTTGGAATTGGGAAGGAATCAAAGGTTTGGATAGGGTGTGGCTTCAAAGGGATGCAGTGTTCTTTGTGCTTTTCTATTTTCCTATGTGCAGGAGTGTTCTTGTAAGCTTCTCATTGTTCCACGTCATTTTACAATAGGAAGTCAAATAAGTCCTTGCATGGTGTGGTCCTCATCATAAAAAGAAAAAAATAAAAAAAAAAGATGAGGATTCAAAGCAAACCCATTGGACAAAATAAATGCGAAAATCGCATGGGTCTTTGCATGGTGTGGTTCGTATTCAAAAAAAACATGGGAATTCAAAGTACACCCCTTAGACCAAATAAAAGGGCTACAAGCACTGGTTATGAGACTTGTCTTATCTTTTCTAAGTAAGGCCCTTTCTCACTTCCTATCTTCTCTTCCATTTGGAACGGTGGTTGTTGTGTGGGAGCATTCTTGTATTTTAGGGGATGGACTTGCCTTAGAATGTCGATGCGAAGTCACTGAAAGTGGTTGCTTTTGATCTAGACTATGGAAGGATCCTGCCAAGTCAATTAATCACAAACTTCACAAGAGGCTGTATGTGACCATAATTAGGACCTCCATTCTACTTTCTCTATCATCCATCTATGCTTTCCATATCTCACCTCACTACCGGTTTCATGTTTTGATTTGGTGTTCTAGTTTGATGTGTCGAGTTTCTCAATCAGTTACTTTCGAGGTTTTGCACTTAACTTTTCATAATCATTAATCATCCATGGATCCCACGGACTCCTTGGTTTGAAGTTATGTAAGGGCATAAAAGGCTTGCACCTGCTTTGGGGAGGACCCACTTGCATATCTTTTGGTTTGGCTAAGTTAAGTTCTTTATCCTTAAACATTGTTACAATCAAATTCTTTTTATTTACCCCATCAATGTCATCCAAATTGTACATACCTTCACAACTGTTTGTAATGAATTCCTTTTTATTGTTGTGAGTACCCTCTTTCCACTACTCCTTTTGTCAATATTTTTGTGAATTATATGGATCGCTTCTCTTATTTAACCCATTTGTCAATCTTTCCACTAACAATATCAAGTAATCAATCTATCACAATCACAACTTAGCTAGATAAAATCACCAACGAGACAAAGTATTCAGTCATTATTCATGTATTATATATACTAATCCTTGGTTTTGTTGTGATTGCAATGGGAAGTGTGGACTGGAAGCAAGACTCTCGTCACCAAGGAGGATGCAACCATATCACTTGTGGGAGATTGTTCATGATCATTGGATCTCTTCTACCTCTCCCTCATTTTTCTATTGTCAAGAGGGGTTGGAAGTTGATGGGTGGCGAGGTACCCCTACACTCAACCATACAAAATGAGCGTAGCATGCGTGATCTGGTCGAACTCCACAGACTAAATGCCTACACGCCCCATAGAACACTTGGGGTTAATCATTTGTTGTCTTCCCAAACTTACTTGTAGTTGTTATGGTGTATGGTTAAGCAAGTCTGAGGTATATGATTTTTATAGTCTTTT
>MNCI01036975.1:0-15876 GCA_015680685.1 Gnetum montanum
GCACTTTCCATCATTGTTAGGCCTATAACCAACTAGAAGGAATGGCCAATCCACTTCTTATCCCACTTCACTCTACTCCTATGACATGCCATCCCAGACTTCGCCACTACATGGTAGCACGACATCTAAGCCTAGGTATAAATGCCTTAGGTCAAACCTCCAAAGGATACCTCAAGAGACATGTTTGTTATTACAATGCATCTTTTGAAGTCTCAATTACAATTGTCCTTCTAGGTCTCACTAAGATAACTAAAACACTTGTTATGAAGAGGCATCATCTTCATTATGTAGCAACATCATTTGTGAATGGAGACATGACAAGTGTAGTAAAGAAACATATCTATTAAAATCATATATAAATCTATTAAAAAAACATATTTAGTTGAAATTTGATGTGAATTTGTAGATTTAGTTTGTTAATTTTGTTTTCTCATCCTTGAATTATAACAAAAAAAAATTCTCATTTATCAGTAATTGAAAAACCCCTAATGAATGAAAAAATTATAGATTTTGTAGTTGGATCTAGAAATATGCAAGCAATGATAAATTATTAAATCAAAGATTCTATTTTTAAGAAAAAAATTCATTAGATATGTTAATTTATCATTAAATTATATAGCTCAAAAATTTGAAAAAAATTTGAAAAAGTGCAAAACATACTTGAATTAGATTCATGATGTCCCGATTTCTAATTATCTTTTAAAACCCTTAATACATAAGATAATTTTTATGCTAAAAGTGTTAGTATATTATGCTAAAAGTGTTCATCCTCATGTTAATTACAAATTATAATATTAAATGCTTAAAGGCAAAAAGGTAAATTACATTCAAACTAAAATGCTAAAAAATAAACTTAAACTAATCCAAGTGGTACAATGAATAGAATAAATCTCAATTTTATTATCGTTCATGCAACTATGTGTAGGTACATATTACACTTGAATAAAATTCCATATAATCATCTCAATCCATGCTACAGGCACTCAAAGAAAAAAGTTTGCTAAGTTTTATGAAAAGAAAAAAATATGAGGGTGAGCATCTTAATTTAGAAGGGATCTATGTCTTATAGATTAGTAACAAATTTTAAATGAAAATTTTTCTTCAAAATAATGTGACTATTAGAGTTTGGCTAAGGTATTGATGAAACAGTGTCATAAATGTGGAAAATTTGTGCACCTATATATGTAATGACTAGATTAACATTAATGCACATCTTCTAACACATTCTAAGATGCACTGATGTAGCTATCTTATTGATGCTTCATCATACCCTCATGACTAATTGAAAACTCCTCCTTGAGTGAATAAAATGGAATCAAGTTCCTTACAAAATTTAGGGAAGTATGGAACAAATTCATTGACTAATTACCTCTTGAGTGCCATGTTATATAGTTTAGAAAATTGGTGCACTTTACAATGAAATTGGACACTTGAACAAAATTGAAAAGTGCCTATTAAATAGATGGAAGAGGAATAAAGTCTTCACACTATGACTAGAGATGGAGGCTCCCATGGTGCAGAAGGTCCTTCATCTTGTCCTAGTACTACTCAAGGCCTACATTATCCTACTACTATTGTTAAAAATTGAAAGACCTCTAGAAGTACCTTTATCTTATCTTCTTTACCTCATGCATATTGATGAATAAGGCTACAAATTATTTATGTTTAATTTCAAATATTTGAAAACGGCTTTGCAGCTCTTGGTAGTCACTTATTCTTCTAACCATGTTCTTAATAATAGATCATTGATTAGTGGATTTTTTCTTAATAACTTCAAGCTTTGAATTAGCCAGTTCCAACTTTTGTTTAGTCTATTTGTAAAGCTTAAACTTTGCCTCATCGATGAGCTAGCCACCTCTTTTCCTAGTTTTATCTTAGATCTCCTTGTAGTTAGCATTACCAAGTTTGAATATCGAAGGTTGGCCAGCTCCATATATTTAATCATCTCTTCAATATGCAACTCCTTTAGGAAAATCTCCACTTGGTTATATTCATTGAGTCCATCAATGATGGGCTACCACACTCCATCTTCTTATTAGAGTTACTGGTGGGCCTTGTTCAGCTTGAACTAAACCAACTTAATCTCCTTTTCATTAATCTCCTTAAGCATCCCAACCTAGTCCCTATAGTGTTTTTTACCTCGCTCATATTTTAGGCCTTCATTCTTACATGTGGAAACCTCAATTGTGGTCTTTTGGTGAATGGTTTGAACCTTCTCCATCTAGATATTCTTATTTTCTATAGTCAATATCCTCAAATCTAGGTTCACCTTGGCACACTATTCTTACTACTAGCAAATGTACTCTACCGATTTATCTTTTTATTGCTTAGCATTCTATAGGTGGTTGTTATTACAAGTTAACAATAGATTTTCTTTATGAACTTGAAAGAGGTCATAATCAGTGTTATTAAACATTACTTCCAACAATGATGTCTCAAAGATCACCATCTCCTTAGCATTCTTAGAATCTTAGTATTTTCTCTAAAGCTATTCAAAAGCTTCATCTCTTATGAGTTTTAGTATTAGAATGAAAGGAGCAAACAGATGGACTCTAATTTCTACAATCTTAGTGGCCAACCATTAATTACTAGTAGTGGCCTTCTTGAGTTGCACATTGGAGATTAGTAGTTTATCCCTTGTCTCTAATAGATGTTACTAATTGTCTAATATATATTTTAGGAGATCAAAGATCTCTGGAATTGGTTACCCAATTCCCACCAATCATTCCAACACTTTCTTGTATTTGGCAATGTTCATCCTTCTACTCCTTGCTCTTGCTAATGTTTGTACATCTATCATGACAACAACATCAAGGATAGATGTAGTGAAAGCAATTGGAGCTTTAGTAATATAGTCCACCATTAATTTTGCTATTGTCTCTTGGTCCCTATGGAGCATAACTAGAACCATTTCTTCTTCACCTTCTTCCCACATTACAAAGAAGGCTACTGCATTACCAAAACTTTTAGAAAATGATTATCCTGGAATAGACACAATAACGTCTCTAGAACTAGGATTAGAGTGAATAGGTGCCAAGTTCCTTTGTGATGAGAATAGCAACATCATTTCACTATCCAGCCAATTGATGATCCTTATGACCTCGTTTAGATAGGTTATAGCTAGATAGTATACTAAAGATTCCTCACCATCTCTAGAGACTTGTTGTTATTAGAGTAGTTGCTATATGATTTTCCTTAGTTATTCTATAGGTACCAACATTTTTTATGTTGTCTTAGGTGCTATAGCTGGGGGTGGGTGATTACTCTTCCTCTTAAAGCTTATCAAGAGCTTTATCTTTCATCATCTCCTACCAAGATGTTGGAGGAGCTCTACAAACCATATCATTTAAATAGCAAGTTATACCTTCCCTTTTACAAATTTTTTAATTTCAAGAAATATGAATTTCAAGAAGTTAACTAGAAATTTCCTACTTAGTGTCACACATGCCTAGGTGGAGAAGGCTATGATCTTGCTTAGCCTTACCATTGAATTGAGGTGATATGCTACAATCTCAAAGTATGTTCACTCCACCTTTGTGAGGGCGCCATACTATTTGTGATTCATCCCATAGCACCACTGAATCCACTCTTTCTTTCCCTTTGGATCTTCTTGAGAAGATATCACTACTAGCTTTGCTTTTGTGTTAGGCAATCTAAGGGCTTCTACAATGACCTCAATCAATTATGAGATGGTGATGTCCTTTATTTTAATAGTGGAATCTCCTTTTTGGTTATTTTAGAAGAGATAGGTTTTCCCTATGTACCATTTTCTACTATTGAAGAGAATGGGACATAGTGGAAACCCTTAAAGTTATGTCCTAACCTCTTCTAGTGAAATCTCTAGGAATGATTCAAAATTTAGCTCCTACAAGATGAAGCTCTGAATCTCCTTGGTACAAACCTTTTCCAAGAAAGCTTCTAATACTATGATCTCTAGACTAGGTTTCAAACTTGGAACTTCATCTTACCTAGATTATCCTATTTCTGTTGTAGGAATTTATTAAATAGATTTAACCTTGAACCTTATAGGTGTCTAATAGCATGTTTAGCTTCAGCTTCTTATTCTTGGAATTTCTATTATTATGCTTGCTATTATTGTTTCCTTTCATCTTATGGTCTCTTCTCCCTAGGTCGTGATGATCCTCCTACCCATAGTTCTCTCTTGGGTAGCATATGCAATCACAAACATAACCTAGGATTAGTTCTTAGACATTACCTGTATTTTCTTTAGATATCTTTCTTTTTTGATTAGGTTAATTTTATTGGTCAAACATTAGAATTTTATCATTAAGTCCCTATTTAGTAATCACATGTTTATTATATTAATTTATTCATGTTTAAACAAAGGTTGATTATTAATATTAACTCTCAAGATCATTAATTTCATATTATTTAATATCTTATTCATGGAGAGTTAAAAAAAATTTGAAAATTTTTCTATGAAAACATAGTGTTTGATACTCCCATTATGTAAAGTATACCTTTGATAGCTTGAGGATCAAAGAATGATTAAAATTAAGTAATGAATTGAGAAGTTATGACTCTTGGAATGCTTTGATCTTTGATAAATGAAAAAAAATCCTCTTGCATTTGGAAGAAATCATGAAAATGAGCTAAGTGTCACACATATATATAGGATTATTTAGCACATTGATGAGGATGTGTCAGCAAGGTTGCATTGACAAAGATTGCTACATCAACAGGGATGCATCAACATAGCTATTCACATTAATTTTTCACTTAATGATATTTAGGGATTTTGAATGAGCTTGGGGTTGAAACAAGAGCTAAATGGAAGTAAAAAAGCTAGAGAATCATAGCAACAACACAAATTACAATATAGTTTAATAAATTGAAGTAATTTAAGCACATAATATGAGTTATTGGAATATGTTTCCAATGTCAAAATAGAGCAAAAGATGGATGTTTTGAGCTATCGAGATGATTGAGTTTGCAATGAGTCCTATGATTAGGAAATTGAACTTAAGGTAAACCAAAAGAGCTATAAGTGGGTCCTTCCCAAAGTAAGCTTATGCCTAATATGCCCTTGCATAACCTCATCATAAGGAGTCTATAGGCACCTATGATGGGGAATGGTTGTTTTAAGTTAAATTTCATACCCAAGTAAGGGATTGTCTTAGAATTATGCAAAATATAAAAAAAATTATTAAGTTACCATGGTATGAGGTAGTGATGTGATAGAAAATGGAGTGAGTGAATGGTAGATAGAGAATGATAGATGAATAGTCTGCATCTTGGTCACACAAGATCCTTGGTGAAATTGGTAATTAAGATGATCTAATGACAATCCATTCAAGGTCTAGAATAAGTCCACTCAAATTACAATGACATTGCATTAACATATTCCTCCTTTTGTACCACCAATAGCCTATGACAATTGATGAGCAACAAGTATACCCTATGTCCAACCATATGAATCACTATCATTCACTCAACAATCTAGTTGAATTTCATAGAATTTAGCTCTATAAGTATAACATTTTCTAGTAGATGAATCTAACCATTGGAATCATTGCCTTTTTAGTTCCACTTATGATGTACAAGTGTATGGTTAATTGTAACTGATGTATTTGATTTTTATCATTTTATATTTTATCACTTAATCACCTAAGTGATGAAAATAGGATAACAAATGTTTAATTAATCTAACAATAAACTAATACTTAACTATTTCTAACACAAACATCCATCTCCACTTTCTATACACATCTTGAATGCATTGCAATGCTACTCATTTACCAAGCATTAGATATTATTGGGATTACTAAGAGTTAACGTATGCTCAAAGTGGTTATACTTATTTATGTTAATTGATATTAATTACTTAGAAACATTGAATTAAATTGCATGAATATTAAATGCATAAAGAAAAGATTAATCTATTCCAAATTCTACAAGGTTTGATTAAAAAAGCTAATATTTATTATTGTTTACATTGAGGTGCTTAGGTACATTAGTGCTCAAATAAAGATCCGTACACTTCTTTGACTCCTACTATAGGTACAAAAAAAATATGCTAACTTTTGGATGGAGAAACTACAAGAGCTTTGCTACAACTGATGGAAAGATGTTTGGATCGTGCATCCAAGTATTATATTTATAGGGAGGTACACATCTTGTGAAATCAAATATGAAATAATGTACCATGTGCTTTGATACTTGAGCTCCAATATCAAGGCTATGATATCAATGCCTAAGAAAAATATAATTCATCATACCCCCATCCGTAAATGAAAACTCGTCCTTGAGTGAACAAAAGGAGGACCAAGTTCTTTATAAAATATTAAGGAGGTATGGAATTATTGACTAACTAACTAACACACAAACTAACTTAGACCAAATAAATAGACACTAAGTACCCAAGTGTATAGATTTATAATCTTTTACAAAATTTGGTATTCATGAAAACAAAATTGAACACCTTGGCAAAAATTGACATCCAAACCCCTCTGGTAGCTTGAAGATGAGGAAGAAGATCAAATGGTCCTAAAGAGGTCCCATTTCATGGGCTTCTACTACCTATTCTTGGGGTTATTCAAGCTATTAATCCCTTCTAGCTTTATGTCACTTGTCCCTCAATTGCGATAATCCCACTACTAGTACAAGCTTCCACTTTTGTGCCATCTATGATCATAATAGAATTAAGGATTAGTGTGTGAGGTGTAGCTTATAACATTTAGGTACCTTCTCTCTTTGGACAATTACACTTGGCTAAGTTAGGACCACGGAAGATTGTTTATTTTAATATTATTTGATTTTTGTAGCCACTAGAGTTCATTGGAAGGGTTTAACCTCATAAATTGATGGCTTTAATGTTATTGTATTAATTAAAACCTTGTGGAAGAGAGAGATATTTTGTAAAAAAATTTCACCATGATGTAGAGCTTAACTTTGGTGGCAGTAGGATTGAAAAATGAGGTAAATCAACCAAGTGGTTGGAAAGTTATGGGCTTTAGAATGTTCTGGGCTCTAAAAATTTTCAACATTATAGATAAGGGGAAAACAAAGAGTTTAAACACAACTTGAAGTTCTTGAAGAGCTAGAAAAGCTATGAACATGATGAAATGCTTGGAGAAGGTTAGATAATTCACAACAAAAAGAGTTTTTCATTGGAGAACACTATGAAGGAGTGCATAATTAGATGTCATTGATGGGGTGCACAAAGGATTTGATCATGAAAAATTCCTAAGGATGAAAAAATTAACTAGCCCAACTAATAGGTATGTAAGTGGATCCTCCCCAAAGTAGGCTCATGCCCTTAATTCCCTTGCATGCCTTCAAACTAAGAAGTTTGTGGGTCCCATGGTTGATTAATAGTTGTGAAAAGTTAAGGACTAAATTCCATAAGAACCTACCTAAGAATTTTGACACATCAAACTAAGACATTGAAAAAAATCATGAAAAATCAGTACTGAGGTGAATTATGGGAAGCAATAGTGGATGAAAGAGAAGGTAGAATGGAGTCCCAAATTATGGTCACATGAAGTCTCTTGTGGACATTATGTTTAAGATGACTCAATAAAGTTCATCCTTAGTCCAAATCAAAACCAACCACATCCAGTGACTTTGCATTGATACTCTTAGACCAGTTCATCCTCTCAAGATACAAGAATGCTCCCACAGCGCAATCATCATTCCTTAAAGAGAAGAAAAGAGAAGTAAGAAGTGAGAAAGGGCCTTAATTAGAGGGGAACTTTAGGCATGGGTAACATGTCTTGCTAGTCCCATAACTACCTTTTGTAGTCTGTTATTGATTCTAAGGGATGTGCTTTGAATTTTCATAATTTTTTTCAGCTTTATACTTTTATAATTTTTGGATGGAAACCACACCATGCAACGACATTAACTTCCTATTATTGGTTGGTAGTGGAATGATAAAGGAACCATGAAAGCACTCATGTACTTAAGAGGGTAGGAAAATATAGAAAGCATTGAATTCCTTTGAAGTCACATCCTTATCAATCCATTTAATCCTTCCCAAGCATGGAAACTACCAAGGTCCCAAGTTCATTAAAAGTGTTATTGAGGAAGAAACCTCATATTTCCAAAACAAGAAACACCATAGAGTTTGTGGATGGGTGGATGATATGGATTCAATTCCTATTTCATGAAAAAGAAACCATATCTTAGATATCAATACCAAAATTCAAAAAAAGAGTCTAGACATTAGCAATCAAATAACATTATAGTACAAACCACCATCAATAACAACTACAACTGCATTATGTCCTATTAGCAATAAAGGAAAAATAAGAAAAAGCTAAGAAAAATACAAACCACAGTAAAATATAGAATAAATTGTAAAATAAGTAAGAAAGAGAAAAATTTACTAATGTTTTTGTAAAATAAAAACTTATGTATAACAAAAATATGTAAAAAAAAAAGTGTAAAACAAAAAAGATGTAATAATTGAGGAGCCACTTTGTATGATTAGCATAGATGACCATCTCCCCCATGACTAAGTTGAAAGGAGAAGACCTAAAAAATTGAGTGTGCTTGTCCATTTGAGCACGTGTTGTAGTCACTGGCACTCCTAGGCTTATTGAAAGGCTTGACTTGTTGCATGTTGTCCAATAGTTTCTTATTTGGACTTTTAGGCTTATAGATCAACATGCACCTAGAAGAAAAGGTTGCATAGATGATGTAAGGCCCTTCCCATAATGTCTAGAACTTAGTTCTTTGTAGCACATGTATGCGATTCTCATAAAGGACCTTGTATCCCAGTTGAAATTTTACTTTTCTTATTTTGAGGTCATGGAATTTCTTATTGAATGCCTTGTGTAGCTTGTTAGATGATAAGGCTACCAATTAGTTCTCATCTAGCAAGTTTAGGTTCATTAATCTTTTTTTTTATGCTAGACTTAGGTTAAGGTTAAGGTCATAAGCTATTGAAAGGATACCAAGCTTAGACTAAATAGGAAGAGTTGGAAATTTTCCATACACTGGGTCATAAGAAGAATAGCCTATATGGAGTTTTTAGGTTGATCAATAGGCCCAAAGGGCATCATTGAGTTTCATGCTCCAGTCTCTGCTATATTTTTCAACTATTCTTATTAAGATCTTAGTGATTATTCTATTTCTTACCTCTACTTAGTCATTGGCTTGGGGGTGGTAGGGTGTTGTTAATTTATGTTCTACCCCCAAGTGAAAGGTAGTGCCTATAAAGTGAGTACCATTATAAAAAATAAGTGCGTGTGGCACATCAAACATATATACAACATTTTGTTGTACAAATCAAGAAGATGTAGAAGATGTATAGTTAGTGACGGCTATTACTTCTTTCCATTTCATATAATAGTCAATAGTGACTATGATGTACACTTTTCCATTTGACATAGGTGTGATGGAACCCATGAAGTTAATGCTTCAAATGTTAAAGGATTCCAATGGTTAGATCCACTGCTTAGATTCCTTCATATGAGTGGTTATTCCACCATCATGTTGGTAGAGTTCACAAAAGTTGATAAATTGGTAAGCATCCTTCAAGAGTGTTGGCCAATAATACCATGCCATCATGATCTCCATGAAGTGTTTTACCTAGTGAAGAAGTTGTTGTTTCTTCCTATGATCCAACTCTTATGGCATCTCCTAAGTGAGAAGATAGATGAGAATAGCGTCATATCAATTAGGCTCATTAGGCACTTGTTCATTTATAGAGACAATAAATAGGAGTTTATTATGAAATTGATTAGAAAGTGAGCTCTCCTTCTCTTTGTTATTCCATATCAATTGAGACAAGTGGTAAGCAACGACATTCTTGGTTTCCTTTTGATCTACCATCATAAGATTGAATTCTTGCAAGATCACAAGCCACTATATTAGTTTTCTCATAAGAAACTAGATTTCACTGTGGTCTATGTGCACAAACACCTTGTACCCAAGCACATAGTGTCTGAATTTATCCAAGATATGCACCACTATCATCAATTCTTTCTCTATTGTGGTACAATTCAATAATGCACCTACAATGCTTTGACTCATGTACTAGATGTAGTAAGGATGTTTTTTTATCATCTAACTACATGAGAATGGCTCCCAAGACCTAATTTGATGCATCTTTCATAATGTGAAATAGTTTGGACTAGTTAGGTGCTTGTAGAATTACAGTATCCATGAGCTTCTACTAGAGGTGTTGGAATGCATTCTTGCATTTCTTAATCTAGACAAACGAAGCATCCTTATTTTTCAGCTCCACCAATGATTAAATGATCTTAGAGAAATTTTCTATAAAACGCCAGTAGTAGCCAATGTGACCAAGAAATGACCAAACATCTTTGACACCTTCTAGTTAGCAAGTAATTCCTTAGATGATACTTATCTTTTCAGGGTCCACCTCAATCCCTTTCTTAGATATTCTATGCCCCAAAATAATTCCTTCTTGGACCATCAATTAGCTTTTCTACTAATTGAGAAAAAGGTTTTACTTCACACACCTTTTCAACACTTACTCAAGATGGTCTAGAGCTTACTCAAATGTAGCCCCATAGGTGGAAAATTCATCCATGAAGCCTTTCATCCTACTATCAATTTGCTGTTGAAAGATGCTCAAGATAAGGCATTGGAAAGTCATAGGGGCATTCCATAGACCAAATGGCATGTTTCTATATCCAAAAGCTCCCCATGGCCTTCTAAGCATTGTTTTAGTGTAATCCTCTAATGCAATCTAAATTGGGTTATAGCCACTATAACCATCTAGAAAACCATCAAAGTAATGTCTAGAAATGGTGTCCAACACTTGGTCCATAAATGGTAATGGGAAATGATCTTTGAAAGTCATCATTTTCAACAACGTAAAGTTAGTACAAATCTTGCATTTGTTACCTTTCTTTGGAACTATCATAAGTGGGCTAACCCACTTGCTATCTACAATGGGATAGAGGAACCCCACCTTGAGAAGTTATTTAATCTACTCCTTGACAATCTACTTGAGTTTGGGATTCAACCATTGCTACAGCTACCTCTTTGGCTTCATGGAAGGATCTATGTAGATGCGATGCTAGTATATCCTAGGGTCAATTCCAATGAGTTCAGGTTATAGCCAAGAAAAGATTGTTGACCACCTCCAATAGCTTCTTTTTCTACATATTAGCAAAGTTGGAATTGTTAATAATTGGCTTCTCATTATTTAAAAATACATATTCCATTCTAGTTGATAAATTTTTCAATAGAAGGGGCTCCTATTTAAAGCTCTCAGGGATTTTCAACTCTCCCCAATAAGTGTTATTAGGTCCATTGGAGAGTAGTGATGGATCTGCTCCATCTTATCCATGCATTCAATTTAGACACTCATCAAGCTCTTACTTGGTTCCATGAAAATTATTGACCTACTACCAAGATTAGCTATCAACCACTAGGTGCCCTCTTGTTTTGTGACTACTATGTACTAGCATCTTTGAATTTTAGATGCATTTGCACACTATCTACATGCTATGATGGATGTACTTTCTATGAATCATAGTTTCTACACATAGTTGAAACTTGTTTCATTACATGTGATGCATAGAATATGCTTCTTCTCTATCTTTCCAAATTCATTTTCCTTGAAAATCTCTAATTCCCAATTGTGCATTAATGGTGCTCAACCAAGACCTTCCCATGATGATTAGAAAGTCTACCTTGCAATTATCAACATGGATCACTAGAAATTTAGCAAGACAAGATGACCCATAAATGGTGGTCACAATGTCTTTTACCAATCCCAAGGTTACAGTGGTTGAGTGGTTTGTTAACTCAAGATGAATGTTTCTCTTCTTAAGTGAAGGTAGGTTCCAAGCTTTGTACATCTCATGGAAAATTAAATGCACACTAGAACCTGAGTATAGATGAGCCTTACAAGGCTCATTCTTGATGATTTGTAAAAAATAAGGGAACTCCTAGGATCAAATTGTTTCCTAGGAATGTGGCCAACCTTAATCAAATCCATGACAACATGGGTCAACATCATGATATGCACTTAGAGAGGGATTTGGTTTGAAGGGTTCTTGAATGATGTAGATGCAAAGGATGAGGGAGAAGTAGGGATATCAACCACATAGGTTTGTGAGGTCTTTGTAGAACTATTGGTTTATAATAATGATCTTTTTAGGATTTATTTTTTATACCACTTAGCTAAGGAGCCAACTATAAATTAACAGCCTTTATGTTATTGTGACTAGGCTAAATTTTTACCTTGCATTGATGGAGTAGGTGGTAATTCAATTTAGGGTAGAGGGACATGTGTACAAGGATGAGGAGGGTAATGAGAAAATGGGGATTCCCCTCTTAGATATTAAGCTCTATATCATTCAAGAGGGTAGTAGTGATGCTAGAATGAAGCATGACTAAAAGAATCATGCAGAGGAATGAGCTACTAAACATAGTACCCATATGGATTAGGCTATTGATAATGGTACTACTACCTTAGTGGTGGCATCACCCATGACTATGGGTGCTTNAAAAATGGGACAAATCCTTTAGGATGTTTATAGTTGTAGATATCACACCCACCATCATCATCTGATTTGGAGACCACAACCTCCTCTATGGTAGTAACCTTGCCCTTACCCCTTTCATGGAAACACTTAGCTTCCTTCCTTCTTCCATGATCATGATCACTACTTTACTCTTTGGATTCCTCTGCTATTTTTAGAGTGATTTGAAAATTTTCATCCAAATAGTTCCACATTTTGTCTAACTTATTCAAAATTACAGAAATATACTTTTTAATCAAAAATATCTTTCATTGCACCACCTCATCAAGTGGTGCCTTCTCCTCATTGTCATAGAACCAAATATCCCTTTTTTGAATGGAATGATATCGATTATATTCCTTTCCACTTTCCCTTTTTCTTAACTATTATTCTTCTTTGGTTACCTACTCAATTAGCTTTTTAATTTAATGGGACCTTAATTCTAAAAGTCTTCCTTGAGAAATCTTCTTAGTTCTATTGAGAGCCCATCTATGATAATGCAGAGCTACCGCCTTTAAGAATAACCATGGCCAAGACATTAATGCAAAAGAGAATAGTACCTATCCATGGATGCATCCAAGGGTTCATGTATTCTTCATTTCTAACCTTGGATCTACTTTTCCAAATTCGACACTTGGGAGTATATCTGATACTTGTCGTTGAAGAGCTCAAGCATCATACACCATCTTTGGATTGATTCTGGTTCGAAGAACCAGTACCAACTTTCAGCTTATTTGATGAGCATCCTTGGTAATAGCTCTAATGTTTTCCGTTAGTTCTCCACATTCTATAAGGCACAAGCATCATGAAAGGCTTGAATATGGTTCTATGAATCTAAGTTGTATCCCCCTTCAAACTTGATGATATTATTTATATTCAATCGCTTGATTCTACTATCTTTTACACGCCTTGTTAGAATTCTCACTACCTCTACAATATTCAACATGTTTCTCATTGTAAGCAAAGGAAAATCATGGTTATAACCTTTTTCATGGCCATAATGTCCATGATTTCATCTACTTTCTCTTCTTTCATGGTGATGGGCCTTCCTTGATTACCCATGCCCATGGTCTTGACTAGTTTGGTCAACCATACAATCATCTCTATCCCACTAGTCACCTTTGTCATGGTCACATCCTCTATGTCTTTAGGTAGAGCTAAAGAAGGAAGAAGATGATGACAAAGGTGAAGAGGAAGGAGGACTAGCACCACTACAATGCCTACCACCTCCTCTTCTTTGATCAAAATCACAATCATCATTTTTATCATCATCATGATGCCTATCCTAGTTCCTGCATTAATTTCCACCTTTGAATCCATCATGGTCATGGGATCCAGTCTTTCTTGAACTACGATTGTTGATAATGGTTTGCAGGTTTTGGTTTAGGTTGCCCTCATCAAAGACAAGTGGAGGAATATTAATGAATTGAGAATCCCAAAGAAGGGATCCTCTTCATCTTTCTAGCCTAGGAGGAATTTGTAACAAGCTTCTTGTTATTGATCTTTCTTACATTATGCCTCAATGGTATGATAAACCCAAGAGTCATGGTCTTGCACAATGTACTCAACATGGAGCCTCTGGATGCCCAACCTCATGAGAATTTAGAATAGTATCATAGGAAATTATTGATAAGGCAGCAACATAATGTTTTCTTCCATGCCCCTCTACTACATCTATTCATCTTAATATAGGATGAAGGTAAAAACTAGTACATACTCATTGGGATGAGTATAGATCACTTTGTATTGTTGGGGTACTAACTATTTTGATCCATCGCATCTTTGATTAAAAGTATGCTCAAACAACGGTGGAGAATTGCCCTGTGAGAAGAAGACATTTTAGCTAGAAATAAAAATAGTTTGCTTTTAATATTATTATTATTATTCTCAATGATTATGACTTTAAGGTTCATTAAATTGATTCTGAATAGTTTCACTAAGTCCTAAATAGTGCACGTAGCTAACTAAAGTCCCCAACAACGATGCTAATGTTGAGTAGCAAGTATACCCTATGTCTAACCATATGAATCAGTAGTGTTCACTTAGTGATCTGGTCAAATTCTCTAGAGTTTATCTCTCTAAGTACACTAGTTTCTAGGAGGTGAATCTAATCATTATAATTGTTGTCTTCTCAATTCCACTTGTGAATTGTAAGTGTATGGTTAAGTGTAACTGAGGCATATGATTTTTATCATTTTATTTTTTTATTGCTTGATAACCTAAGTGCTAAAAATAAAGTAACAAATGTTTACTTAATCTAATAACTAACTAATACTTAACTATTCCTAACATAAGCATTCATTCCCACTTTTTGTACACATCCTAAACACATGACAACGCTATTGGGTTACCAAGCCTTAGGTGCTACTAGGATTATCAAGTGTTAATGTATGCTCAAAGTGGTCATACTTATGTATGTTATTTAATCGATATTAATTACTTAGAAATATTGAAGTAAATTTCATGAATATTAAATGCATAAAAAACATTAATCTATTCCAAATGCTATAAGGATTGATCAAAAAAGCTCATCTTTATTTTCACACTAAGGTGCTTAGATACATCAGTGCTCAAATAAAGATCCATACACTTCTTTGGCTCCTGCTATGGGCACTCAAAAAATATTTTAACTTTTGGAAGGAAAAACTATAAAAGCTTTGCTACAATTGATGAAAAGATGTTTGTATTATACACCCAAGTGCTATATTTATAGGTAGGCACACATTCCATGCTATGGAATATCTGATAACATTGCATGTGCTCTATTATTGGGGCTTCAATATTTGAGCCTAAGAAAAATACAATTCATCAAGAATCACAAAGAACAATCACCACTCCAAGAGAAGATGTAAGTAGGACCTTCGTTAAATGGGTGTCTTCAAATATGGATAACATGTCATTCTAGCTCCATAACCAATTCTTGTAGCCCATGAGATTGTCTAAGAGATGTGCTTTGAATTCCTATTATTATTATTTATTTATTATGAGAACCACATCATGAAAGACATGTTCTTTTATGGTTGATAATAGAAGTGATAATATATCAATGAGGCATTATAGAACTTAAAAATGAAGTTGATAAAAGGACACACTAAATACCATTAAGGTTACATCCTTTTTCATTTCCACTTGGTTCTTTCTGAGTTCATTGAGCAACACGATCACATGTTAATTTTAGTTTTAATGTGGAAGAACTATCATGTTCCCATGATGGAAACTCCACATGAAATAGATGGAATGGGTAGATGTTGTGAACTCACTACTTGATACCATTAGAAAAATGGCACACTATTAGTAAAGAACATAATCCAAAGATAAATTTGGCCTTTTATAACGAATAATAAATTTGATAATTGCATTCAATAATTTTTCAAAATCTGCAATAGCCATGGAATAAAATCTAAGA
>MNCI01036981.1:0-63956 GCA_015680685.1 Gnetum montanum
GGCGATCCCAGTAACGATTAGCGTTTGGTAAGCTACAGTTGCATAATTCAGGGTGTGTCCGGTAAGTGGGAACGGATTCTGACGCTAGTTAATTTAGACTTAGATCTTTAGTTAGAGTTAGCTTAGTTTCTCAACCCTTTCCTCTGGTAGCATAGAAGATAAGCCGAAAATACCAAAAAAATCACATACCTCAGACTTGCTTAACCATACACCGTGACACATACAAGCAAGCCTGGGAAGACAACGAACGATTAACCCCAAGTATTTCTTGTGGCGTTAAGGCATTTAGTCTGCGGAGTTTGACCGGATCGCGCGTGTACGCTCGTATTCGTATGGTGGAGTGTAGGGGTACCTCGCCACTCATCAGAAGGGAAAAGATTCTTTCTGGTCAAAATATAATATATATATTATAAATACATAGCTAAACTAGTAAGGATAACTAACAGTAAAATAAACACATATGAAATATAAGCAAGAAATTATTCTTAATTAAGGTTACACTACACGTAATGACTTTCTCTTGCTTACTTTTTACCTTTTGTAATCATTTCAAAACCTGAGGCATTTTTGGAAAAAATTACATTGTTGGTTTTTTTTAACCCCTTTTAATGACTTACAAATAGTTTTTTACATTAATAAAATTTTAATTTTACCCATTAAAAATGATCATTTTTATATACAATGTTTTTTGGAAACTTTTGGCTCTTGCATTACATCGAAAAAGAATGACTTTTACGAGATTCCATGGTTTACAACTCATCTTCCACTAATAAAATATGGGTTTGTCTTTTCCTTTCTCTGTATAAGAAAACAATTTCAAAGTGTGCATCTCAAGATTCACAAGCTAGATGCAATGCAACTGAAAAAATCCATGAATTAGAATTTTGCAAATTAAACCGAAAGTTTTGAAAATTAGTGTCTTAGAATTTTTATGTAATTACCAAGTTGGCATTTTGAAATATCAAATAGAGGTTTATATACATCGGTACAATAATTATTGCTGCATAGCTATAGTTTGAAGATTGTTGTAGTGAAGATACCCCTTCATATTTGCTATTTATTTTATTTTGTCTCTTTTCAAGTAAATGCATCCAAATTGTTAAAAAAATTCTGGATAAAAGGTTTTTGGTAGGTTTTTCTTGCTGAAAGTGATTCATGATTCTTGTACAAGTTCAAATGCTGGATACTGAAGGTGACCCTCAAGCTAATTCTTATCTTTTCTTCCTTTTTTGGTTCATTATCATTTTAATATTTTTATTCTTGTAAACTAGCGCTGTAACTTGTTACTATTTTTTTTCTTGAAAAATAGAGTTGCAACTTGCTTCTTGTTTTGTTGTTCTTTTTATTTTTTTCAAATGTTAGAGTAAAATTAAAACATTTGGAGAATTCTAAAATTTTTCACTGATGCGAATTTGAAAGAATTTTTTAAAAAAAAATATACATTTTTGGCTTTTGAAATTTTGTTGCCAAACAAAAATATCCAAATATACAATTACTTTTGGTTTTGACAGCACCTTTCATAGTTATGGTCTAGTAATATGCTAGCGTACATAATGTCGTGTCGTGGAAAACAAACAAAATTATGTGGTGCATGGACTTTAATTAATCTTGCTATTGTACTAGTTGCAGACAGACAAACACACTTGAAATTATCTTAAGAGTTCTTGATTTTATGTATTTTTCTTTTCCCCTCTTTACAATGTTTTTGTCTTATGTAAGAAGATTGCACATGTTTTCTGCAAAGTACACATCAAAGATTATTAGAGTTTTGCTTTTAAGTAAAGCAAATTAAGAAAAAAAAAAGACAAACAAACAAAAATTGCTTTCTAGGAACAGAGGAATCATTGGTTTTAGGCTTTTAGACCTATTTACTAAAACATCAGTCATGTGGATTATAAGATATGTAGAAAAACAAATTCTTTCTGCTAATTGATGTTAGATTTTTTATGGTTTGATTCTTATCTAAAATTAGACCGACCAGCCTTTAAATATTCTGATATTTGGTTAACTGAAGTGGGTTTTTGACAAATGCTTTGCTCTGTGTGGGATTCACCAAAACCCATGTTTTCAAATGGGCCAAGACAGATGATTCTTTTTGTTTCTCTGTTTTTTCCTAAAATGGATGCTCATTTTGTGAAGTCACATGAACCATGGATGAAGTGGACCACTACAGAAATTGGATAGGGGTTCAAGAGGCAGCTGGGAACTTATACTTTCTTTCTTATATAAACTCATGTAGACATTAGAAGAAGTCTCAAGTCATACAACATTGGACTCTTGAAAATGGATAGAGATTTGTAGAAGGAGCCTCTATTAGAGGCAACTGTTAGAACAGAAACTAATGAGGGATCTTTATGTTTGAAGCAAAGTTGGTATGTTTTGAGTAATGAGGTTAAGAAGCAGTTGGGGATGGCAATTCCCATGATTGGGATGAATATGTTGCACAGTTGTTTGCAACTTGCCTCTCTCATAATTGCATGACATCTTAGTGAGCTCTTACCTTCTCATGCTTCTCTTGCTACATCATTTGCCAATGTTACTAGCTTCAGTCTCCTAGTACGCTTCTTCTTCTTCTCTTTTCCTGCTATCTTCCTTGTATCCTGGCATCTTCCTTGTATTCTGTTTAAATATGCATATAGATATATATATTTATTGAAGTTATGACTTCTGAAAAATATGTTATATGAAACAATGAAGCTTATAAAGGACAATAATTTACTGCAACCAAGTTTGAACTATCAAGCTAGACTTGTTTTTGTTAAGGAAAATGATTACAAGGTGTATGGCTTATTTAATTTGGTGTAATACTTTATTATTCAATAATGACCATATTAGGTCATGTATGGATATTTTTTTTTTCTTCTCTTCTATTCTGTTCTGTTTTAATACATCTTTGGATCTATACTGGTCATCTTATACATTTCACCATAAAGATAATTATATATATATATATAAGTACATAAAAAGATTATTTTATTTATAGCAGAACAAATGAAAGAACATATAAACCACCATCTGCATGCATTTTATAAATATGTAGCTAAACAACATTATTTGAGTTATAATTCCTCCAAATATAACTTTGTTTGATTCTTTTGATTTCCTTCAACAAGGAAATTGGGCCATGCGGTTAATCCTACAGCTTAATGGTTAAGACATTGGTTTGAAGAGTTCTTGTGCTGTCATCTATAGTTCTTGGAATTAAATAATTGAAATAGTAAAATCAATTCATTATAAACATTTGTATTTGATGCGTAGATATTGGTAAAATCAGGTCATAAGCATCATCTTATATTGTAACCTTACGGTAAACTAAATTAGGCACTATATGGATTTTGTTAATTTTCTTATATTATCTACAAGAGATAACATTACATAAAAATAGTCAAGCTGTTGAATGACGTTGATAAATTTGTGGTGATCTTTTTTTCTTTTCTTTTCGGGACACTTTGGAACGGCTTATGCTTTAAAAACTCTATGCAGTCAAGCATTTAGAGCAAAACAATACCATTTTGTTGGCATTCTAATGCAGAGAGCAGTGATCATCCTGTTTTGTACATGCATACCATTTTCCATAATGTGGGTATTCATGAGACACCTTCTATTACCCTTTGGTTAAGATCCCTCAATAGTTTTTGAAGCGAGTATGCTAAGTGGCTGATTCCAAGCTTGATTGCTTATGCATTTCTTTAGCCATTGGTGAAGTTTCTGCAAACACAAAGCATTGTCATGCCAATGATGCTTAGTTTTGCACTAGCCTTGGTTGTCCATGCACCCTTGTGTTGGTACTTGGGTTTCAAGATTGGGTTAGGAACTAAAGGTGCTGCACTATCTATGGCCTTTTCCAGCTGGTTAAATGTTGTAGTCCTATCATGCTATATCAAGTTTTCTACTACCTGTAGCAAAACAAGAGCTCCAATCTCAAAAGAGGCTCTGTATGATATCAACAACTTTGTAATGCATGTTGTCCCTTCCACATTGATGTTATGGTAGGAAAGCAATTGACAATTTCTTCTCTACAGCCTTCTTATCTTGATGTTGATGAAAAAATTTTGTTCTTGATTTAAATATACAAAAAGGTATAAACTCATCTTTTGTTGGTACTGGTACTGTAATAGTTTAGAGTGGTGGTCTTATGAAACATTATTGCTCTTTTTTGGCCTATTATCCAACCCAAAGCTTCAAACCTCCGTCAATTTGGTAAGCAGCTAAATCTATACTTAAAGCAATTTTAGGTAGACTATTAATCTATTATGTATTCACAATAAAACCTTTCTTCAATATTGTGCATCCTTAATGCATTTTCATTTGCATACACAATTTCCTATGGGATTGCATCAACTATTTACTTTCTAAAGTTTCCAACAATCAATTTTTGAATTAAGTTTTTTAGTAAGCACAAACCTTTCACTGTGAAGCATTGTACTTTGCATCACAAGGGCTTCAAATGAACTTGGTGCAGGAAATTCAAAAGGTGCATATTGAAAGCTGTGTGCATTTCAATTACAGAGTCTCTTGTTAGAGGAGCAACTTTATTCTCCCTCAGGAATGTCTTGGGTCATGTACAGTAATGAACAAGAAGTAATTTAAAAAATGGCTACCATGATACTCATTCTTGCAATATCAACCATTATCAATGACTTACAATGTGTCTTGTCAGGTATATGCATAAAATTTTTGCCTCTATGCAATTAGAATAAAGCTAAGATGATGATGCATAACTTTCCCTATGTAATTAGAGTTACCCTAGGATGTCGCGTCAGGTATATGCATAAAATTTTTGCCTCTATGTAGTTAGAATAAAGCTAAGATGATGATGCATAACTTTTCCTATGTAATTAGAGTTACCCTAGGATGTCAATGATGTTGCATAAATTTGACAATTAAGATTTAAGAACTAGATTAAACCATTCATAGTTTGGCAATCAAGTTCTATGAACAAGACTAAACCATGCATACTTTGAGAGCATAGTACTATTTCATAATGATCCTGCATTTCACTGGAAAGGTCATAGCATTAGACTTTTTTTGAAATTCAATTATTACTCATGAATTATGTCCAATAGATCTCTATTTTTGTGTAAATGAAATAAAATTCCAATGTCCATTTACAGTAATTGGATTTACCTTGCTTTGTAGACATCATGAGAGGTTCTGGACAACAAAAATTAGGTGCAATTGCAAATTTGTTAGCTTATTATATTGTTGGGATTCCCTTTGCAGTAGTACTTTCATTTCTACTCCATTATAATGCAAAGGTAACATTTTGTAGAATTTTTTGTTCTTTAACAAACTAGTTAAAGATGTTAACACTGTATTGTTATTAAGCTACACGTTGATTCTAAGTCATTATAAACTACATAAATATTAGACATATTTATTTACTTATGCATTTTGTATAAACTAATTTGTCTCACATATCCTTTGAACTTAAAATTAAACTTAAAAGGCTTGGTCTTAAATTTTAATGTTTTTATATCAGGGTCTTTGACTTGGAATTCTAGGTGGCCTTGCAACACAGATGATCTTGCTCTCTGTAGCCACTAGATGCATGGACTAGAAGGCACAAGTAAGTTGTCTCCATCCAACTGTAAAACCATTACTTGAGAATGTTAATTATCACATAGCAATAAATGCAATTTAATAAGATATTTGGTTTAGGATATAAAATTGTCTATATTTTCGTCATACATTTCATAGGCAAAAGAGGCAAAAGTCAGAATGCATGCATCAACATTGCTGATGTTTAACATAGACACATCAAAGGTAAGAAATTTTTAAATAATTGATAAATGTGGAAAAAATAATATCACTAATTTCAATGGACAATTAAAAACGTTTTGTTTTGATCAACAAGATGCATATTAGACTTAACTCGATTCTGTTTCTCAAAGACAAGTTGGTAGAACACTGAACCATCATTATTGGGATACTATGCAAAAGACATAAAAAGGCCTAAAATTTCACAGAACATTTGTCCATTATTGTGATCTTTTGCATTGACAAAAAACTGAAGATTTCAATCAGTTGTCTTAGTTCCATGGTGATTCCCATATCTAAGAAAGCATTTATCCTTTGCATGACTTAGGTAGTGCAAATTACATTTACCATTGTTAAATCTGCCCAAGCTTAACTTTTTTCAACTCACTTGACTATATGCCAACATTACAGTATGAAATGAACCTTTAAAACCACCACTTCATCCTTGTGCCATTCCTATGGTTAAGTTAACAAGATTGACACAAATAATTCAAAACAATAGCCTTTGTGGTTTAAAATGATTTTTGATATTAATAGTAAAAGCATATTAACATTAATACTTATGCAGATGTTGAATTATAAACCTTTAAAAACATCCTGTATCACATTTGATTTCTCTCATAACCATAGTTCATTCTTGGAAGGAACTACAATTTTCCTTTTTACAGATTGAAGTTAAACAAGTAAACAATTTCAAATGTTAAATTGGGAATCCACTTCTCACAAATAATGGAAACTAAAATAAGATATTTTATTACATCCATAGAACCAAAGGATGTATTAGACAACCAATACATTCAAGTTATGAAAAAAAAAATGCAAACTTAACAAAATTGCCACTAGATGCAACCAAAATAAATCATACAAATTTTTGCAGCAACGTTGAATTTTTGCATCATATACTTAATCATATAATAAGGCAAATGCTAAAAAACATGTTGTTTATCATTAGGGTTCCACACCCACATCTCTTGCATGTGTACTCTTCTTTTAGTAGGTAAATTCTATGTTTCACTTTGTATCCACTCTCTATGTATAGTCAATGTGAACTTAAACAATTACTATCCTTAGACAATGTGAACTTAAACAAAGGTTGCAATAGCAAAACTTAATTACCTCTTAATATGTTCTAAGTAGAATTTTTCTTCCTTCTACATTTAATCATAACCTTGCCAAAAGCAATTGTTCAACCAACTTCGAAATGTGTTTAAGACACTTTGAAACTTTGAAGTCTTTTGCCATTGTTTAAATGCTAAGTGAAAAGCAACAAAGGCCTTAAAAATGACAAGATCACTTGTTTAAAAAACATTTTAACAATTTCTTTGTGTTGCCTTACAAATAACAAGATTCAATTATTTGTCTCTCAACTAGAGTTCACCTATAACTCAAGCATTTTAACACCTATATTAAAAATCAATCAATAAATCCCATCTTTAAATGAAGCTCTTAGTAAAGCATTATTCCACTTCACTAGAGGTAATGTAAGCAATCATCCTTTCTTCAAATAATGTATGTAATAAAACATCTTTCAAACCATTACAGAAATTAACATAGCTTTGAAAATACAAGGAATCTATCAAAATAGAGATTATTTTATAAATAATTACTTTATAAACAACTCAACTATTGTTTATTGACATTGATAATAATTGCAAAAGAGATGTGGGCACAATTATTATAACAATTGCACATGAAAAATGATAATGAAAAGGATACCCTAAATGATAATGAATCTAGTGTGCTTCAAAATGTCTTCCTAAGAAACACAATATGCAAATTGCAAATGATACAATAATTGTTATCTCCTTGTTATATGTGGAAGCTAGTTATCTCCCCTTTGTGTTCAAATTGCTAACAATTTGTTGTGAAGATGCTAAATAAGTATGTAATCATTTGTACAAGAAAACATTCACCCATAGTGTCACATAATGATAATTGTTAAATTTTTTATATGTATGAAATATGGTTCTCTCTCCACTATGTTTTTGTGTGTGAAAGAGCCTCTGAGATGCATTAGATATGTGCATTTTTGTGCATTTTGCAAGAACTGAATTTAAGAATTGTCAACTATGGCACATTAAGCATTGATGCATGAATGCTAAAGAAAAAAAATGGTCATCAACTAGAGGCTTAATGCTCATCTTGACAAGGCAGATTGATGGGACATGATATTGCATGAGCCGCGATATTGCGTCGTCCCCTGCGATATCGCGGTCGGCCGCCATATCTATAAATAAGAGGCGGCACTCCCCTTATTCCTTATCTTAGGCTTAAAGTAGGGAAACTCTAGCGGATTGATCACCCCAGAGATAGATTATTTTTCATGTGCCCGCAGTAGGAGTCCCCAAGTGAACGGATCTTTATTCGAGCAGCTTTGTACCTGAACGCAAGTTGTGTACGGCAATAAAGAAGAGCTTTGTGGATAAACCTTGCAGTACATGGAATAGGTTTATTACATGTTATTTCCTACCTGTTATTTATTACCTGCAATAGCACGGTATGAGTACAACTTGATTACAAGCATTTACGAATGTGTACGGTTAGTCAAGGAATCAGTCACTCATTGCGATTAGTCTCTCTTACCCTAAACTCCTAGAACGTGGGATAAGTACGACTTGGTTACGAACATTCAAGGATGTGTACGGATAGCCGAGGAACAGATGCTTATCACACTTAGGTTAGTTAAGTGCCTCAATACAACCACTTCGAGCATGTGCGTTACATGTGGTGATCCTAGTAACGATTAGCGTTTGGTAACCATAGTTGCATAGTTCATGGTGTGTACGGTAAGTGGGAATGGATGCTGACACTAGGTAATTTAGACTTAGTGCTTTAGTTAAAATTAGGACTTAGTTTCTCAACCCTCTCCTTATAGCATAGACGACATAAAAACATAAAATAACATAAAAAATCATATACCTCAAACTTTCTTAACCATACACCATGGGAAGACAACGATTAATTAACCCCAAGTGTTCCAAGCGACGTGTAGGCATTTAGTCTGTGGAGTTCGACCAGATCGTGCGTGCAATGCTCGTATTCGTATGGTTGAGTGTAGGGATACCCGCCACTCATCACTGGTGTCGTTGCTGGGGACTAAGTGTTTGTATGCCAAATAGAACATAAGGAAATCACTCAAATCGTTGGGAAGCTTAATGAACCTTCGGGTAAACTAATTAAATAAGAATTTATATAACGGTGAAATAGCACACCGATAAAAAATGACTTCTTCTCACACATCTAATTCACCACCTAGGACTAACACTAGAGATAGTCGGCAACATACAATGCATAACCACAATCAGCCAAGTCCTAAATAGTACAAGATAACATATACTCATCTCAATGAGTATATTCCTAATTACACTTTTATCTTCTGTCAAAACGAACAGCTGCGTTAGAGAGATTTGTTTGGTAACATAGTTTTACCTCCAGATCGATCTATCCTGAACATGCTCTTCCGTGCCTTGGCACAGATTGGCATGCAAGAACTATTTGTTGAATACGTTGTTGGAGAATTTGACATGAGGGATTATCATCCCATAGATTTGCAACGTATGAGGGACTTCAGGCAAGAGAGTCAACACACACTGCTGAAGGGCAAATCCCACATGTCCTTAGTGAAATAGGAGATGAGGAACCCCTCATAATGGGTTTCTTAGCAATTGATGTTTCCCCTCCTAATAATGGTGAGGAGGTAAGGTATCAGAACCTACGTTCAACGATCTATACTACCAGTTCTAATCCCCGTGAATGCCAACTGTTCACGGAAGGAGCAACAACTCACGCTAAGGACGGGCACTTAGATCGTTATAACGATCAGGGCTGAAGCAGTCGAAGAGAAGGTAAGAAACATCACCATGGTGATGGCTCCCCTTCTTCTTCTCCTTCATCTCACCACTCACCCTCTCCTTTTGCATCTGGGCATAGCCATCGTGAACATAATGGTGAGGGTAAAGGTAAGGAAGATGAGAGACCTCGACAGGAAAGTCGAGAGGTAGGACGAGGGCAAGGACGTAGGGAGAGTAGGGAACCACGCAGACATCACAGGTGTCATGAAAGAGATGATCATGACGAACCCCTACTCGCAACCCGAAGTATGCTTGACATCACAGAGGTTGTTAGGATTCCCACAAGGCACTTAAAGGACAGTCAGATCAAGCATTTGGACATAAATAATATCCCACGTTTTGAAGGGGGATACAACACTGATCCACAGTATCATTTACAGGCATTCCATGATGCCTGTGCTTTGCAAAATATAGACAATGAGTGGCAAAAGCTTAAGTTGTTCCCAAGGACACTCACCAAAGAAGCAGAGAGTTGGTACTGGTCCTTAGAACCGGAAACCATCAGGAGGTGGAGTACGATGCTTGAACTCTTCAACAATAAATATCAGACGTACTCCAGAGTGTCCAATTTGCATAAGCAAATCTAAGGCTGGAAACAAGGTGCTTATGAACCCTTGGATGCTGCCATGGCCCGCTACTATACATTGCTACATCGTTGCCCTGGCCATGGGTACGCTTAGCGGGATCAACTTCGTCACATTGTGGATCGGCTAAGGCACGAAACGAGAAGAACCCTTGGGACTTATGCCCAAGGGAGGCTATCTCAACTTAGAGCCCAAGAAGTACAACGCTTGTTGGAACAAGTGGCGGAAGAAGAGGGTGAACTACGTAAGAGGGAAAATGCAAAAGAATACAACCGCGACCGCTCCCTTCGCAAGAAGGGAGTGAAATTCTATGATGAGGAGGATGAGTCACCACTCGAAAAATTGATGAACCGGAAAACTTTGTCGATCCAAAAATTAACAACTGAAGTATCGGCCAAGGTAGATCAAATGTGGGATTCCTTAGACTCGAGAATTGAAACAGTCTTGAAAATTGTAGAAGAGTCTAAGGAGGAACGAGGTAGTGACAAAGGTAAGACAAAGTGGAGAAATTCAAGCCCTCCACATAACAAGGGTAAGGGAAAAATTCCTATCTCTGATGACGCTGTGGACTCTGACACAGATGATGATGGTGGATGTGAGATCTGCCATTATGACCATCCTAAGGGATGTTGCCCAGTGATCTCACATTTATAGGAGTTTGGGATGTATGTGCTAAATCCAAGACTCAACCAACGGCAAACACCCCGAAAGTTACCTTATCCACAAGGTAACCTAAGATAGTTCCACCAACCATTAACGTATTACCCAAGTGGAACTCCACCATAGCCCATTAGACAACATCAGTAGTGGCAATACCCACAGTCATGGGGGATGCCACCAACACAACAGTACCCTTACCGACAGCCTGATCCTTATGGTTATTATGTGTAGCAACCAGTTTCTTCAGGTGACTCTATGAGTCACATAAACCCTCCACGTTACTACTGAGTTCAGGAATATTTTAAGACTCCTTCTCCATCCAGAAACGTTCCATACCCATGCTATCCTTCGAATCCAACCGCATCTCTTACACCGGTAGCTCCACCACCAACCATTCCAACAAAGCCCAGAGTAATCCCCACTCAACTACGACAACCTAATACCGTGAGGGCCCCTAAGCCTCAATCCTTAGTTGGTCCTAACAATTGCACATCGAAAAGACCTTTCCTTAAGACCAACAATCTAGCCAAGCCCTTGCCTTCACAAGTGATTGAACACCTAAATACCTCCGTGCCAAATAAGGTTTCGGGAAATCCTTCAATCGAGAAATTGAGGCCAATGCACATGGTTATGTTGATATATATCGTAACTGACTGGATCAAGGAAGGCCACCTTCCCAAGAAATTCTTTGATCCGGGAAGCCCCCTGATTTATTTGCAAGTTGTTGGGAATGAACCTCATAAGGCTCTTCTTGACTCAGGCTCCGGGGTCAACCTAATTTCACAAGAATTGTATAAGACTTGGAACTTTCCTCTGCTCAAGAAAAGCAATATCCATTTAGAGCTGGCTGATCAGTCTATCACTGTTCCTTTGGGACAGGTTGAGGACATCGTCACCACCGTAGGTGGTTGGTCATATCCAGCTGATTTCCTAGTGATCCAAATAAACAATGACAAAGGGGATTTTCCGATAATAATGGGAAAGGCATGGTTGAGCATAGTAGACGCACGCCTAGGAATTCGCAATCTTTCCCTAGAAATATCTAAGAAAAATACCTTTGGAAAGATTGAGAAGAAGAAAGTTCCATGCATCACATATAGTGACACAGGGTGTAATTACATGCAGAAATCATGGGTAACGCGGAGTTTAACGTTGCCTGCATGCAATCGGTGTGCACAAGACATCGACATACAAAACTACATATATGCAGTAGCCACACGACAAGAAAACACCCAGTGGCTGATGGCTAACCAAGAGAACAATTCAATGACATGCATGGAACTAACTGAGGGGATAACGAGTACTTACATTGAAAGCATGGATGCACTTGAGCAGGTCTGTGGCCAACTTCCAGCCCTTAACCTTGAAACCATTAACTGGGGGAAGTTGGAGATTCCTGAAAAATTTAAACAAGAACCCCTAGAATTGAAACCGTTGCCCATCGGTTTGGAATACATGACCCTTAAAAACGGAAAATTGGTAATCATCAATGCAAAACTTGCTCCCAAGCAAAAAGAAAGTTTGCTGAAGGTGATAAATAAGTGGTCGACAACCTTTGCCTGGTCATACCCTGAACTAACCGGAATAGACCCTAGGATATGCCAGCATAGGATTTACACGATCCCTCCATGAAACCTTGCAAACAACCGTAGAGGTGATTGAACCTGAAGTTAAAACAAATAGTGAAAGAAGAAATAGAACAACTTCTCAAGGCTGGGTTCATTTATCCCATTGCTGATAGCGAATGGGTTAGCCCTCTTGTAATTGTACCAAAGAAAGGCGGTAAATGGAGGGTATGCATAAACTTTAGGCTATTGAACATGGCAACATTCAAAGATCATTCCCACTACCATTTGTTGACCAAGTCTTAGACACGACAGCAGGGAATCGCTACTATAGTTTTCTGGATGGGTACAGTGGGTACAACCAAATATGAATTGCACCAGAAGACCAAGCCAAAACAACGTTCACCAGCCCTTGGGGAACATTTGCATATAAACAAATGCATTTTGGCTTATGCAATACTCTCGTCACATTCCAACGATTAGTTCTAAGCATCTTTCAGCAGCAAATAGGTAACGGAGTAGAAGTCTTTATGGATGACTTCTCCACTTACGAGACGAGCTTTGATCAACCCCTCAACCAGTTGGAGTAGGTATTAAAACGATGTGTTGAAACCAACCTGAAGCTCAATTGGCAGAAGAGCCATTTGATGGTTCAAGAGGGTGTAGTACTGGGACAAAAAATTTCACAATCAGGAATTGAGGTGGATCTAGAAAAAATTAAAGTCATCCAAGGAATTACCTGACAACCAGAAACTGTCAAAGATGTTCGGTCATTCCTTGAACACACTGGCTACTACAGGAGATTTATCGAGAACTTCTCCAAAATTGCCAAGCCGTTGGTGGAATTAACAAAAAAAGATGCACCATTTGAATGGACCAAGGAATGTGTACGAGCATTCCAAACCCTTAAATAGAGGCTTGTAGAAACTCCCATTTTACAAGCTCCTAACTGGTACAGGCCATTCCACATCATGACCGACGCATCCAATTACGCCTTAAGAGCCATATTGACACAACTAGATGAACAAAAACAACCTTATTACATTCACTGCGCTAGTAAAAGTATCACCAGTGCACAACTCAACTACACAACTACCGAAAAAGAATTGATGGTTGTAGTGTTTGCACTAGATAAATTTAGGCATTATGTATTGGGCTACAAAGTATACATCCATACGGATCATAGTGCAATTAGGTTCCTTATGAACAAACTAACGGTCAGCCCATGTATCATACCTTAGTTGGTAATTCTTCAGGAGTTCAATTTAACAATCGTAGATCGCAAAGGCACCAAGAATGTAGTCGTGGATCACTTATCTCGGTTACGTTGGGACAACAAAGAGGACGAATATGCTCTATCTGACCATTTTCCTGATGAAACCCTCTTCGCCGGTGTGATAACTGATCAACCAATGGAAAAAAATTGGTATAGTGGCATTCTTACCTATCTCGTTTCCCAATAAACACCACTGGGGTTGGACTTTAGGAAGAAACAACAATTTCTTCACAAAACCAAGTACTTCATGGAAATTAAGGGACAACTCTATAAAGTTTGTCCTGATGGCTTGGTTCGATGGTGTGTACCCGATAAAGATCAATTAAAAGTTCTCCAGGATGCTCATGAGGGCCCCTGTTGGGGTCATTATGCCAAGAGGCAAACAGCTACCAAGGTCCTGCTTGTAGGATATTATTGACCAACTCTATTCCAGGACATCCATCATTTTGCCCAATCCTGTGAACGGTGTCAACGAGATGGTGGAATGACGGTTAGAATGGAGGGTTCGTAACAATGGATTCAACCTCTCGAACCCTTCGATATCTGGGGGATAGATTTTATGGGGCCAATTACGTCGATGTCCAAAGGGAAAGCATATATCATTATTATTGTTGATTACTTAACCAAATGGGTTGAAGCAGCCGCAATAACCGACTGCACATCATCTACAGCTGCACGATTTATACAACAACAAATCGTTACTAGGTTTGGTGTGCTGCGTGCACTCATTTCTGATAATGGAACACATTTTACGGGTGCAACCTTTCGCAAGCTCATGCAACGCTTAGGGGTTGAGCATAAACTGACTACACCTTACCACCCCCAAGCTAATGGTCAAGCTGAGATTACTAATAGGGAGATTACAAGAATATTAACACGAACGATTAGCAAATTTAAGCGAGACTGGAGCACAAAACTGAATGACGCTCTTTGGGAGTATCGCTCCACTTGGAAGCTCCCTACAGGATATTTTCCCTATGAGCTAGTGTATGGAAAACTACCAAAACTTCCCATATAGAATGAGCTCTGTACACTGTCCATGGCTTGCGAACTTCACTTGGATCTTGACCTAGCACAAAAACAATGGTTAGCAACCCTGAACGTGTTGGACGAGAACAAATTGGTTGCACTATTGTTAAATGAGTTGCACAAGGCACATAATAAACAACGTCATGACCTAAGGATCTGAAGGTTTAGATACCAACCAGAAGACAAGGTTCTCTACTGGAATCCCACATATGTACCACAACGTACAAAGTTTCAAACCTTGTGGGAAGGACCTTATATTATTCATACAACTTTCCCCTCTGGAGCCATGATGATCTATAAGCCTGATAGCCCGGATAAAAGGTTATTGGTTAATATACAACAAACAAAACCTTTTCGTGAGCCAACAATTGCCAATACAAATTACACCTCCACCAGCGGACAACCTCGCTCTCTATTTCGGATCTCTCCCTTACAATTCAGTCATGGGGGAGATGACCACCTATGCTAACCATTGGAGATCCTCATTTCCTTTAAATTTTTTATTTTACACATTTTTGTTTTACAAATTTCTTTAACTTATTTTATTTTTGTTTTGCAACATCTTTATATGTTTCCAATTGTGTGTGTGTGTGTGTGTGTGTCATCCACCATGTAAGTTCGTCACCCTGTAAGTGTTCGGAATGATGGTATAAACTGTTTTTCATTGATTGCTAATGTTTGGTTTTTACCTTTAAGTTACGATGTTGACACTAAGGTATGTTCTTTTGATATGGCAGGCAATGAGTCCACTTCATCCATCCGTCCACCAAAGTCTATGGTTTCTCTTGGCTTGGAAATGTACAGTTCCCTTCCTAATAAGAACTTTAACGAATCGGTGATTGGGTACTTCTCAAACCAAGGAAGGACTCAAGGTTTGAAACGGGTGTGACTTCAAGGAAACTTAATGCATTTGTGTTGGTCATTCTCTTGGGTGCTTGGATGTTTTCTTCTTGAGTTTTCTTGTTGTTCCGATGTTACCCAATTCTCGAAAGCTGAGACAATAAAAATAAAAAGTTTTTGCATAGTCTGTTTTCATGCAAAAAAACACAAAACACAAAAAGAAAAAAAGAAAAAAAGTGAGAATTCAAAGCACACCCCTTAGACGAAACAAATTTGGGCTACAAGCACTGGTTATGGAACCAAAGTGTTCCCTCTAACTAAGGCCCTTCTCGCTTGCCATTTTCTCCTCTATTTCGTCGGAATGGTGGTGACTCTTGGAGATGCATTCTTGTTATCCAAGTGGATGGTTTGGCCAAGTGCGTTGATGCGAAGTCACTGGATGTGGTTGGTTTGAGGCCGGAGTTGGAATGAGATTTGCCAAGCCATATTGATAATAAAACACACAAGGGGTTGTACACCATCTTATTCTTGGGATTCCATTCCATCCTCTTCTCTCCACCTTTTTCTCCATTGTTCACCTCATTGTCGGTTGTATCATTAGTGTATATTTTGGTAGAAATATCATTTTTTTTGGTAAATTCTCACGGTTAAGACTTTAACTCTTGTTCTAAAGGACATTCCTAGAGCCTGCAGACTCTTTGAATGTGGGTTTGTCAGAGAATCAAGGGCATGAGCCTGCTCTTGGGAGGACCCACTGACATTCCTATTTGGTGCATCAGTTAAACTCTTTTCCTTAACATTTTGCAATTAATTTTATTTTGTTCATTTCCATCTTGACATCTATTTTATCGATGTCTTAGTTGTCTCTTTTACCCATCTCTTGTTCTTCTTCTTTTTCCATTTTTTCGCTATCGGTAGTTCACGATTAGTCATGGGGGTACAGGGCCTAATTTTTTGTTTCGATTTTCTCCTAGCCTTGAATTTTTTACTTTTCTTCCTAACACCTACACCCTCGGTAGTCATTATTTATATATTCTCAGATCCGTATCATCCATACCACAACTCAGCCAATGGACTTACACCGAAGCAAGGTATTGCCCACATTGGAATTTATTTACCCTTGCTAATATACGACTATGTTGTGTGTGCAGATGACGATCATGCAATAATGGACCGGATCTGGAAGGAGCACTTGGAATGGAGCAATATTAGAAGCAGCTATGCAAAGAGCAAGATCGATGGCGCACTTACGAATGGACAACGAAAGACGCAATCTGGGCATTGGCAGCAACAAAAATTCTTCTCTCCTCTTCTCTCTTGTCTTTTCTCTCAGTTGCCAAATGAGGCCTGATGTCAATGTAATAAGGTGTTCACCCTTGTTGTTATGAACACCAATTTTGTCAAGTCTTGTAATAATGATCTGTTCACATGTCATCCCATTAGTTCCATTCCCTCAATAATTCCATACCTACCTGTTATCATTGTAATGAACTCAAGGACAAGTTTTCATTTAGTTATGGGGGTATGATGAGACGCAATATCGCATGAGCCGCGATATCGCGGTCGTCGCGATATCGCGGTCCGCCACCATATCTATAAATAAGAGACGACACTCCCCTTATTCCTCATCCTAGGCTTAAAGTAGGAAAACTTTGGCGGATTGATTACCCTAGAGATAGATTATTTTCCATGTACCCGTAGTAGGAGTCCCCAAGTGAACGGATCTTTATTCAAGCAGCTTTGTACCTGAACGCAAGTTGTGTATAGCAATAAAGATGAGCTTTGTGGATAAACCTTGCAGTACATGGAATAGGTTTATTACATGTTATTTCCTACCTGTTATTTATTACCTGCAGTAGCATGGTATGAGTATGACTTGATTACGAGCATTTACGAATGTGTACAATTAGTCAAGGAATGGGTTGCTCATTGTGATTAGTCTCTCTCACCCTAAACTCCTAAAACGTGGGATAAGTATGACTTGGTTACGAGCATTCAAGGATGTGTACGGATAGTCGAGGAATGGATGCTTATCACACTTAGGTTAGTTAAGTGCCTCAGTACGACCACTTCGAGCACGTGCGGTACGTGTGGTGATCCCAGTAACGATTAACGTTTGGTAGCCACAGTTGCATAGTTCAGGGTGTGTACAGTAACTGGGAACGGATGCTGACACTAGGTAATTTAGACTTAGTGCTTTAGTTAAAATTAGGACTTAGTTTCTCAACCCTTTCCTCATAGCATAGAAGACATAAAAACATAAAATACTATAAAAAATCATATACCTCAGACTTGCTTAACCATACACCGTGACACATACAAGTCTGGAAAGACAATGATTAATTAACCCCAAGTGTTCCAAGCGGCGTGTAGGCATTTAGTCTGCGGAGTTCAACTGGATCGTGTATGCGATGCTCGTATTCGTATGGTTGAGTGTAGGAATACCCGCCACTCATCACAGATCTTGAAAGGATCAGTGAATAAGCAAAAGCCTAAGCTCTTTTCGACTGGTTGTGCCAAGGCTCAATTCATTTGGTACCATGAATATCTAAGAATTGGTAGTATAAATATGATACAAGTTGGATATATAGCTTCTACTTTCAATTAAAAAAGCATACATTAGTTGTTACATAGAGGAACACTCAATTAAGTGGTAAGACTTGAGATGCCAGATCAAAATCTAAATGACTAATCCAACTAAGGGAGTCAAAGCAAAGCAAATAGGAAAATCATATTTTTAATCAAATTAAATCAAAACTAAAGAATACAAATTACCATACATGTGTCTTATATTCATATATGCAACCAACTAAATAAAATATTTAAAAACAATAGTCATATTTCAGATTTCACAAAATGAACATTAAATATGACATCTTGAAAGTTGATCAACTAGGTTCCTGCAACATTTATATTTGGAGAGAACTAACATTAATCCTGATATTATTCCTTGACAATACAAAAATCAATGATTGTTGTTGTTGGAGATAAATCAATAGATATTGGCTCCAACAACTTTATTTAAATACGATGTTAAATATTCCTAATAAGAGCCCAAAAATATATTTGGAAATTTGATACAAAATGCAAGAAGCTCATGGTCTAGTGAAAAAGAACAAAATCGTTAGTCCATGTCATTTTCTACCAAGATGCTCACCAGTTATAGTGCATTTAAGGTATGAGGATGGTCTAACCAATCCAATAAATTGGACCTATAAATTCCCTAATTTTCCAAATGCTTATAATAATGACAATATTTTTGAGAGTATGTCACAACTTAAAAAGGAAATAAAGCAACATCCTAAATGCATAATATAATATCATAACCTAGACCCTCTCAATACTCATCTTGCCAGGCAAGGTCTTGAAAGGGTCAGTAGATTAGAGAAAGCCTAACCTCTTTTCCAGTGGGTGTGCCTAGTAAATGCATAATACAATAATATTACACATGTGGGTGTGTGTACAAGCTATCCTTGCAATATTCTCTCTCTAATCCTTGAGAAATCAATTGCAAGTGATGATAAATCTATTACAACTATAATTTAATTTGATAGGTTACACATGCTGTTTATGTTGATAACATGGACCAGCAATAGTAATTGAAAATCCAGAATGTTAAATACTTAAATAACACATCTATTCCCATGAGCTAACATCCCAAGTTCAGCCCCAGCGGTCTATGCAGAAAAATAAAACAAATCCCGCAAAAGAAACTGTTCAACCCGAATCATATCCAAAAGATATGTTGGGCCTCAATCGTTGCAGATGTAGAGCCTCAATCGTTGCAGATGTAATTTACACTTCAGTTTCAGTTTGGCAACTTCAAACAAAGCCCTAATTATCCTGACCCCTTAAGCGATATGTTGGAAGCGTCGAAACTTCACAGAACAGATAAATACAGAAGATTATTGAAACCAACACCCAGAGAGAAACCGTTGCAGAAAACCAAAACCTGAAATTTTAAAAATACAGCAGCAGCAGCAAGCATGGCTTTCCAGATTTATATCTATTATTTTTTATAAAAAACCCGGAAAGTAAAAGTAAATCAAAAGTTTAAAGAAAACCAGATAGACGACAACTGAAAACGAACCATGTTGGCGGCCCATTTCTCTTCATCTTGGAGTTGAGAATTGATCGTCTGTTTTAGCTTCTGGAAGTAAGCACCACCGATCGCCATTTAGCAAACTCTGCTTCAAGAGGTTTCAGAAACGATCCTTATTCAGATTCTGCAACTAAGAACTTCACACCACTATCTAACAATGCTATTTTGAGACCGATTGGCTTTGTTCCCAACCCTAACTCTGCGTCCTGTTAATTTACAGCCGACGTTTTCAATGTATCGGCTTTGGAAGCTCAAAATAAAATTCATGATCTATAGAACACCCACTAGAAAACTCACTCGAGAAATAAGAAAGAAAAAGCAAGTAGAATCAAATAAATAAATATTAAAAAATTATTTTTCAATGAATTAATAGCTATATTGCACTTTTTTCACATTAAATTTATTTTTCCAATCCACTGTCTTTATGCTTTTCACTTCGGCTTTTGGATGGGAAAGGGTTGCTTCATTAAATTTATGTAGTGAATTAATTATCTTTATGCTTCTCACTTAGATTTCTTGATGTGAGAGGGGTGCCTCATTACGAAAGAATGATTATAAGTACCGAGAAGCTATATGTGATTTTTTTAGAAGAATTAGAGAGGAATACAAAGATGCTTCAAATGTGGACCAAACTTGCAACCTCTTGCCTAATGAGACAATGTACTAACCACCTGAGTTACTTATCATTGATTCACTATGTTCCTCTATAGTTTTTCTAATGTGTCATATTGAATCCTTTGTGATTTTAAGTTCAAGCACAAATGTTGAAAGTGATGTAAATGTTGTTAAGAATGAGAGAATTCTAGACAGTTGATCATAGTATATCCTCAAGATGATATAACATTTCGAGTGTATCTATAGTAAAGTTGTTTTGAGTTTTAACACCACCCCTAATTTTTCACCAAGAATTTATTAATATCATCTAACATAAATGTTAGATTTGAATAGGATTAAATTCTTTTGGTATTAAATTGTTATGGAACCAACAAGGTGGATTAAATTATAACAATGATAAGAAGAATTTCTTAAAGAGGATTGATTGTACTTTACAACGAAGGTTTATAATGGGAGGTTGTTCAAGTAGGTAACTTCTTATTTGATTAATATCATGCAATTAAGAGGTTGCTAGTTTGAATCACACTTGTCGATAATTGCATTCATCTATTGGTTAAAGTATGCAATTTGCAACTCACAAGTTTAGTTTCAACAAGTATACTAATTTAAAACACTATTATATTCTGCTTAAGCTCTACAAAAGTTTTGTGTTGACTATATGTTCAAATGCATGTCATCCAAAAAGAGTATATTAGTAAGGAAGATACCACATGAAATGTTGAATTTATAGGTGGCTAAAAATACAATACAACCCTTAAGCTAGTTATGATACTACAAAAAGTATTTTTTTTTTATACAATTATAAACATTTTAGGTGCTTTAAAATTCAAACTAAGTCATCCACTAATACTATGAGTATAGTGAGGATACAAGAATAACACCTCTTTTGAACCACAAAAAGCTCTACATTCTTCTCCAATTTTTCAAAAGTATCATGTTGGTTATATGTCTTGGATGTACTTATAATCATTAATTTAGGTACCAGTAGGTAACAACAATCATAGTAGGTAGTAGCAAGTAATAACAACGACAATAGATAATAATAGTGATAACAACGATAACAAGTAATGAAATCATGCAAGCATAAATGTTGTTGTGGTTGAGACATTTTTGTTCCAAATATTGAAACCCTAACAAAGCATCCTAGAAATTCAACAGAAATAAAAGAAATTCAAATTCAGCCAAAGTAAAATAAATTTCATAATGGAATCTCAAAATATCACTAGAATTATAAATCCAAAATTGACTCACAATATACATCAAAAAATCTCAAATTTGCCAAATACATGTCATAAATGCATTTTGTTAAATAGTTGCTAACAAAATTTTAAAAGATAAGCATTGTACTATATTTCTCTCCCTAACTAGAAGCACTACAAACAAAAACTTACATGACTTCGATTTTCTAAAAATTAGCTACAACCTCTAAGTGGAGATAAAGCTCAAATATTCAAGATTTGAATTGGAACCTAGCAGGAAAACACTTATGTAGTTTTGGAAAGGTTTGCAAACTTGGATAAGGGTCCTCTCCTATTCGTAAGGATCTTCATCTCTAGATCACTATTCAAGATATTAGGGAAGCAAATGGATTATCTTAATGGAAGGATTGTCGAGTATTTATACTCAGAAAGCCATGCCAACTACATAACAACCCTAGCATACTACATGCCAGATGTAGAATTCCATGTGCCAATGACCCATCATGTATCTAATACCTACTCAAAACTCCAACAAAGGGATTAGTGCACATATGCTAAAAATAAAATAAAATAAATTATCAAATTCATCTTATAAAAATAATTACAAACTACATAGCTCAACTATATAATGCACATAGGCTTAATGTAAAATAAGATAAAATAAAATAATTAAAATACCAAAAATACATTAATTTATCCATTTCTAATCTACTCTCACCAACTAGAAATTCATTCTCTTGAATAGTCATTTGTAATGATCATCATAATACAAATCATCAATAAGAAATGTAGGTTTTTATCTACCATTGCTCTAGTTGTTATTTCTTTTTATTTAATAATTTATTTATGTTTTCTAACATGATTACCTCTTGTAGTACATCAAAAATGCATCTGAGTCTACTATTTAGCATGTATCTATGTCAAAAATCACAGATATAGAAGAATAATTGCGAGAAGATCGTTGATGAGTGGCAAGGTAACCCTACACTCAACCATACGAATACAAGTGTTACACGCGTGTTCCGGTCGAACTCCAAGGACTAAGTGCTTACGCACCTTATCGAACACTTAAGGTTAATCAATCGTTGTCTTCCCAGACTTACTTGTATTGTCACGGTTGTATGGTTAAGTAAGTTTGAGGTATATGATTTTTATGTCTTTTATCTTTTTAACGCCTATGCTAAGAGAGGAAAGAAGAAGAGACTAAGTAACCAACTTTTACTAACTAAGTTTTAATCGTCCTAGCATGAGTATCCGTTCCCACTTGCTGTACACACCCTGAACCAGTGCAACACTACTGGGATTACCAAATGCTATTCGTTACTAGGTTACCAAGCATGGCACACGTGCTCGAGGTGATCGTACTGAATGCACTTAACTAGGAGAGTTGAGGGTTGAGAGTGATTAATTGTTTAAGAAAGCATTTAAACATTTAACAATAATTAAAGTCCTATTTAGCTTAGTCCATGTACTACAAGGTTTATCAAAAAGTCTGTCTTTATTTCTGTACACAAATGTGTGCTCAGGTACAATTTGCTCAAATAAAGATCTGTTCACTTTGAGACTCCTACTGTGGGCACATGGAAATTATTCTATCTTTGGAATGGTAAAACTGCCAGAGTTTAGCTAAGGGTCTAGATCTAGATGAGAAAACAAGGGATAGCCGCCTCTTATTTATAGAACTGGTGATGGGCTACGATATTGCAGGGGCTGACGCGATATCACGGATGCGATATTGCGGCCCATGCGATATCGCATCCCATCAATCATCGATGGGCATAGTATCATGAGAGTAAGCATTGAATAAGGAAACTTCAACATGAAGAACAATCATATGATTGAATGCACGAACCTTTAGATATTACTACCAGATCGACAACGGAAGTTCCTTCTTCAGAAGCAATTCACTTCTTTTCAAAACTATGAAAGACACATAAATTACTCAAGTGATTCAAAATTTTAATATTGTAGTTCTGAATTTTGCAAATACCTAATCTTGCAATGTTTGTAATGAAATATATCTTGGTATATCATTAGATTCAATAAGAAGTAGAGGTTCTATGTGCAATAGATGTATAAATAAAAAGGCACAAAATATTGCTGATAGTTTAGTTGGAAGATAAAAATATTTTTTGCTAAAAATAACATAGATCCAGGAACCCAACTACATGTCCTAGCTGATTTAAATGAGGTTGAAGAAATGTTGATTACAAAAATCAATCCCATTCTATAAGTTACACATGTAGTTGATGGATAGTTTAGGTATAAGGATCACACAATTATCTTTTCTTAGGATGTCATAAATATTGCTAAGAGAATTCCTCTTAGAACTAAAGGTATTCCCTTTTTTGTTTTGAATAGAGTTAATTAAATGGGCACGAAGCACAATTTTCATAGTTAACAAAAGATAGGTTTATAATGCCTTACTTTTTTAAAAGGAAAGTAATCCATACTATCATGATGTCGAGATTGATATGCATGTGTTAGATGATGTTGCTGATATTGGTGAGGTTAACATCCTTCATAACATTCCTTATATTGCATTATTAGAAAAGGATAGAGAAATGAGATTGTAGTTTCAATGTTTGTTGCTTCAAATAGATGAAAAAAACATTATCAAACATACATTGTCAGTTGCACAACATTCTCGTATTGTAAGCAAGGAAATTGATTGGATAAGAGCCTGGTTGCATAAACCATCATTGTAGGATTCAATGTTGCCTAGTCGCCTTTCATGTTTGATTCTCCTATTAATGCATTTAATGATTGGGTTGTTTACGATGGCATTTTCAAGTTTTTTTCCTGAAGAAAAATGTGATTTTTTGATTAAAGAGCTAAATATTTTAAACTCCATGAATAGGCAAAAAATATTATTTGTTAAAAGGATGGTAGATTTGGATGACATAAGCATTTTAGGTAAATATCATTTCTTAATATTTTTTTATTTTCGTTATTCCTATTTTTTTATGTTTTGATGGAATGATATGTGATTTATTTTTAGGTATTATATTTATAGTGTCACTAGAAGGCAATGGACAATGTAATGTGTATTTTACTAAGAAATATTATTAATGCACTCATATCTATTGAAGAACTATGTGAGCAATTGCATAATGCTCCATTGCATGTCATTGTTAATAATTTAATGTGATATAGTCCTTATATTTGTGGTGCACTATCTTATTAGAAAAAAAGTAAAGTAGAGCTAATTAACATGATCAATCAATTAGGAACACATACTATTTGTTTGAATCTTACTACAACAGATCTCTATTGGCCTGAGTTGCATAATCTAATTGTTGGCACATTTGGCCATTTCATGGAATAGCAAAAGTAGATACTGGCAAAAGGCAATTTGTAAAACAACTGCATAAACAACCAATCTTTTGTGAAGCCACTGGAAAAATATGAATAATGCTGGGGTAAAACTGGAAAAGAGTGCTAGGGCATGCTTTTCCCTACTACAATGTCGCCCTAGATGCAAAAGCTTTCTAAAAAATATTTAAAAAGTCCTATGGTTATTGATCTTGTTGGTGAAGAAACCTTAAGGCTAGTAGACACAATCCCTCTCTACTCAATTGCAACATCTGTGTGTGGCAAACATTTGATTGTGAGTACACTGATTATTGAGAGAACACCGAATGGTTTCAGAGCCGGTCGCAACAATGTGTTAATTGCAACAGATGTTGCTGCTCATGGACTGGACATTCCGAAGGTGGGTTTGATCATATATTATGAGATGCCGCGTACATCAGATATTTTTGTGCATCAATCTGGAAGTCCAGGTTGTGCTGGAAATAAGGGTACTACCATACCAATTTACGCAGATCAGCAATTCTGACAGCTGAGGGCTATTGAACAGGGTACTAGTTGCAAAATCTGGGTTTTAGGAACCTTCGAGCACAAAACCCCAGCTGTGGCCTACACTTTTCTCTGCCACGTCCTACTCACCCGCTGCTTCTTTAGATGTTTCTCATGTTGTTGCTTTGCCGCTTTCGCCTGCTCCTTGCCATTGGAGGTGTGCTGTTAAGGATCTTCTTGAGCTTCTGCGAAAAATACGAGCCTCGGCACGTTGCTGTAAATCGGTGAAAATTGATCTCCTGCAAAAGCTTCTCGAAAGTTCCAGCGGAATACACTATTCTCTTGCAGAAGCTTCATTTTATGTAGGTGATGCAGCGGCTCTACACGTGAAAATTTGTATGAAAAGATCAGAATTAGAGAATTTGATGTCTATTGAAACATCTGATTCGAAGGGAGAGAAAGTATTGGCCCCTCTACGGCTACGTCAGACCCGTACCTAGCCTCGGGTTCGGCAAATAAAATGAATGCTCAGCTTGGACAGTATTGCAGGGGTTATTAGCCCTAGGCCAGAGCAAAGTTACGGTGATTTTGTGTGTGCAAGAACAAGGCAACGCTAAAGCAGTTATTCAGTAAGCATTTGAGCAGGGATTTCCTCTCTCATCTTACGTTTATTCACCAAGATCAATTCATCAAAGGCAGTTTCAGTGACCGGATGGAAACAGGTGTTGCAAGAGATGATAGATGCTTTCAAAAATCATAGAGGCAGTGCGGCAGCAAAGGTTACAATGACCACAGTTATTCATCATCGCCATTGCCAGTCCATCAAGTGCAGTCATAGAGACACGAAGACACAGCAAGACAGGTGCACAACTGAATCAGTTGAACCAGGAGATGTTTTAGCCGATGCCAATAAATCAGAGTTACAGTTTATTTGGAAGAAACCGTCATCGCTGAAGACAAATACAAAACCCGAACGCACAGAATTGAAGTCACAAAAATAAAATTTCAATTTGACATGGTCCGGTGGCAAAAAGATAATTTCAACAATTTCTCACATGAAATAATGGTATGGAGCGCTTGTTAAAGACCTAACATTAATTTAATTATCCCAAGTAAATTACTAAGGCTTTATACACGGTGGGTAATTAAAAATCCTAAAATAAAAATAAAATAACAATTGTATGAAACTCTTATAATATGGAGATCTTGGATTTATTTTTAAAATTATTATATAGGTTGTTACCTATAAAATATTTGTAATATTTACACATTCCAACGTTAGCATGATTTTCTCCTAACTTCATGTATAAGTTATAACTTCCTAACTAGATTGACAAGAAATATCTCCTAACTAGTTGGGCAAGTTATAACTTTCTTACTTGGGAGAGAAGTTAGCCAAGATATTTTGGGAAACCTAACTACCTTTTGAACCTTATAAAAATGCTTCAGGGGTTAGAAGAAAAAAGGACACTCCTAGCTCTCACTTGGAGACACACTTTGGGTTTTGGAAGAGCATTTGTAAAGAAGACATTGTAAAAGATTGCTTGTAAGATGACTTGCTAAAGAAAATATTTTAGCCTCTTTGTCATAGTCTTGTGAGTTATGCTTGTTATTTTTTATTTTGTTTAAATTTTTTAGCTAGTGGTTTAGATAGTATCATGCTTGGCAAGTAATTTTAGGGTTTTTAGATTGCTCTTATTGTTCTTGTTGCATGATAGAAAATTTCTATTAAAATTTTTCCATAGAAGAGGTTGTTTTTGAAAGCCTTAAGAGCATTTTATTAGTAAATTTTATTATTGTGCAATGTATAAGAACCGTTATTGAGATTGTTGTAAGAGAGCCTCTGCATGTAGTCAAGCCGTTGAATGATTCAATAGTCAAGAGGGTTCAGAAAATCTTTGGTATTTTGATAAGACCAGAATAGCTTTCTTTTATCTTTAAAGTAAATCTCAGTGGTATCTCAATCAAAAATTGTTAAGTCTTTTGAAGGTTCTATTGAATGCAATTGTTGACATCCGTTATCTAGCCAAAATAGAGTCTTGTACGTGATATTTTACGCAGCAAATTTTTGGGTAGCATAGTAGGATTGTCTTGAAGAAATTGCTTATTTGAGCTTTGGAAGTTTGAATAATTCATAGCTATTGAATTTGGGATAGCTTTGTTGTGAAGTGTTTACTCGTATCATTTTACCTTGTTTAAATATTTGAGATCTTTACACAAATTTGCTTTCTTGTTCTCTTCTTTCTATTTCCATTGAATCTTGCTCTATTTCTAGTTTTCTTGTGGAACTATCTCTTTCTCTAGGGAAAATTAGAACTAGATTCGCAGAGTTGTGCTCAAATGTTTTTGCAAAACTTTATTTGTTACAAGTAGGTATTATAAGGACCGTGTAGACTAGGCAATTGAACAAAATAGGAACTCTCAATAACTCATAGTACTTGGCAAAGTTGGTTGAATCTCTTTAAGATAAGTCATTTGTAGTTTACACACAACGCAATCATTTCATTTTTCACAACCGCACACCACAACAGCACACACACATACTCACATTAACTACTGAGTCTATTTGGAGGTATCTGGGCCTTGGTGTTGCCAGAAGACTAGCAAGCACCTAAATCCTATTCAAGGACACTCATTGGCTGTCACATCCCAAACGGTCGCCAACACTAATAAAATGAGATCCACCTCTAATGAGCAGTGAGGTACCCCTACACCCAACCATATGAATCACAAACATTCACGTGTGATTTGATCGAATTCCGTAGACTTTATAGTTTCCTGTGCACTAGCCTTCTAGGAGGTGAATCTTGCCTTAAGATCATTCGTTATCTTCCCAATTACACTTGCAATGTACATTGGTATGGTTAAGTGTAATTGAGGCATCTAATTTTTATCATTTTGTATTTTATGGTTTGATGCTTAAAGGGAGATAAAGTAATTAAATTCACTAACTTAATTTAACTAATTAACTAGTATCTAAGTAATCCTAACATAAGCATTTGGTCCGACTCTCCGCACACATCCTGAACCCACGTATCCATTGCCGGGTTACCAAGCACTATGCTATTGGGCATACCACATGATAATTCTACTGGAATTACCAAGTGAATACATGCTACACTCAAAATGATCGTACTTATGTGTTTAATTTATTTAGCTTGTCTTGCTTAATTCCTTCATTAGCTTAATTACTGGAAAACATTTAATAAATAAATAAATAATTGAAAACATTAAATGCATAAATGAAACATTTAATCTAGGTTTATCAAAGCTTGTCTTTATTGCTACACATACTATCGTGCTTAAGTATAACAATGCTCAAATAAAGATCCGTACACTCAATGACTCTTGCTTTGGGCACTCAGAAGAAATATTCTAACTCTCAAATGAACAAATTACAAGAGCTTCGCTACTACTGAGATCTCATTGCCATAAATGTAGCTAGTGGGCATGTATTTATAGCCAAAAAGTGAACACTACATCGATGGGGCCTTGTCGATGCATGATGCATCATATCATGCATTGATGAAGCCTAGGTGAAACATCTGCGTCAACGAGGCCTCGTCAATGTAGCCAACAAAACAATGACTCATCTTATCCCCATGACTAAATGAAAACTCATCCTCAAGTTGTTTTACAAAATTGGGAAGGTACGGGATTATTGACTAACCTTTCACAAACAAAATAGACTAACTTGACAAAAATGGAGTGCCTGAGTGTACGGATCAACACATTACAAAAATGATGGTATTCATGACACAAAATTGAATATCATGACATGATTGTCAAAATTAGACAACATGTTCCTTAATGACATAAAGTTTGGTGGAGAATATTAGACAGTCCCAGGCGGTGATGGCTCCTGAGGTTTTGAGGGACCTTCATTGGCTTCACACACATATGGCGGTCAAGGTGGCTATGGCTGTTTTGCTACTACTACAAATTTTTGTGGGAGGTAGAAAGCATCTAGTAATGCTTTCATTTTCTTCTCCTTACTTCTAGGATTGTGCACCATTCATGCAGCTTTGCCAATGTGGGTCAAAACAGGCACATCCTAGGGACATGGAATTGCTGGAAACAGCTCCTTTGCATTAATAAACTAGGTAGAAAATTGTTTGCATTCAATGTCAAATGCTTTGACTACATCTTTTAGCTCCTAGTAATCATTCATCCTTTTGGCTAGGTACTTAGCAGCCGATCATTGATCCATGAATCGTGTTATGAGAACTTCGAGTTTAGTGTTTGTAGTCTCAAGCTTCTGCTTGGTGTCTTTATGGTGTTTGAACTCTACCTCGTATAGCAAATATGAGCTAGCCACTTATTTTTCTAATTCTGTCTATGGTTGTCTAGTAGTCAGCATAGCTAGGTTTGCATAGCAAGAATTGGCTAACTTCATGTATTTTGTCATTTCTTCTATCTACAACTCCTTTAGGTGGATCTCTGCTTTGTTGTAGGCATCAATCCTATCAATGATGGACTACTAAACTTCTTTTCCTTGTTGGAGTTGCTGGAAAGGCCATTTGGATGTGCTTCTCATTAACTTCCTTCTTTAGGCCAACCTGGTATGTATAGTGATTTTTAACTCTTTCAAACTTTAATTCTTCATTTTTCTATGTGTCAATCTCAATAGTAGATTTCTGGCACAAGTCACAAACTTCTTCCATTAACAAACTTTAATTTTTTCCATCCAGTTTCTTTAATTCCATATTCACCCTAGCTAGTTGCTCCTACTGTTGATGAATGAATTCTTGCATTTTTTGTTTTTAAGCATTGACATTTTCCTCATGCATCTGAGCTAAGTCCTTCTTAACTGAATACATTTTCACCTCTACTATGGACTAGCTGAGGATGGTCATAACTACTTCCTCCTCAGCCTTCTTGAATAGCTCTTGAAGTTGTTGGAAAGCTTCATCTTTGGTTATTGTCAAGCAAAGGAGTGCAAGATTAGCAATGTGGGCACATAATTCAACAACCTCTATGACAAGCATTGATTTTGTGCTTGAGCCATTTTGAGTTTTTCCTCCAAGATGATGCATTTGCCCCTTGCTTTCAGTAGCTCTAAATTGGGTTGTGGTGATGTTATCTAGAAAATCAAAGATATTCAGAATTGGTTGCCCACTCCCCACTAGTTGATCTAGAAATTCTTCATGCTAAGCTGCATTCAGTTTCTCATTGACTATGTCTACAGATGTCTACACATCTTGAAGTGTAGATACATCTAGTATAGACATTGCAAGTGTACTAAGTGCTTCGACAACATGATTAGCAACTACTTTAGCCACCATCTCTTGCCCTTGGTGCTACATCACCAAGATAGTGGCCCCTTCACCTTCCTCTAAATGCATTGAGAAGGAGGTGGCATTCCCAAAGATTTCTATAAATAAATAGTATTGTGATAATGACACCATCACCTCTCAAGCATTAGAATCAGACCTTGCAAGCAACTACATTCTTTGGGTAGAGAATACTGGTCCACCCCTTTCCATCTAGTTGATTGTTTAAGCCACCTCATTAAGGTGACCCATTTTTGGTCAATACACAAATGGGTCCACACTACTTGTCCCTGCACTTTGCTCTTGCTCATGTAAGAGCTTCTCTTGGATTTTGCGCAAGCACTTAATGGCTATGTGGGCCTTCGACATTGTTTCTTGAGTAGACAATGGAGGTGGTAGTTGCTCCTCTTCTTGAGTTGTAGTTGGTGTCTTTTCTTTCATGATTTTGGATCATGAAGCTAAAGGAGCATGCCTAATTGTGTTGTTCGCATGGTGGATGATTCTTGCCCTTTTGTAGAGTTTCTGAATGAGGCACGGAAAAGGTAGGGTTTTCCTTCCATGTTTGTTTTCCTTGAAACTCTTCTTGATTTTAAAATATATCAGTTGTGAAAGGTTTATGGGAAATCTCTTACTTAGAGTGGCACATGCTTGGGTAGAAAAGGTAGTCACCTTATTGAACCTCACTGTGGGATTGAGGCGATAGGCTGCAATTTTAAAGTAGATCTGTTTCACTAGTATAATTGTGTAATACTCCTTATAGTCAATCCCGTAACACTTCTGAGTCCACTTCTTTTTGACCTTAGGATCACCTTTTGTTAATAGCTTGGCCAACTATGTTCCAATATTAGGCAACCCCAGTGCCTGTGCAATAGCCTCAACTGAGTAGGACACCTAAATATCCTTGATTTTTACTATGTACCCTAGTCTTTTACTGTTCTAGAAGAGATATGTCTCACATGTATCATTCCCCACTGGATATGACGATTAGCCACATGGAAGAGGTTTGTAATTATGTTTTTACTTTCACTAGAGCTTTCTCTAGAAATGGCCTGAAGTTAATTTCTTCAAGAACTGAGCATTGAATCTCTCAGGACCTAATGATCTCAAGGCAGGCTTAAGTTAAAGTGACTTCAAGCCTTAGCATGGGTCTTGGCACTTCCCCTCATTGTGATTGCTCTATTGGAACTTCTTCTTCTAGAATCTGTTCAATAGATTTCACTTTAGGCTCCTCACAAAGAGGTCCTATTGCATGGGTTACCTCTTGTAATTCTTGGGCTTGTTCTTGTTGGCCCCTTCTAGCTTTGGGCCATTTCTCCCTTGGTTGAGAGGGTTCTCCTTTCTACAATCATTTTAGTCTTGGTGCCATCTGTAATCACAATAAGATCATGGGTTAGCAATCATTGTGTAACATGAAGCAATTGGGATACCTTTATCTCTTTAGGATAGTTACAGTTAGCTAAGTTGTGATTATGGTTGATTTAATTACTCCAATCATTAGTTTATTTATGTGTTATTGTTAATAAATCATTCTGGAGGTTGTTGAAAGGATTAACTCTTAAAAAAGTTGATGTTTGTATATTATTAAGGTTATTAACACTTTGGGGGAGTTAGAAAAAATTTCAAAAAATTTCATCAAAAGCCTTAAGGTTTGTGGGCCTCCACGATAAAGAGCTTACCTTCGGTAGCTATAGGATCAAAGAAGAAAGTAATTTGGACAAATGGTTGGGAAGTTAAGGGCTCTGGAAGGTTTTGTGCTTTGAAAAATGGCAAAAACTCCCTATCTGTTATGAGGCAAATGAAAAAAATTTCTAAGTGTGCAGTGGTATATATAGGATTTTTGTGTTGCATTAATAAGGCCTTGTCAATGCAGCTATTGATCATAGTAGATGACCATTGACTTTAGTCAAACTTGCAAAATACAAATTTTTTGAATGAAATTAGGATCAAATGAAAGCTCAAACGGCCAAGAACAGTATGAAAATATGTGAAGAGGACATTGGAGCTCATGAATTTGGAAAAATGGAGAAAAATGATATAGGGGATGAATGAAATAAAATGTTAAGGAGCATTGAGCAGAATACATAATGAAATATGCAAAAGATAGGATCGTAGCAATGTCTAAGGTAAAGAACCTTAACTAACCAAACCAAGAGCTATGCAAGTGAGTCCTCCCCATAGTAGACTCATGCCTTTGTTTCCCTTGCATAACCTCAACTAAGGAGTTTGTGGTCCCCACAATTGATTAATGGTCATGAAAAGTTAAGGACCAACCAAAAAGAATCTATCCAAGAATTCAAACACATTAGACCAAGACATAGATCATAACATATAACTGGGTAGTGAGGTGAGTTATGGCAGCATGGATGGATGATGAAGAAGGTGGAATGGAATTCCAAATTGAGGTCATAAGAAGTCCCTTGTGGAATTTGTTGTTAAAATGACCTAAGAAGATCCATCCTTAATCTAGAATAAAACCAACCACTTTTAGTGACTTTAGATCGCTACTTTAAGATCGGTCCACCTACATGAGACACAAGAGTGCTTCCACAAAATAACCATCATTTCATAAAGAGAAGAAAAGAGAGAAGGAGGAAGTGAGGGAGGGCCTTAGTTAGAGGGGACCTTTAGGCATGGGTGCATGTCTTTCTAGTCCCATAACTAGTGCTTGTAGCTTGTTTATTTGTCTATGGGGTGTGCTTTGAATTCCCATCATTTTTTTTGAATTTTTGTGGATGGGAACCACACCATGCAAAAACTTATTCATTTATTATGTCTAAGTGGTGTGCTTTGAATTCTCATCATGTTTTTTTTATGGGAACCACACCATGCAAAGACTTTATTTGACTTCCTATTAGTTGTTGGAATGGAACAGTAAGAAGTCTATGAAAAACACTCAAGTACTCAAGTAAGTAGATGAATATAGAGAGTATTGAGTTCCCTTGAAGTCACATCCTTTACAAACCTTTGAATCCTTCCTAATTTTGGAACTACCAAGGTCATCAATTGATTAAAATTTTCCTTAATGGAAGGGACCTCAAATTCCCAGAACACGAAAAACCATAGAGTTTATTGGATGGACAGATGACGTGGACTCACTACCTATTCTATGAAAAATAAACCATGTCATAGTCATCACACATTAGAATTCAAAAATAGAAACCAGACATTGATAATCACAACATTAAGCATAAACCATCATTAGTAAACAATAATAGCAGCACTATGTCATGTGGTAATAAAGTAATTTTATTAGGCAAAATGAGGAAATATCACATTTGAACAAAAAAAATAAAGTAAAATATATAAGAAAGTGTAAAATAATCAAGAAAGGTTCAAATGTATTAACGATGATGGAAAATTACAAAAACATTGAAAATCAAAAATTTGTAAAATAAATAACTTGTAAAATCAAAAACGTGGAAGAAAGATAGAAAAACTGAGAAGCCATGCGGATTATTAGCACAGATGGCCATCTCCCCCATGATTGAGTTGGAAGGAGGAGATCCAAAAAATGGAACATGATTGTCTATTCGTCAAGGTGGTAGTTGCACTAGCTTGTCTTGGTTCGAGGAAAAGTTTACTTATTAGATGTTGACCAACTCCTTTTTATTTGCGCTTTCAGGTTTGTACATTAACATAGCCCCAAAGGGAAAGGTGCGACTAATTATATAAGGTCCCTTCCACAATGTTTGAAATTTTTCCTTCAGGGGTACATCTATGGGGTTCCCATAGAGAATCTCATCTTTAGGTTGAAATTTCACTTTCCTTATTCTGAGGTCATGACATTGCTTATTGAATGCCTTGTGCACCTCATTCAAAGATAGGACCACTAATCAATTTTCATCTAGCACATTCAGGTTGATCAATCTTTCTTTCTATGCTAGACTTATGTTAAGATTCAGATGATAGGTTATTGAGAGTGTACAAAGCTTAGACTGAATCGAGAGTGTTGGAAGTTTTTTGTACACCAACTCATAAGGAGAATAGACAATAGGAAGTTTCCATGTTGAACGGTAAGCTCAAATGGCATCATTAAGTTTTGTACTCAAATCTCTCCTATATTTGCTAATAGTTCATGTTAGTATTTTTGTGATTTCCTAGTTGGTTACCTCTACTTGACCATTGGCTTGAGGGTGATAGGATGTTGTTAATTTATGTTCAACCCCCAATCATTACATTAACTTTCTAAAAGTGACACCTATGAAATGAGTTCCATTGTTAGAAATTAGTGAACATGGCACCCCAAACCTATTTACAATATTTTGTTGTATAAATATAGTAATAATGGATGATGTACAATTAATAACAACTATTACTTCTACCCATTTTGTGCAGTAATCGACTACTACGATAATATATGCATTTTCGTTGAACATGGGTGTTATGGGACCCATGAAGTCAATGCCCCATATGTCAAAAGGTTCTAGTGGTTGAATCCATTGTTGAGGACCTTCCATGCAAGTGGTCATCCCCCCATCTTGTTGACAACATTCATTAGCTTGGACAAACTGATGGGAATCCCTAAAGATTGTAGGCCAGTAGTATCTTGCTATCAGGATGTTTATGGCTGTGTGTCTCCCTGCATAGTGGCCTTTGTAAGGCCCTTCATGAGCATCCTAGAGAACGTGCAGTTGATCTTCATTAGGGACACACCAATGAATCAAGCCATTAGCGCACACCTTGTAAAGGTGTCTATTGATTTCCATGAAATATTTGGCTTGATGAAGAAATTGTTGCTTCTTTCTAAATTCAAGATCTTGTGGCATCTCTTGAGTGAGAAGATAAGTGAGGATGCCATTGTACCATGTTGTTTTTGTGGATGTTTGATCATTTATTGCTCCTCTAAAGAGGAGTTCCTTTGGAAACTAATCAAAGAGCAGGTCTCCTCCTCTTTATCATCCCATCTTAAGAGAGAGAGATGGTTAGCGATCACATTCTCGGCACCTTTTCGATCTACCATCATGAGATCAAATTCCTACAAGATCATGAGCCATCGTATGATACAAGGGCTCACCATTGGCTTGTTCATGAGGAAGCAGATTGCACTATGGTTTGTGTGCACAAATACTTCATAGCCAAGCACATAGTGCCTAAACTTTTCTAGAGCATACACCACTACCATTAATTCTTTTTCCATGATTGTGTAATTTAATTGTGCTCCCATAATGCTTCGGCTTATGTAATGGATATAGTATGGACATTTCTTATCATCCATCTACATGAGCACTACCCTCAAGGCATAGTTAGATGCATCCATCATGATGTGGAAGGGTTTGGACTAGTCTAGTGCTCATAGGATTTGTGTTTCTATGAGTTTCTCCTTTAATAGTTGGAATGCATGTTCACATTCCTTGGTCCAGATGAAAGGTGCATCTTTCTTTGTAAGCTCTACCAATGATTTTATGATCTTAGAGAAATTTTCTATGAATCGTCGATAGTAGCTAGCATGTCGAAGGAATGATCAAACATCTTTAACTGTCTCTAGTTAGCGTGTTATTCCTTTGATGACCCTTATCATATTTACGTCTACCTCAATTCCTACTTGAGTGATTCTATGCCCTAGTACAATGCTTTCTTGGACCATGAGATGGCTCTTTTGCCAAGTGAGTTATAGATTTGTTTCAAAAAATCTCTTTAGTACTTGCTCAAGGTGGTCCAAGGCTTGCTCAAATGTAGCTCCATATGTGAAAAATTCATCTATGAAGACTTCCATACCATTACTAATCTGTTGTTGGAAAATACTAAGGACTAGGCATTGAAATGTTGCAGGGGCATTGCACAAACTGAATGACATCTTACAATATGCAAAAGTCCCCCAAGGACTCATGAATGTTATCTTGGTTTGATCTTTAGGTGCAATTTGGATTTGGTTATAGCCACTATAACCATCCAAGAAGCTATAATAACAATGCCCAGATATGGTGTCCAACACTTGATCAACAAATGACAATGGAAAATGAGCTTTAAATGTTGCCATATTTAATAGCTTGAAGTCAATGCAGACCCATCATTTGCCACCTTTCTTTGGCACAATTATGAGTGGGCTAACCCACTCACTATCTACGATGGGATAGATGAACCCTACCTTGAGGAGTTGTTCAATTTCCTCCTTGACAATCTACTTCAATTTCAAGTTTAGCCACCTCTGCGGCTACCTTCTTGGCTTCATGGCCAGGTCGGTGCAAATACAATGCTAGCATATTCTTGGATTAATTCTTGTTAGCTTAGGATATGACCAAGCAAAGGCTATTGGTCATTTGTTAACTACCTTTAATAGCTTTTATTTTTATTCAGAAGAAAGTTTGGCATTAATTATGATTGGTTTACCATTGTTTAAAAATGCATATTCATGGTAGCTAGTAAATTTTTTAGCTCTAGGGGCTCCTACTTGAAGTTATCAAGGATTTTAAACTCTCCCAAACTGGTATCATCATCTTCATCAGAGAGTTGGGGATGAACTTGTTTAGGTTTTTCCATGGCTTCAACATAAACACATGTTAAGCTCTTAGTTAGTTCCATGCATAATGTGCTACTATCTAAGTAAACTATTAGCCATTGGGTGCCCTCCTATTTTGTGGTTGCTGCGTACAGATACCTTTGAATATTGATTTCTTGTGTACACTAATTGCATTCTTTAATGTATGTACTTTTGATGGACCAAATCTTTTGCACATAATTGCACCCATTTTCATTTTATGTGATGCATGGAATATGCTTCTTCTCTATCTTGCCAAATTCATTTTCTTTGGATATTTCCAAAGAGAGGTTCCTTATGCCCATACATGCATTGACCATGCTTAACCAAGCTCTTCCCATAATGATGGGGAAGTCACTTTTACAGTTTTCAACCTTGATCATCAAAAAATTAGTAGGAGAGGACCATCCACAAACTGTGGTCACAATGTCCTCTATTAATCCCAGAGGGAGAATAATTGACTAATTTACCAATTCTAGATGGATGTTGCTCTTCTTGAGATGTGGTAGGTTCTAGGCTTTGTACATGTCATGGGAGATGAGATTAACTCCATAACCAGAGTTAAGAAGAGCCTTACATGTCTCATGTCCAGCAATCTACAGGTCAATGAGTGGACTTCTTGGATCAAATATTTTCGTGGAAAGATTGCCAGCCTTAATCCAGTTGGAAACAAAATGAGTTAGCATCATAGTGTGAATCTGAGGCACCATTCGATTTGAAGGATACTCGAAGGTATTTGATGCAAAGGATGAGGGTATTGGAGATGTAGGATGATCAGTTGTATTAGGTTGTGAGGGTTGGAGAGGACTGCTAGGTCAAAAGAAGGGTCTTTTTCTAGATCGATTGTCTAAACCACTTAACTGGAAAGCTGATTGTGCATGTACAACTATCGTAGCATTTTGTTGTTGCAGTTGTGGAGGAATCTCACCTTGTATGGATGGAGCAGAAGGTAACTAGGTTGAAGACAGAGGTGTATGTGCAAATAGGTGTGAAGGGTGGTATGGATATGGGTTTTGCCCTCGAGTAGATGGTGAATGTGTTCAATGGTACTCTGGAGGATAATAGTGATGCTAAAATGAGGTATGACTTGCAAAACTTCTTGGGGAGACAGGTTGTTAAACATAGTACCCATATGGATTTGGTTGCCTATAAAGGTACTATTGCCTTGGCAGTGCCATTCTCCACGATTGTGGTCGGTACCATTGTTAATATTGTTCATAAGGTTATGGTGGAGCTTCACTTGGGTAGTAAGCTTGTTGTAGTTGGTGGAACTACCTTGGATTGCCTTGAGGATAAGACAATCGTCTAGATGTTTGTCTATGTGCTAGCCAAGGATTTAATTTATACACCCCAGACTCTTGTAAGTGTGACACCATAGGGCAACAACCCTTTGGATATTCATATTGACAAATGCCACAATCAATATCATCATGAGAGTCAATTTCCACAACTTCCTCTATGGCTGCAGCTTTACCCGTACCTCTTTGGTAGGCACGTTCAGCTTCATTTTGTCTCCTGCGATTATGATCACTATTTTTCTCTTTGGATTCTTTAGCAATCTTCATAGTAGTTTGAAATTTTTTATCCAAAGAGTTCCATAATTTATCAACCTTTTCCAAAATATCAGAAATATATTTTTGGATGGGTAAGGTTTTTCTATTCTCCACTTCATCAAGCGGTGATTCCTCCTCATCACAAAATCGAACCTCTCATTTTCTAATGGAAGGGTCCCTATTATACTCTTCTACACTTTCCCTTTTTTGTAACTCACCTTCTTCGTTTTCTACCTACTCTATTAGCCTTTAGATTTGATGAGCTCTTAGTTAGACAAACTTCCTTGGGCATACACCCGAAGAGTTCTTTTAGTTTCTACTCTAAGCCCCTCTATGATGTAGCAAATTTGTTCCCTTTAAGAATAACCATGGCCAAGGCATCAGTGTAAGAGTGACTAGTATCTACCCATGGTGGCATCCAATGGTTCATGTGTTTCTTGTTTCTAGCCTTGGATTTGCCTCCTTAGATTAGACATTCTAAAGTACATCTAGTATTTGTCATTATATAGCTCTAACATGGCACTCCAATAGTGAATGGATTCTAGTTCCAAGGACTGGTACTAGCTTTCAACTTCTTTGATGAGTATCCTAGGAAAGAGCTTGAGTTTTTGCCATTCATTTTCTATGTTTTGTAAGGCATAGGCATCATGGAAAGCTTGTAGATGTGTTTGTGGATTAGAGTTGTATCCCTCTCAAATCTTGGGATATTATTAATGTATAAGTACTTGATCCTACTATATTTCATATGTTTGGTTGGAATTCTAACTTCCTCTACAATGTTGAGCATGTTTCAAGTCACCAACAAAGGTTCATCATCATCATTACATCGATGATGCTGATGATGGTTTTGGCCATCCCTACGGTTTTGATAGTCTTCATGGTCATTGTTGTCTTGTTGATCACCTTCATCATGATCATTTTGACAATGACTTCTATGAGAACCAGAAGATGAAGAGGAATGTTTGAAATTGAATGAAGAGGATGGAGAGAAAAGTGGACCATCACTGCCACTGTAGTGTCTACCACCACTTATTATGACCACCATCCTTAGATTCCTTGTTATTATGATGTTTTCCCAAGTCTCTACCCTAACTATCACTCTTTCCTAAACATAGTTTATGAATAGTGGATCATAAGTTCAAGGTTGCACCCTCGTTACTAGTAACAGGGCGTGGAGAATCTTCATGTTGAGAACCTTCAAAGGGAGGATCCTCATTGTCATCTTGATCTAGTAGGAACAAGGGATTAGTATAATGTTTTTCCTTCGTAGCCTCATGGTTTCGCTCTTGGTGTCAATCTTGCTTATGTTGTGTTTCAGTGGGATAGTAGTTCCAAGTATCATAACCATTTACAATGTATTCTTTGTGAATGATGAGTGGCGAGGTACCCCTATGCCCAACCATACGAATCATAAGCATTCAAGTGTGATCTAGTCGAATCCTGTAGACTTAATTACCAAATATGCTAGAGCTATATGGTGAGTTCATGTTGTTCATTCGTTGTCTTCATAGTCTCACTTGTGAAATGCAAGTGTATGGTAAAGTGTGACAGAGGCATAAGATTTTTATCCTTTTATGTTTTATCAATTTGATCACCTAAAAATAATAATTAGAGTGAGAGTAGCTAAATGCTAAGTGAACTATTGTCTAATCTAGCCTAACACAAGTAACCGTCCCCACTTCCCAGACACATCTTAAACTTCATGTAAACACTGTTGGGTTGTCAAACGCTAATTGTTTCTAAGCTACCAAGAGTCACACATATGTTCAAAGGGGTCATTATTGTGTATTTTAATTAGTTTATTAATTAATCAATGTTAATTGCTGAATGAATGACATTAAATGTGAACTACATGAAATCATAATATATAAATGCATAAAGAAAGAAAGTCCCAAATGCTATAAGGGTGAATCAAAGAGCTCGTCTTTATTGCCAACACAATGGTGTGTTTAGGTATATCAATGCTTGAATAAAGATCCGATCACACTTAGACCTCCTGCTATGGGCACTTGGAAAATATTATAACTCTCAAATGAATAAATTGCAAGAATTTTGCTTCTTGACTTCCAAAAACTACTATCAAATTGTGTGCCTAAGGGTTGTATTTATAGGCCTAGGAGTAACCTTGTGATATTGCATGCTTGATATCACATCTTGGGTCATGATATCATGTACTTGATATCACGGTCACTCCAATATCAGAACTTGAGTAAAACACAATTCATCAGTGAAGATTTGAGATGTCTAACTTCTTAAGGGTTTGAAACAGTATCCCAAGCATAGATCAATTAGGGGGTAAGATGATGTTTCCCTCCATATCATGCCATCACAATTTTTCATCTTGATGTAGGATGAAGATGAAGTCTAGTACATACTCATCTGGATGAGTATATACCACTTTGCACTCCTGTGGGACCGGCGGTTTGACATCTTCATGTTTGTGAGAAGAAGAAGACATTTTGCAAAATGAATAAAATTAATAGTGTGCTTAGTAGTTTATATGTCATTGAGAGTGATGTTAACCTTGAGTTCATCCAATGATATAAATAATATTCACTAATCCTAGATAGCACACGTTTCAACAAACGAAGTCCCCAACAATAGCACTAATGATGAGCAACGAGGTATCCCTACGTCCAACCATACAAATCACAAGCATTCACATGTGATCTTGTCAAATTTCACAGACTTTATAGTTTTTAGTGCACTAGCCTTCTAGGAGGTGAATCGTGCCATAAGGTCATTTATTATCTTCTCAATTACACTTGTGACGTACACTGGTATGGTTAAGTGTAATTGGGCATTTGATTTTTATCATTTTATATTTTATGGTTTGATGCTTAAAGGGAGATAAAGTAATTGAATAAAATAATTTAATTTAACAAATTAACTAATATCTAACTAGTCCTAACATAAGCATCTGTTCCCACTCTTTGCACATGTCTTGAACTCATGTATCCACTACTGGGTTACCAAGTGCTACGTTATTGGGTGTATCAAGCGATAACGCTGCTGGGATTACCAAGCGAATATGTGCTATGCTCGAAGTGGTTGTACTTATGTGTTTAATCTATCTAGCTTATTTTGCTTAATTCCTTCATTAGCTTAATTATTGGAAAACATTTAATAAATAAATAAATAATTAAAAACATTAAATGCACAAATGAAACATTTAATCTATCTAGAGTGCCATAAGGTTTATCAAAAAGCTTGTCTTTATTGTTGCACACACTATTGTGCTTAGGTACAACAATGTTTGAATAAAGATCTGTACAGTCAATGACTCCTACTATGGGTACTCAGAAGAAATAAAAAGAATTTAATTGTAAAAATGTCTAAGGTTAAAGAACTTAACTTAACCAAACCAAAAGATATGCAAGTGGGTCCTCCCCAAAGTAGGCATAAGCCTTTTATGCTCTTGCATAACTTCAAACCAAGGAGTCTGTGGGCACCGTGGATGATTAATGGTTATGGAAGGTTAAGTACAAAAAACCCTAGAAGTAACTAATTAAGAAACCCAACACATTAAACAAAACATTGAATTAAAACATGAAATTGGTAGTGAGGTGAGGCATGAAAAGAAAAAATGGATGAGAGAGGGAATGGAATGGAGTTCCTAATTATGGTCACATGAAGTCCCTTGTGGAGTTCATAATTAAATGACTTGGTAGGATCCATCCTTAGTCTAGACCAAAACCAACCACTTTCAATGACTTCACATTGACATTCTAAGACTAGTCCATCCCTTGGGACACAAGAATACTCCCACAAAACAACCATCATTCCAAATTGGAGAAGAAGTAGGAAATGAGAAAGGGCCTTAGTTAGAGGAAACAAGACAAGTCTCATAACCAATGCTTGTAGCCCTTTTATTTGGTCTAAGGGCTGTGCTTTGAATTTTCATATTTTTTTTGAATGGAAACCACACCATGCAAAGACCCATGTATTTTTGCATTTATTTTTTCCAAGGGGTGTGCTTTGAATCCTCATCTCTTTTCTTTTCTTTTTTTCTAATGAGGACCACACCATGCAAGAACTTATTTGACTTCCTGTTGTGGAATGACACAGAATGGTGAGAAGCTCACGCGAACACCCCCACATATAGGAAAGTGGAAAAGAACGAAGAATACTACATCCCTTTGAAACCACAACCTATCCGAACCTTTGATTCCTTCCCAATTCTAGAAACTACACAAGTTACAAATTTATTAAGGTTACATTAATGAAAAAGGGACTACACATTTCCAAAATAAGGAAAATCATAAAGTGCATGGATGGATGGATGATGTGGACTCACTACTTGTTACATGAAAAGAAACCATGCCCTAGTTGTCAGTGACGACATTCAGTCAAAAACCAAACATTAACAATCAAATCAAAAATGATACATACCACCATCAAGTAGCACATTACCATTGTACCTAGCACATTATTAGCAAAAGAGTAGAGAATTATACCAAAACAAGAAAAAAATATAAAAAAATTAAAAGAGTATTCAAGAAATATTAAATATACTAACAATGGTGTAAAACAAAAACTTAGAAAAGATGAATAACCTAAAAAACAAAAAGATGTAAAATAAAGAATATAAAAACAAAAAGTTGTAAAACCAAAAATGTGTAAAAAAGTCAAAAGACTAAGGAGTCACATAAAGTGTTAGTATGGATGACCATCTCCCCCATGACTAAGTTGGAAGGGGGAGATCCAAAAGATTGAGCATGGTTGTCCATCTAGCAAGGTGTTTATTGAGTTGGCTAGCTTGGGTTCATGGAAAGGTTTCAGTTGTTGGATGTTGACTAATTACTTCTTATTTAGGCTATCAAGTTTATATATAATCATGACCTCAAATGGAAAAGTCTCTTCAATAATGTAAGGTCCTTCCCAAAATGTTTGAAATTTGGTTCATTGAGGTACGTGTGCAGGATTCCAGTAGAGAACCTTGTCTCCTGGTTGAAACTTGACTTTCCTTATTTTGAGGTCATGATGTTTCTTGTTAAATGCCTTATGCATTTTGTTGGATGATAGGGCTATTAATCGATTTTCATCTAGCAAGTTGAGGTTCATTAATTTTTCTTTCTATGCTAGACTTAGATCCATGTCAAGGTCACAGGCTTTAGAGAGTGTGTGGAGCTCAGATTGGATGGGCAATGCTAGTAGTTTTCCATACACGAGCTCATAGGGAGAATAACCTATGGTGAGCTTCCATATGGAGAAATAGGCCCAAAGGGCATCATTTAATTTGGTGCTCCAGTCCCTTTGGTATTTACTAATAGTGCATGTTAGAATTTTTGTAATCTCCCAATTAGTGACTTCAACTTGACCATTAGCTTGAGGGTGAGAAGGTGTTGTGAGTTTGTGCTCAATCCCCAAGCATTGCACAAGTTTTCAGAAAGTGGCACCTGTGAAATGAGTTCCATTGTCAAAAATTAACGCACGAGGCACACCAAACCTATTTATAATATTTTTTTGTACAAAATGAGCAGTAGCAGTAGATGTACAGTTGGTGAAGGCTATTGCTTCTGCCAACTTCGTGAAATAATCAACTACGACTATTATATACACCTTGACAAAGGTGCGATGGGACCCATAAAGTCAATTCCCCAAATATCGAATGGCTCAAGAGGTTGAATCCATTGTTGTGGCCCCTCTATTCAAGCTATCATTCCACCATCCCTCTGACAATGATCACAAGTGCGGATGAATTGGTGTGCATCCCTAAAGATTGTTGGCTAGTAATATCCTGCCATGAGGATTTTTATGATCGTGCATCTCCTAGCATAATGGCCCCCACAAGGACCTTCGTGAGCATCTTGGAAAATGCACAATTGATCTATGTTAGGGACATACTAGAGTACCAAGCTGTAGGGACATACTTTATAAAGGTTGCTATTGATTTCCATGAAATGCTTAACCTGGTGAAGAAACTATTATTTCTTCTAGGTGTCCAGCCCTTGCAGTAATTCTTGCTTGAGAAAATATGTGAGAATGGTGTCATACCATCTTAGTTCATTAGGAATTTATGCATTAATAGCCCCTATAAGAAGAAATTTGTCAGGAAATTGATTAGATAAGGGGCTTTCTTTCTCCTTGTCATCCCATCTTAGCTGTGATAAGTTGTCAGCAATCACATTTTTCACATCCTTTCAATCTACCATTGTGAGATCGAACTCTTACAAAATCATAAGCCACTGTATGACATGGGGGCTCATCATTGGTTTATTCATTAATAACCAAATGGTGCATGAACACTTTAGAACTAAGCACATAGTGCCTGAACGTTTCTAAGATAAAAACCACTGCCATCAATTCTTTTTTCATAATGGTGTAGTTTAGCTATGCACTGGCAATACTCTAACTTGTGTAGTAAATGTAATATGGATGTTTTTGATCATCTAGTTGTGTAAGCACTGCCCCCAAAGCATAATTTGATGCATCAGTTATCACATGAAATGGCTTGGACCAATCAAGTGCTTATAGAATTGGGGTTTCAACAAGCTTCTACTTCAATTGTTGAAATGTTGTTTCACACATAGGGGTCTAGACAAATGGTGCATCTTTCTTTGTTAATTCAACCAACGACTTGGAAATCTTAGAAAAGTTCTCAATGAAATGCCAGTAGTAGCTAGTATGACCAAGGAATGGCCACACTTCTTTAACTATTTTTGGTTGACAGGTTATTCCTTGGATGATCCTTATCTTTTCAGGGTTCACCTTGATTCTTTCTTTGAGATATAGTGCCCCAAGACTATGCCTTCTTGGACCATAAGATGGCTCTTTTTCCAATTGAGCCAGAGGTTTGTTTCAATACATCTCCTCAACACCTACTCAAGACGGTCCAAGGCTTGCTCGAACATAGCTCTATAGGTAGAAAAGTCATCCATGAAGACTTCTACCCCACTACTGATTTGTTGTTGGAAAATGCTAAGCACTAATTGTTGGAATGCAACTAGGGCATTACATAGACTGAATGGCATTTGACGATAAGCTTCTGGTGCATACAATTGACTTTGGATTTCAGCTTCTGGTGCATACTACTTGCATGCAGAGATAGATGTTCTCTTCACTGACCATAGCTTCTACATACAATGATACCCTGAATTGTTGTACACAATACATGGAACCCTCTTCTTCTCAATCTTTCCAAATTCATTTTCTTTAGATATCTCTAAGAAAAGATCTCTAATGCCCATTTTCGCATCAATAGTGCTTAACCACACCCTTCCCATAATAATTGGGAAGTCCCCCCTATAGTTCTTTACCTTGATTACTAGGAAGTTGATAGGATATGACCACCCACAAAAGGTGGTCATGATGTCTTCTACCAGTCCTAATGGAACAGTGATGGACTGGTCTACCAACACTAGCCTGATGTTACTCTTCTTCAAGGGATGAAGGTTCCACATAATTAACATCTCATGTGAGATTAGATTAACACTAGAACTAAAGTTAAGAAGAGCTTTACAAGGCTCATTCCCAGCAATTTGAAAATATACTAAGGGACTCTCAGAATTAGCTAACTTCCTAGGCAGGTTACCAGCTTGAATCTAGTCAGATACAACATGGGTCAACATTATAGTGTGGATTCGAGAGGGATTTTGTTTTGAAAGGGACTCAGATAAAGGTGAGGTAGAGGAAGGTGGAGGAGCAGGACTACCAACCATTGATGTGTCTGAGGTCTTTGGCAGACTGTAAGGTCAAAAGAAGGGTCCTTTCTTTGATCATGGTTCTGACCCACTTGGTTGGTTAATCGATTGTAGATTAACCACCCTCATAGCATTTCTTTGCTATGGTTGGGTAAGCAATTCACCCTGCATGGATGGAGCAAGTGGTAGCTCTGTAGGAGGCATAGGAGTAGGTACAAGAACAGAAGGAGCATGAGTATAGTAGGTGGCATCCCTCTTTGCATATGGCAATTGGTACACTTTAGGGGGTAGCGGTGAGGTTGGTAGGTAGCAACATGACCAGAGGAGTCCCGTGGAGATGAAGGTTGCTGAACATAATAACCATAGAAATTTGATTGCCGGTAGGGGTACTGCTGTCTTGGAGGTGCCAATGTCAATGATTATGGTTGTTGCCACTATTGGAACAATTCATAGGACTGTAGTGGAGTTCCACTTGGATAGTACTACTATGGTTGGTGAAACTGTCAAGAGTTGGCTTGTGGATAAGGCAATCTTTTGGGTGTTTTCCTTTGTGCAAGTCATGGATGTAAGGCATACACCCTAGATTCCTGCAAGTGTGACACAATTGGATAACATCCCTTGAGATGTTCATACTGGCAGACATCACACCCACCATTATCATCTAATATACTATTCGCAACCATATCTATCGCAACCATCTTACCCTTACCCTTGGATATGGCACATTTAGCTTCCTTATGTCTTCGGCGCTCACACTCACCACTTTGCTTCTTGGAATTTTCAAAAATTTTTAAAATAGCTTCAAACTTATTATTCATGGAGTTCCATAATTGGTCAACCTTAGCCATGATTTCAGATTGCAATTTCTGGAGTGGCAAGGTTTTCTGATTAGCCACCTCATCTCTAGTTAACTCATATCCTCACTATCACAAAATTGAACCCCCCCTTTTGTGGATATAAGGGTCCCTATTGTATTCGTTTTCACTTTCTCACTTTCTCAATTCTCCCTCCTCCCTGGCTACCTACTCAATTAACTTTTGGATTTGATGGATACTTAACTCTATCAATCTCCCTCGAGCATAGACACCAAGGGTTTTCCTTGTTTCAAACTACAAGCTGTCTACGAGATGGTAGAGTTGATCAAGCTGAGAGTATCCATGGTTGGGACACTTATGAAATAGAGTAATATCAGCCATTAGTGGTATCCAAGGGCTTATGGTTTTCTTGTTTTCACCATTGGATCTTCTTCCTTAGATTGGACACTTAGGAGTACATTTGATATTTGTCATTAAAAAATTCTAACATCATACTCCACCGCCGAATTGATTTTGGCTTCAAGGACTGGTACCAATTTTCTGCTTCCTTAATGAGTGTCTTTGAAAATAATTTCAACTTCTTCTAGTCATTCTTAATATTTTGCAAGGCACATGCATCCTAGAAGGCTTGGAGATGATTTTGTAGATCAGCATTGTAGCCTCCCTCAAACCAAGGGATGTTGTTCATGTTTAGCCTCTTTATTCTACTATCCTTTACATGTCTTGTTGGGATTCTCATGGCCTCTATAATGTTTAACATGCTCTAAGTGGCAAGTAGAGGTTCATCAAGGCCATGGTGATGGTGCCTATGATGTTCTCTACTAACCCTTCTTTCATGGCGGTGGGTCTCTCTGGATTGCCCACGCCTTCGATTGCAATTGTCCTGATGGTTCCTTCTATTTTTTTGGTCCTATCAGTCACCTCCATCATGGTCATGCCCTCTATGGCCATGATCTAAGCTAGATGAAGAAGAAGATGATGATGAAGGAAAAGAGGAAGGAGAACTTACATCGTGCCAACACCTACTACCCTTTCTTCGATGATTGCGACCACAATCTCGATCGTGACCTCCATTTTCCCCCTTATCATGACTTGCTCCTCCAATTCCATTTTTGTCGTTAGATCCATTTTAACTAGAATCTAAATTATGAATTATGGATTACATGTTTTAGTTGAGGGCCCCTTGACCAAAGTCAAAGAGAGGAGTATCACCAAAGGAAAAGCCCCCAAAAAAGTGTTTGCCTCCATCCAATGGGCCAAGCAGAGGTGGGAAAGTGTTTGAACCCTTGCCCTTCAAAAGCTCATGTTGGTGCTCCAGCTGATGATCCCTTAACCTTTGTGTTTCAGTGGGATGATAATCCCTTGAATCAGGATCTTGCATCTCATACTCCTCATGAAGATGTTGAAGTCCATGTTGTGCAAGCATTAGCTAGAGCATAGCTAGAATAGATCGATCCAGTGGCAACACGATGTTTCCTTCCATGTTGTGCCACCACAGAATTTCATCTTAATGTAAGATGAAGGTGATGTCTAGTACATACTCATTTGGATGAGCATATAAAACCCGGTATTGTTGAGGCACCTACTCTACCCTGGGTGGAGATAAACTCCTGTGAGAAGAAGACATTTTATGTTAATGAATCTATATGCAGTGTGCAGTTAAGGTTTAATTTAGTTGTAATAATAATTTTATTTTTATAAGATTTGACTCTTAAGGTTTGAACAACGAGGTTACTAAGTTTCGCTAAGTCTAGATAGCACACGTAGAACTAAAGTCCTCGACAATGATGCCAATGATGAGTGGAAAGGTACCCCTACGTCCAACCATATGAATCATAAGCATTCACATGCAATTCGGTCGAATTCTGTAGACTTTAATTACCAAGTACACTAGAGCTAAATGGTCAGTTCATGTTGTCTATTCATTGTCTTCCCAGTTTCACTTCTGAAATGCAAGTGTATGGTTAAGCATGATTGAGGCATAAGATTTTTATCCTTTTATGTTTTATCAATTTGATCACCTAAAAATAATAATGAGAGTGAGAGTAGCTAATTGCTAAGTGAACTATTTTCTAATCTAGCCTAACAAAAGTAACTATTCCCACTTCTCGGATACATCCTGAACTTCATGTAAACACTGCTAGGTTGTCAAACGCTAATTGTTTTTGAGCTACCAAGAGTCACACGTATGTTCAAAGGGGTCATGCTTGTGTATTTTAATTAGTTTCTTAATTAATCAAAATTAATTGTTGAATGAATGACATTAAATGTGAACTGCATGAAATCATAATATATAAATGCATAAAGAAAGAAAGTCCCAAATGCTACAAGGATGAATCAAAGAGCTCATCTTTATTGCCAATACAATGGTATATTCAGGTACATCAATGCTTGAATAAAGATCTGATCACACTTAGACTTCCTACTGTGGGCACTTGGAAACTATTCTAACTCTCAAATGAACAAACTGCAAGAATTTCACTACTTGACTTCCAAAAACTACTACCAAATTGTGTGCACAAGGGCTATATTTATAGGCCCAAGAGTAACCCTGTGATATTGCATACCTAATATCACATCTTGGGTTGTGATATCGTGTACTCGATATCACAACCATTCCGATATCAAAGCTTGAGTAAAACACGATTCATCAATGAAGATCTGAGATGTCCAACTTCATAAGGATTTGAAATAGTATCCTAGTCACAAATCAATTGGGGGGTAAGATGATGTTGCCCTCCATATCATGCCATCACAATTGTTCATCTTGACGTAGGATGAAGATGAAGTTCAATACATACTCATTTGGATGAGTATATACCACTATGCACTCTTGTGGGATCGATGGTTTGACATCTTCATGTCTGTGAGAAGAAGATGACATTTTGCAAAATGAATAAAATTATTAGTGTGCTTAGTAGTTTATATGTCATTGAGAGTGATGTTAACCTTGAGTTCATCCAATGATATAAATAATGTTCACTAATCCTAGATAGCACATGTTTCAAAAATGAAGTCCCCAGCAATGGCACTAGTGATGAGCAACGAGGTACCCATACGCCCAACCATACAAATCACAAGCATTCACGTGCGATCCGGTCAAATTCCATAGAATTTATAGTTTTAAGTGCACTAGCCTTCTAGGAAGTGAATCTTTCCATAAGGTCATTTTTTGTCTTCTCAATTACACTTGTGATCTACACTGGTATGGTTAAGTGTAATTGAGGCATTTGATTTTTATCATTTTGTATTTTATGATTTGATGCTTAAAGGAAGATAAAGTAATTGAATTAACTAATTAACTAATATCTAACTAGTCCTAACATAAGCATCTGGTCTCACTCTCCGCACATGTCCTGAACCCATGTATCCACTGCTAGGTTACCAAGCGCTACGCTATTGGGCATACCAAGCGATAATGCTACTGGGATTACCAAGCAAATATGTGATATGCTCGAAGTGGTCATACTTATGTGTTTAATCTATCTAGTTTATCTTGCTTAATTCCCTTATTAGCTTAATTAATGGAAAACATTAAATAAATAAATAAATAATTCAAAACATTAAATGCATAAATAAAACATTTAATCCATCTAGAGTGTTGCAAGGTTTATCAAAAAGCTTGTCTTTATTGTTGCACACACTGTCATGCTTAGGAACAATAATGTTCAAATAAAGATCCATACACTCAATGACTCCTATTGCGGGTACTCAGGAGAAATATTCTAACTCTCAAATGAACAAATTGCAAGAGCTTTGCTATTACTGAAATCTCATTACCATAAATGCGATTGATGTACATGTATTTATAGCCAAAAAGCAAACATTGCATCGATGGGACCTTATCAATGAGGCCCAGTCGACGAGGTCGCATCAACGAGGCCTTGTCGACACAACCAACAAAACTGTGACTCATCAACCTCTGAACTTGTCAAAATTGAAACAATGGAGATAGAGTAATATCATAGAAAATCCACATATAGTGGTAGAGTTCTAGCATTTTTGTCACATTACCTTTCTAAATATAGTTTTAATGAAGGAATTCTATGTTGTTGACTACGAGACGCAATATGAGTGGTAACATCATAGATCTCCATATGTGCATGGTTTCCTATGAATACAAGGTGCTCCAAAGGTAAATGAACTAAATCAAAGTGATCCTGATGTCATGCATAGGGTAAAGGAATTTTTTGATTCACATGGACTCCAAGATTTACAGCAAATGGACAACCAAACAATACAAGATCTCATTTATCTTTTACGTACTTGTAGAAAGTTTTTGTTAATATTGCTTGGAATGTGCAAGAATTATTTTTTTCATTAATTTATCTTTCATTTTGTCTTTCCACTTAGGCTTTACATATAAATATGTTATGTCCTCTATCTGAATTGACTACTCAACAACTACAATGTATAAATCTAAAAACTAATTATGTTGATTTGGTTAATGTTGTTCAAAGACATACTATTTGCAAACCATGTGCATGCTTAAGAAAATGTAACAACAAAAAAGTTTACAAGTACCACATTTGTATGGAATTATTATTTCCTTAATGTTTCCTCATCATTTTATTATTTTCTATTAGCAATTAAAATTTATTTTATCTTAGTATAAAAATTCTATAGATATTTAGCTTCTCTTTCTTTCCTTTCTAAGTACAATGTTCCTTGGCCATTGTCTTTATAATTGAGTCCTTATAGAGATCTAGAAAATAATAATGAGATTACTTATGTTCCTTGAAGAAATGATTCGAGACTTAATGTTCATAATAGAATGTTGCTTCAAACATAGATGGAAAATACAAATTTTTAACCTATCATGTTGTAAGATGTTTTCATTAAATATATTGTGAAATATGCAACTAAATCTAAAAAAGAATTACAGTATTTGCATGTCATGTTACTATAGATTTTAGAGTCAAGAAATTCTCATAAATATGCTTTATTTGTCTACATAAGGCTCATGATGGATACTGTTGCAAATAGAGATATTGGTGCTATGGATTTCTGTCACATGTTATATGAGTTTCCTTTGGTGGAGTGTAGTCATGTTTTTCACACCATCAATGTTTCATGAAAGGTGTACAAAAACGTTTTTATTAATGTTGAGGAGAGGAAACATATGAAGGTAAAAACTGCATAACTATTATTAATGAGTATAAAAAATGACCACTTCCCATGGAGGGTGTGTCATTACCATAAGCTTTTATAGATGATAATTACAACATAAAGAATAAGAAGAATCCAACTTAGATTGCATAACTCAAAACCAAATGTTATTGTGAGATATTATCCCAAATTTCTCATTTCACCAAAGGAAAGTAAAGATGGATTGAATACTATTAGGTGATGTTGTTGTTGTATTATTTGTTTAGATATGTGAAGCAAGATCTTGGTTGTAATGATGAGAAGATTGAAATGAAGTGGTTTTCTATTCAACATTTGTATGAAAGATCAGAGAATAATATTAAAGAAGAATTCCAACAATCATTGGAGGAAGAATGAAAATTCATATATGTAACTCCATAGGTGTAGAATCATGAGTATGATTTTAAAATCCTTAATTTTCATCTATTGTCAATAGGTCATTTCTAGAGAATAGAATTAGAGATGTTTGGCTTACAGGATGTTGATATGATATATGACTAGATGTACCTTATGTAGAAAAACATGTCTTGTTGAACGATTGAAGAATGTTTCCCTCCAAAATGGAGACCAGAGAAGCATGAAGATCCTTTGGGTTTCATGCTACTTTATCTATCATTTAAACCTACATGAACCTTGATGCCTTGTGAACCTCACTACAAGGATATGTAGGCTTACAAAGGAGCTTTGGCTTTGATACTTGGGACATGATCCTCTTTTCAGAGTTGGGTTTATGACTAGATGCATTAGCACAGGAATGTATCTTAGTCCTTATAGGGGTATCGGTGTGTTGTATGCTTGTTGTGTATGCATGAATGCCTAGATGGTTTAGTTGCATAATTAATGCTTTTAGAATACTAACACGTCTAATCAATGGCTAACAGGTTTTGTGCTATGTTGCAACACAAGGTGCTAAGCACTAAGGCATAGTCCACCTTCACTCTACCTTATTGCTATTGGAACTCTCAAATGGTGTCAAATGGTGTTTTCCAATGGTGACACCATCACACTTCATATCAAAGCGAAAGGCTTGTGTTGTGAGTTTGGTGGTGGTTCACGGTTCATTGCTAGTGAGCCACAACACATAAGAAAAAGAACAAGGGAAGTTGCATTGCTAGTGAGGCTCCTATGGCCTTTAACCCTTGTGATGAAGGAGAGGAGAGTGTGCATTGCAATGCACATGATGCAACTCTTGAACCAAATAATGTTAGTAACAATAAAGAAGTACCTATCAGGGACCTGAACCTCTTGATAAGGTACAAAACCTATGAGGAACAACTCCTTGAAGTTGATAGCCAGTTGCCAATGGCCGAGAGGGTTAAAATGGTGCAAGATCTTGTTAAAGAATTGAACATCTTGTACCTTTGGGAACTGAATTTTAGTGCTAAGCACTAAGACATAATTCACCTTGAGTCTACCCTATCTCTTGTTGTTGCTATTGGGACTCTTAGGTGGTGTCAAATGATGTTTTCCAAGGACAACACCATTACACCTTTCCCTTTTGCTTCATAGGTCCAATGTACTAAAAAATTGTCACTGGTAAGATGGATAAGTCACAAGAAAATTTAAATCAAGTTAAGTCATGAGTTGTATACATTGCAATTGATTGATCGGTGGTGTAGAAAAGTGTGGTGGGTGTAGAAAACTTTAGCATTTACTAATATCATGGATTAGGGTTGGGTGTGACAAAGGGAAGTGCAATAGTATACATCAAGTTAGCCACACTTGTTATAAAACCTTGTTCACAAACTCTTTCATGATAAATGTGAAGTGGGTGCAAGAAATTCTATAGAATTTGCTTAATACATGAATTGTGAGTCGGTGCAGAAAAGACAAACATGGTAACCCCATGTGGGATCTAGTTGTGCTACTATAAATTTGTATTCCACGTTGAGATTTTGGCACAAATTATTGGTCTGTAGTTTGCACACTATGACAACTGTGCAGACAATCTCTCATTTTCACAATAGTTTGTTTGACAATCCTTTGGCATTACTTGCAATCGATCATGTGTGAATGCATTGAGGGTTCAAGAAACTTCAAGATTTCTCTCTCCAATGATGCTGAATCTCTGTAATAACCAATTACTTAGCAAGATTCCTCTCTCCATATCTAATTTTTTAGCTTTGCGTAGCTTAAATTTAGGATCGAATGAACTTTCTGGTGTAATTCCCACTAGAATTGGTAAATTGAAGCATTTGAAGCATCTACAAGAACTCTAGCTAGGCGAGAATGAATTCCATGTTCTCGTTTCCTTGTCATTAATTAACTATTCATCACTTGAGGAGCTGGACCTCAGCAGAAATGCATTGAATGGCTCTGTATCGACACGGTTGTCAAGTCTCACTCAACCCTAACAATTATATCTTGGAGACAATGAAGATGGAGAATCTAGAGAAGTATTAATAACTTGGAGGGACCCATACCTTGGCAATGAGGAAACTTGTCAAAGCTTACTGAGCTATACCTTGTAGGAAATCAAATAAGTGGTTGCATTCCATCTGAATTTGGAAATTTGAAGCAACTATCATCACTCAATTTGTAGACAATGGAACCACATAGGTCATGTAGTTTTCTATAGTAGTCGGGGAACTTATCACAATTGGTAGTCCTGCTTCTACAAGGTGGAATAACTCCAGGAGCTATACCTCCCCAGATCAAAAGCCTAAAAAATGTAGAGTATCTTTGCCTAAAGGGAAGTAATCTTAGGGGAACAATGCCATAAGAGCTGTGTGGGCTGATAGGGCTAAGTGAGCTCTATTTGATCAGCAAATTTGATGGCAACATACCCAAATGCTTTGTAGGCATGGATCTGGAGTCACTGGTCTTGGTGGGAGATGGTTTGTAAGGAGAAATCCCCATTAATATTTGGAGGCTTTCAAATCTTGGCATATTGCATATATCAACGGCAAACACAATGAACTGTTACCCACAGACATGTGTCATGTGAGGACTTTGTGGATGTTGAAAGTGAATGTTCATTTGAGAGGCTAGATTCTAGATTGCATTGGGAACATGAAAGAGTTACTTTTTTTGGATTTGGTTGGCACTAGATTAAATGGTTCAATTTTCAAAAGAAACATCATGTTATGGACATTAAACCTTGAATTGTTTGTTTGAGAACAAAAGTGATTTCATTATTATTATTTGGAACTCTATAAAGGCTCAATTCTCAAGATAATGCCTAAGGAACATTATACTTAGAAACAAAAGAAAAGGAAGATTGATTTCCAAAAAAAATTTATACAAAGATATAGTAAAGTTTTCTTACTTAACAAAATAATGAAATAGTCACGACATAGTAAGGCAATAATAATTAGATACAAATGCGGTACTTGTAAACTTTTTTACCATTATGCTTTCTCAAGCATGAACCTAGTTTGCATATGGTGTGTTGTTGAATAACATTAAGCAAATTAGCATAACTAGTGTCAAGATCCATACCTTGTAGTTGTTGAGTAGTAAATTTATATGGATGATGTAACATATTTATTTGTAAAGCCTACATGAAAAAACAAAATGAAAAGATAAGTCAATGAAAAAAATAATTCTTGCATCTTCCTAGTAATATTAGCAAAAAAAATTTTGCAAGTACATAAAGAAATTCAAATAGGATAGTATTGCTATGGTTGGTAGAGCTGCGTATAGTTTCCTTGAGGTAAGATAACCTCCTAGATAATTTCCTTTTGGTGAATTTTGAATTTAAGGCATGAACCACAAACTCCTTAAGGTGTGAACAAACTAGACAACATCTCTTAATATGCTCATATTGACATACATTAGATCCTTTATCATCTGAATTAGAGTCAATAGCCTCTTCTATTGCTATTGCTTTTTCCTTTGACTAGTAGTAGTCCTTTCCTGCATCTTTTCTTCTTCCTCCTATCCTTGTCTCTAGTTGTACCTTACTCTACTTTTCCCTTCATAGTTTTCAATATTGTTTGAAAGTTTTCATCAATTGAGTCCCATAATTTGTCAACCTTTGCTAAAATTTCAATTACTAAATTTTGGACTAGCAAGGTTTTTCTTTGAACCACCTCTTCTAATGATGCCTATTTTTTTGGTTCATAGACATGAATCTCCTTTTAATGGAGAGAGAGATCTCTATTATATTCTTTAGCATACTCTCTTTATTAGTTCTCATTCCTTCTTTGCTACCTAATTAATCAGCCTATGAATTTGATGGGCTCTCATCTTTCAATGTCTCCCTTAAGCATACACTCCAAGAGTTCTCCTTATCTTACTTTGAGTCCATTGATAATGTGACACATTTATTCTCTCTAAGAGAAGCCACGACCTAAGCATCTATGTAATAGTAAGTAATACCTACACAAGGGTTCATTAAGGGACTCATGATTTCCTTGCCTTCATCCCTAAATCTACTTCCTTAGATTGGATACTTTTGAGTACATCTAATGTTTGTCATTAAACATTTCCAACATTGTGCTCCATCTTTTGATGGATTCTAGTTCTAAGAACCAGAACCAACTTTACACTTCCTTTATGAGTGTCTTAGAAAATAATTTTAGCTTTTTCCATTCATTCTCTACATTTTGCAAAACACAAGCATCATGAATGGCTTGTAAAATGGTGTTGCAAATCAACATTACAACCTTCCTTGAACTTATGAATGTTATTCATGTTTAGTCGTTTGATTCAACTATTCCTCTGATGCCTAGTAGGAATGTAGACCACCTTCCTAATGTTAATTATACTGGAAGTAGCAAGCAACAATTCATCATAATTATCTCTATTCTCATAGACTTTCTTATGAACATGCCCCCCCTTCTATGACACTTACTATGGATTCTTTCAACTCTATATCATGTTTTTTGGTTGTGTCTACCATCTCTTTCTGCATCCCTATGATGGTCTCCTTGATCACCTCTACTAAGTTGTATGTCATTAACTCTTCTTTCTAAGTCACAGTCATTCTCATTAGATTTGGACTACAATGATCATGAGGAAGATGAAGAATTAGGAGTTTTCAAGTTGCTCTTCTTTCATGAAGCCTTTAATAATTTCAACTTAGTCTAATAGAAAATCTACACCTAGAAGTCCTTCAAATGTTGGGTCTTGTCATCCCTTTTTCTTGGATGCTAGGCAAGGTTAAATATGATTGTATATTTGTCATGTCATCTGCAATAGGGGTTGGAGGATTTTGATGATGAGATCTATGCTGTTAATAATCATTATCCTCTTTCTTAGATTGTAATGTTAGTGGAATAGTCTTCCCCTTTTCCTTGGAGACTTCATAGTATGCTTCCATAAAATGGTTCCTTCATAGCTAGGCATCAATAGGTTGGTAAGACCTAAAAATTCTATCAACTACTTTGTAGTCACTGTCAACCACTTCTAGTCCCACTTTCATCAATGTTTCCATAACCATTAATCAAAATGAGCAGTTAGGTTGTAATATAATATTTCCTTTCATGCCTTTTCATTACAAATGATGATCCTAATGAAGGATGAAAGTGAAAATTGGATAATAGGGGTTCAAATGTTGGTAGACCACTTTATGTTGTTAGGGTGTATTGTCCTTATTCTTTATTCTCTTGTTGTGTTTCCTTGTAGAATTGTCAATAGTTGGGAAATTAACCTTGTGAGAAGAAGACATTTTTCAATTACTTTAGTGTGCTTGAATAGAATAAAATAGTATTATTTTTATGTGTTAAATCATTAGGGCTCTAACAAAAATCTTTATATGATTATAGCTATTTAAATTACTAGCACCAATCCCTAACAACGGTGCTAATGATGAGTAGTAGAGTAGNTGTTGTTAGGGATTGGTGCTAGTAATTTAAATAGCTATAATCATATNTTACAGAATAGATTAGCATGGGTATCTAGATAATTAGGCAATTGATCATTGATCATTATCTTTCCAATCATACTTGTATGGGCTAATTCATGTGATTAGGTATGCTAAGATACATCATGTTGATGTTAAAGTGACTATGTCTAAAAATCCAAATTATCTAACCTAAGTATGAAGAGCAAATCTAGTCTAGCCTAAGCATCAAGCATACATTTCCACCTTATTGTACACATCCTATACTTACACTAATGCTTTTGGAATACCAAGTGTTCACTAGTGGACATACCGACTGCACATTGCTAGGATTACTAAACATTAATGTGTTAATGCTCAAAGCTGGTAGTACCCATGCAATGTAATGAAGGTGTAATGAAATGTAAAATAATTGACTAAATGGATGAAAATTAAAGGAACACAAAAATTAAATTGTAGCTAAAGAAATCATTGAGCTAGTCTAAGTGTTGTAATGATAATAAACTAATTTTGATCTTATTAACTTCATGAAAATGTGTCTAGGTGAATAATTACTTGAATAATAGATAATCAACTTAGTTTGTGTTGCATATTCTTAATGACAAATTCTAACTTCTATGAAAACAAACTACAAAAGCTTTACTATGCTAATGATCAAATAGTACCAAAAAATGTAGTGGATGTGTGCATTTATATGGGCATTTATTGTCTCACTGTCAACAAATCTGATCCTACATTGACTTTGCTACATTGATGTAATCAACTAAATTATGACTGATCAAAATGATATAAGGAATGTTGGAAAAGATTTTCATCTCATTGATACTAGCAACATTGTTGAGTACATGCATATCAATCTTGACAACATGATAGTATGGTTTATTTTCCTTTTTAAATAGCAACATATTATAAACACATCTCTTATTAACTATAAAGTTATACTTCTTGCTCATTTGATCCACTCTTCTCATAACCAAAAACATATATTAAGTGGAAGTCTCTTAGCAATCTATGTAACGTCTTGAGAAAACTTAATCATGTAGCCCTTATACATAATTTGGCCATTCACTGCATGTATAACTTGTAATATTGGATTGATTCTTGCAATCAACATTTCTTAAATCAGCCTATTTAGGAAACAAGGGTCCTTGATTCATGTTATTCTTTTGAAGAAAATCACTTAAAATTATGACCAAAACTATCAATAATATTTTGTGCCTTTTTTTGACACATGTTGCATGTTTAACCTCTAGTTCTTGTTGAATTAAGTTATAAGCCAAGATAGATTTTATTATGTACATTACATGATTAGGTATTAGAAAACTTCATTATTGTATTATTAAAACTTTGAATCACCTAAACAATTTGTACAAGTGTCTTCCACGTTTTAAGAATAAGTGGACTAGTATTAAAGAATGCCCTTCCACTATTGTTACAGTTGCATTGAAAGGTTCAGGCATTCAATCAAATGATTCCTCACATTGTTATTACCTTCTTTGGTGTTTACTTTCGTGATACTATATCTACTGATGGTCTTTCCATAAGTGTTCTTCAACATCTATGATCTTGTCACAATTGTTCCTTTACGTCTATGATATATACTAAATAGCAAGTTTGAATACATTTTCTGTGCACTAACAGAAATAACCATCTTAGGAAATGTGAACAAAATATTACATAAAAATAAATAACATGAAAAATGGTAGAGAATAAAAACCTACAATTGTTGTAAATGATTTGTATTATTTTGATCCATGTAAATGATCATTTTGAAGGATGAATTTTCTATTTTCATGAGTTTATTAAAAATAGATACCACCTAAACTATGTTAATAAAGTAGGTACAGAAAATAAAGATAAGCTTTAGCGATGTAAAAGTTATAAATGTATAATGCATAAATTTCATAAATTCGAAATAAAATAATTGGTACAATGATTATACAACAAAAGAATGAATATGTTATACTTCTAAATCTCATTGAACTTATTATTTTTCTAGCTAGCATTGTGTTGATTCTTGTTTCTAAAATCATCATCTATCCTCTCAGCTCATTAGTTTTGGATTTACTCTCTATGATCTGTGGTTATCCTTGTCCTTGTTAATGCCCATGGCCACCAATATGGCCTCCATGAATTGCACCATTTGTAAACAATGGTTGTTATAGATGATTTTGAATGAACTATTACATGACTCCATTATCAAGAATAAGTGTAGTAGGATCCATGTTAAGAATAATTTTGTAATTATCTAAAAGAAAATTGAGAAAGAGTAGAATAACTATGTTATTTGAATTTTTTAATATGACGACGCATATATTTAATTATTTCTCTTGTCTAAGTTTGATTTCTTTGTTCAAATTTGAATTTTAATTTCCCACTATAAATTCAATTTGTCCCACCTAAGTGAAAAATTTTCTTACTTTTCTTTGAGTGGTTCTTTGATTTCAAAGTTTTTTCTCACCTAAAATTTAATTTTTCTATTGAAATATTTTCTAGTCAAAGTTTAAATTTATCTAATGATGAGACGCGATATGCACAGGCCGCGATATCAAATCCCCTCCAATATCGCGTACGCGATATCGCGGTCCGTCGCCAAATCTATAAATAAGAGGCGGCACTCCCCTCATTTCAATCATAGGCATAAAGTAGCGAAGCTCTGGCGAATTGATCACCCCAGAGATAGAATATTTTCCATGTGCCCGCAGTAGGAGTCCCCCAAGTGAACGGTTCTTTATTCGAGCAGCTTTGTACCTGAACGCAAGTTGTGTACGGCAATAAAGACAAGCTCTGTGGATAAACCTTGTAGTGCATGGATAGGTTTAATTAATGTTATTTACTGCTTTCCTAGTAACGCGGCATGAGTACGACTTGGTTACGAGCGTTGACGAACGTGTACGGCTAGCCAAGGAATCGACTGCTTGTCACACTTAGGGTAGTTAGGTGCCTCAATACGACCGCTTTGAGCACGTGTGTTAAGTGTGGTAATCCCAGTAATGATTAGCGTTTGGTATCCACAGTTGCACAGTTTAGGGTGTGTACGGCAAGTGGGAACGGGTGCTGACACTAGGACTTAGTTCTGTAGTTAGAATTAGTTTTAGTCTCTCAACCCTTCACCTCTTAGCCTAGGAGATAAACCAGAAAATACCAAAAAAATCATACACCTCGGACTTACTTAACCATACACCGTGACAACAACAAGTAAGTCTGGGAAGACAACGATTAATTAACCCCAAGTGTTCCTTGCGGCGTTTAGGCATTTAATCTGCGAAGTTCAACCAGATCGCACGTGCTATGCTCGTTTCGTATGGTTGAGTGTAGGGGTACCTCGCCACTCATCATTAGCGCCATTGCCGGGGACTAAGTGTTTTTACGCCAATTAGAACATTAGGAAATCTTTCACATCTTTGTGAGCCTTAACGAACCTTTAGGTTAATTAGTTAAATAAGAACATATATAACGGTGAATAGCACACCAATAAAATGGCTTCTTCTCATAAGGTTAACTCACCTAAGGTTAACACAGAAGTCATTTAGCATCATACACGTAACCAAGACCAGCCATGTCCTAAACAATCTAAGGTGACATATACTCATCCCGATGAGTATGTGCCTGATTTTACTTTTATTCTCCATCAAGAAAAACAACTGCGGTGGAGAGATTTGCAAGGTACCATCGTGTTACCCCTGGATCGATCAGTCCCTAACATGCTTTTCAATGCCTTAGCACAGATTGGCATGCAAGAGCTATTTGCAGAATACGTTCTAGATAACTTTGACACAAGGGATTATCATCCCACAGATGCCCAACGTATTCAGGACGAACTGCAGGAGAGCCAACATTCATTGTTGAAGGGCAAGGTCCCCCATATCCTTAGTGAAATAGGAGACGAGGAACCCCTCACAATGGGTTTCTTAGAAAATGATGTTCCCCCTCCTCACAATGGTGAAGAGGTTAGGCATCAGGGCCTTCGATCAACTATACATGCTACGGGCTCTGATCTCCATGAGCACCAACTGTTCACGGCAAGAACAACCACTCACACTAAGGACGGACACTTAGATCATTACAATGATTAGGGCCGCAGCAACCGAAGAGAAGGTAAGAAACATCACCATGGTGATGGATCCCCTCCCTCTTCTCCTTCATCTCACCATTCACACTCTCCTTCCACATCTGGGCGCAACCATCGTGAGCACAACGGAGAGGGTAAAAGTAAGGAAGATGAAAGACCTCGACAAGAAGGTCGAGAGGAGTTAGGACAAGGGCAAGGACGTAGGGAGAGTAGGGAACCACCACGAAGACATCACATACGTCATGATAGAGATGATCATGACGAACCCCTACTCTTAACCCGAAGCATGCTAGATATCACAAAGGCAGTTAGGATCCTCACAAGGCATCTAAAAGATAGTAGGTTCAAGCGTTTGGACATAAATAATATTCCACATTTTGAAGGGGGATACAACGCTGATCCTCAACATCATTTACAGGCATTCCATGATGCCTGTGCCTTGCAAAATATAGATAATGAGTGGCAGAAGCTTAAGTTGTTCCCAAGGACACTCACTAAAGAAGCAGAGAGTTGGTACCGGTCCTTAGAACCGGAAATCATCAGGAGGTGGAGTACGATGCTTGAACTGTTCAACAACAAATATCAAACGTACTCCAGAGTGTCCAACTTGCGTAAGCAGATCCAAGGCTGGAAACAAGGAGCTTATGAATCCTTGGATGCTGCCATGGCCCGTTACTACACATTGCTACATCGTTGCCCGGGCCATGGGTACGCTAAGCGGGATCAACTTCGCCACCTCGTGGATGGGCTACGAAATGAAACGAGAAGAACTCTTGGGACTTACGCCCAAGGGAGACTCTCCCAATTAAGAGCCCATGAAGTTGAAGTTTTGTTGGAACAAGTAGCGCAAGAAGAGGGTGAGCTACGGAAAAGAGAAAGTGTGGAGGAATATAACCGCGATCCCTCCCTTCGCAAGAAGGGAGTGAAATTCTGTGATGAGGAGGATGAGTCACCACTCGAAGAGTTGGTGAATTGGAAAACCGTGCCGATCTAAAAGTTAACAATCGAGGTATCAGCTAAGGTAGACCAAATGTGGGATTCCTTAGACTCAAGAATTGAAACAGTCCTAAAAATCGTAGAGGAGTCTAAGGTTGAACAAGGTAGTGACAAAGGCAAAACCAAGCAGAGAAACTTAAGCCCTGCACATAACAAGGGTAAGGGAAAAATTTCTATCTCCGATGAGGCTGTAAGTTCTGATTCAGACAATGATGGTGGATGCGAGGTCTGCTACTATGACCATCCAAAGGGATGTTGCTCAATTATCTCACATCTGCAAGATTTGGGGTGTATGCACTAAATCCAAGACTTAATCAACAGCAAACACCCCGAAGGTTACCTTACCCACAAGGTAACCCAAGGTAGTTCCACCAACCCTTAACATATTATCCAAGTGGAACGCCTCCACAGCCCATTGGACAACATCAGCAGTGGAAATACCCATAGTCATGGGGGATGCCACCACCAACACATCAATACCCTTACCGGCAGCCTGATCCTTACGGTTATTATGTGCAACAGCCAGTTTCTCCAGGTAACTCTATGGGTCACACTACCCCCCAATGTCACTACCAAGTTCGGGAGTACTTCAGGAGGACTCCTTCTCCTCTGGGAGACATCTCACACTCAGTCCATCCTCTAACTCCACCCGCACCTCTTCTACCTGTAGTTCCCATACAACCTGTTCCAACAATGCAAGGGGAATTACCTACCCAACCGTAGCAACGTAACGCCGCGAGAGCTGTAAATATTCAGCATGTAAATATCCAACCGGGTGCTAGTTCTGATGACAACTATACAAAGAAGAGATCCTTTTTCAAAACTAGGAGCCTAAAAAAACTCTCGCAACAACAAGCAGATGGGTACATGTATAGGCCTCTAACCACTAACACTTCAGAGAACCCTTCAGT
>MNCI01036981.1:64618-79882 GCA_015680685.1 Gnetum montanum
TTACAACTCAGTCATGGGGGAGATGGCCACCTATGCTAATCATATGGGGCCCTCAGTTCTTTTTCAATTTTTTGTTTTACACATTTTTGTTTTACAGCGTTTTTGTTTTACACATTTTTGTTTTACAAATTTCTTTAACTTTTCTAATTTTTGTTTTACAAATTTCTTTAACTTTTTATGTTTTGTTTTACATCATCGTTATACTTTTTCCCATTTTGTGTGTGTGTGTGTGTGTGTATCCACCCTGTAAGTTCATCACCCAATAAGTGTTCAGGCTGATGGGATGAACTGTTTTTCATTAATTGCTTTTGGTTTTTACCTTCAAGTTATAACATTGATACTAAGGTATGTTCTTTTGATATGGCAGGCAATGAGATCACTTCATCCATCCATCCATCCATCAAAGTCTATGGTTTCTCTTGGCTTGGAAATGTACAGTTCCCTTCCAATAAGAACTTCAACGAACCGGTGACTAGGTATTTCTCAAACTAAGGAAGGACTCAAGGATTGCAAAGGGTGTGACTTCAAGGGAACTTGGTGCTTTTGTGTTGGTCATTCTCTTGGGTGCTTAGATGTTTTCTTCTTGAGTTTTCTTACCGTTCCGATGTTACCCATTCTTCGGAAGCTGAGACAATAAAAATAAGAAGTCTTTGCATGGTGTGGTCCCCACGCATAAAAACACAAAACACAAAAAAAAAACCAAAGTGAGGATTCAAAGCACACCCCTTAGAAGAAATAAAATTTGGGCTACAAGCACTGGTTCTCCCTAACTAAGGCCCTTCTCACTTCCCGTTCTCTCCTTTGTTTCGTTGGAATGGAGGTAGCTCTTCAAAGATGCATCCTCGTTATCCAAGTGGATGGTTAGCCAAATGCATTGATGTGAAGTCACTGGAAGTGGTTGGTTTGAGCCCGGAGTTGGAATGAGACTTGTCAAGTCACATTAATCATAAAACACACAAGGGACTGTACACCACCTTGTTCTTGGGATTCCATTCCATTTCTCTTCTCTCCCTCCTTCTCTCCATTATTCACCTCATTACCGGTTGTATCCTTAGTGTATATATTTTGGTTGATGCATTGTTTTCTTTTTGGTAAATTCTTCTGGTTAAGACTTTAACTCTTGTTCCAAAGGACATTCCCTGAGCCTACGGACTCTTTGAATGTGGGTTTGTCAGGGCATTAACGGCATGGCCTACTTTCGAGAGGACCCACTGACATTCGTATTTGGAACATTAGTTAACTTCTTTTCCTTAACATTTTGCAATTAATTTTATTTTTGTTCATTTTCATCTTGACATCCATTTCATTAATGCCATAGTTGTCCCTTTTTACCTATCTTCCTTACTCCTTTTCTTTCTCCATTCTAACGCTACTGGAGGTTCGCGATTAGTCATGGGGGTACGGGGCCTGATTTTTCGATTTTTCTCCTAAGCCCCGAATTTTTTCGTTTCTCTTCCTAACCCCTACACCTTCAGTAGTCACCATCTACATCTTCCCAGATCCATATCAGCCATACCACAACCTAGCCAATGAACCTACACCGAAGCAAGGTATTATTTACATGATGATTCAATTACCCTTGCTAATATATGATTGTGTTGTGTGTGCAGATGGCGATCATACAACAACGGAATGGATCTAGAGCAAATACTTGGAATGGAGCAACGCTAAAGAAGCTATGCAAGGAGCAGGATTAATGATGCACTTACAGACGGACAACGAAAGGCACAATCTAGGCATTGGCAGCAGCAAGACTCTTATCTCTTCTTCTCTTCTATTCTCTCTCCTCTTTTCTCTCAGCTGCCAAATGTGGCCTGATGTCATTGTAATAAGGTGTTCACCCTTGTTGTCATGAACACCAGTTTTATCAAGTCTTGTAATAATGGACTGTTCACATGTCATTCCATTAGTTCCATTCCCCTCAATAATTCCATACCTACCTGATATTATTGTAAGGAACTCGAGGACGAGTTTTCATTCAGTCATGGGGGTATGATGAGACGCGATATGCACAGGCCACGATATCAAATCCCCTGCGATATCGCGTACACGATATCGCGGTCCGCCTTCAAATCTATAAATAAGAGGCGGCACTCCCCTCATTTCCAATCATAGGCGTAAAGTAGCGAAGCTCTAGCGGATTGATCACCCCAGAGATAGAATATTTTCCATGTGCCCGCAGTAGGAGTCCCCCAAGTGAACTGTTCTTTATTCAAGCAGCTTTGTACCTGAATGCAAGTTGTGTACGGCAATAAAGAAGAGCTTTGTGGATAAACCTTGCAGTGCATGGATAGGTTTAATTAATGTTATTTACTACTTTCCTAGTAACACGGCATGAGTACGACTTGGTTACGAGCATTGATGAACGTGTATGGCTAGCCAAGAAATCGGCTACTCATCGTGATTAGATTCTCTCACCCTTACCTCCTAGAACATGGGATAAGTATGACTTGATTACGAGCATCTACGGATGTGTATGGCTAGTCAAGGAATCGGCTGCTTGTCACACTTAGGTTAGTTAGGTGCCTCAGTATGACTGCTTCGAGCACATACGTTACGTGTGGTAATCCCAGTAACGATTAGCGTTTAGTAGCCACAGTTGCACAGTTCAGGGTGTGTACGACAAGTGGGAATGGATGCTGACGCTAGGACTTAGTGCTGTAGTTAGAATTAGTTTTAGTCTCTCAACCCTTCACCTCTTAGCATAGGAGATAAACCAGAAAATACCAAAAAAATCAAATACCTCGGACTTACTTAACCATACACCGTGACAATAACAAGTAAGTCTGGGAAGACAACGATTAATTAACCCCAAGTGTTCCTTGCGGCGTTTAGGCATTTAGTCTGCGGAATTCGACCGGATCGTGCGTGCTACACTGGTTTCATATGGTTGAGTGTAGGGGTACCTTGCCACTCATCATCTAAGTTTAAATTTTGAATTACGTTTTCTTAGCTAGATTTAGATTTTCTCGTTGAAATGTCTTTCCACACAAGTTTGGATTCTCAAGCCTAAATTTGAATTTTTACATTAAAATGTCTTCCCACCCAAATTTAAATTTTCAAAATCAAATTTTCTTATCCAAATTTAAGTTTGAATTATTTTTCCACCAAAATATACTTTCATCAAGTTTGAATCTTGAATTATTTTTTCTTACTTAGATTTAAATTTTTTTATTGGAATGTCTTCTCATCCAAGTTTGAATTTTCTTATCCAAATCCAAATTTTCATGTTAAAATGTCTTTCCACCTAAGTTTGAATTTTCCCATCCAATTTGAATATTTAAATTTTGAATTATGTTTTCTCAACCATATTTAAATTTTTCCACTAGTATGTCTTCTCATCCATGTTTGAATTTTCCTACCGAAATGTAGATTTTCTCTTCCAAATTTGAATTTTCCCACACAAGTGTCCATAAATTACTTTTGTCTTCCCCTCAGCACTATCCTATACAAATTTTTTTTAAATTTAAATTTGTTCACCTAAAGGTCCTTTATCCAAATATAAATTTTCTTGTGAAGGCATCCCTAAATTATTGTGCACATTCTTCTACCACTCTCATTCTATTAGGATTTTGTCAAAATTTAAATTTTTCTTTCCAAATTGGAATTTTCCTTCAAAACGATTCACAAATTACTATGAATATTTTCTCACCTCTTTCCTTACAAATTTTTCTCAAATGTCTTTAATATTCACAAACTAGTGTGGAAATAGTTTCAAGTATCCACAAATTAGTGTGGACATCTTCCAACCACTATGCTTCGATATAGATTTGATCAAAATTTTAATGTTCTCACCCAAATATTGTTTGTCCAAATTTGAAATTTCCTATATAAGTGCATGCAAATTAGTGTGGACATCCTCCCACCACATTTTTCAGATAGGTTGGCCTACAAGCACTATCCTTTTAAATGGGCTATGGTGTGTTAAAATAGAAAAAAATATTATGTTTGATGTGCTCCAATGGATCAGAAAATGATGTATTCATCTTCAATATTATTTGTATTATACCATAGTTGTATTCATTCTTCACAAGGAATTTTGAGCTATCTACTTGTTTCAACTCTTAGATGATTTACTTTACTATGATTTGAAAGATAAAATAATTTAACTATAGATATAGCCAACATGATCCATTAGGAAAATTAGGAGTCAACTAGTAATCTATTGCCTAGGAAGATAATGGGCTAGGAAGACAAAATAGTAGATTAATTTTAGGCACAACCCATCCACACTAAACTCTTGAAAATAGCTAAAAAATTTGTTTTAGTCCTTTAAGTTAGATCGATGAGCCTTGGATTACTTCCTTAAAAAGACTCATTAAAAGTACACCAAAACCTTGGTAAAAACATTTTTACTCACCTAAAGATATAATAAAATGAAATAAAGATTTATTACATGTGAAGACCTATAGGATCTTTTGAAGAGAGATTACATTTTAATGAAAAATAAAGATAGACTTTACAAATTGATCAATCACCAATGTGAGCACCAAGAGCAAATTATGCGAGTTTTTTGTTGTAACATTATAACATTGTCTCAAATGGGTAGTCATAACATAATAAAGAAATACATGTAACTCATCTTCAAGGGCTCTTCATCTACATAACCTACAAGTGTGCTCTTCTCAAGCGAGTTGAATCTATCTACTGCTTTCAATTCTAAGATGATGAGAATATAAATAAGGCTTGCTGAAAACTTTCTAATGCTTGACTTGAACAATAACTAAAAGATAGTGAGCTTCTACATGGAGTCTATGAGATCTAATATGGTCTAAATAAAATTGTTTTTTCCCTTCCATATTAGACTACATATGTGTTAAATCCTTATACTTAAGTAGTTAGTGAATATGCTTAGGATTTTACTGCACATCTTCGCAAAAGATATTTCATTATCTCAACAATTATGTCCCATAAAAATAGTAACCATGGTCCCATGTATCCTCAAGAATTGATGTAGAGAATTTATATTCCCTTGAGATATGCAAGCTATAAGTGTATGGAATAAACTAATACAAGACTTTTGCTTCTAAAGATAATAAATCACATTCACATAATAACATAGAGTAAGATGTTTGCATATTTACCTTTAACTCATTGAGAAGAAATTTTTTTTGGCACTCTTTCAATGTCTTTGTAAAGTTTAGCATTAAGTCCAAGTCCTTGAACAACACATCCATACAATATAGTAGGATAGATGGTAGTCTAAAAATTTTATATTTTGACCTTCAAAGCCTAAAGTCCTAAATCCTTGCACTTGTTTTTGAAAGCATATAAAGCCTTGAAACCTCATGCTATTTTTTCTTTGATGCACTTCCTCCACAAGTAATTGTCCATATAAATGAGACTCAAACATTTAAAAGAATCTACTATTTGAAATCTCCAACTCATATGTTTGATTTTAGTGGGTAATGTTGAGTTATAAAGTTTTAATTGGACTATATTACAATTATTTCATGTTCCAACACCCAAAATAATTTACTATTTGCACATTGATACCTCCAAAATGGAAGTTATAATAGGCATTTCTTGTATTTCAAAGCATCATTTTGGTTTTATCTACATTCACTTCAAGACCAAATGAAAGATCATGATTTTCGAAAATATGCAACATATTTTGCATAACTTTTATGATAGTAGAGATTATTGTAGCTCCATCTCTATATAAAATAAGATTCACTACTTGGATTTCAACTTTAATAATATGACTATGATAAAACATTTTCATTTGCAAAGTTGCTTCATGACACTAGGCCACTATGTGTTGTACTCTCTAGAATATTGGGATTGGGTTTGGTGGGAAAAATACAAATTCAATGTCAAGAAAGTTACTAGATCTCTCAGAAGAAGCATAAAATTTCAAGTTGAAGGATCTCTCAAAAGCACAAAATTTCATGGGAGCACTTGTTATAAAATCCAATTCACGAACTTGCATGAGTGGTTGTTGTACTCTGTATATTGATATAATTTGCATTTGATTCCTTGTCTCTATTGTTTGTTATAACGAGTGCTTGCTAGCTAGCTTGGCATGTCCCATTATAATTTGCTTTTATCATTTTTATTTTAAATTTTTTTTACATAGCCTGCATTTTAAGCCTTTCCAAATAAAAGGCATGAGAATTTACAAAGATAACCAGATAAACCACCATGTAGAAGCAGCCATATACCATCCCAATAGCTATGGAGAAATTCATGATAGAACTGTTCTTTTGCAAGAAAAATCCACTTGATGAGCCGCAATATTGCATCAGCCATGATATCGCATACACGATATCGCATCGGCCTCTGCGATATTGCGTACGCGATATCGCAGCCTGCCGAAACATCTATAAATAAGAAGTGGCTTTCCCTTGTTTCTCCATCTAGATTTAGACCCGTAGCCAAACAATAACAAATTTTACCATTCCAGAGTTAGAATAATTTCCATGTGCCCATAGTAGGAGTATTTAAGTGAAAGGATCTTTATTCGAGCAAATTTTACCTGAGCACACATTTGTATACGACAATAAAGACGAACTTTCTGATAAACCTTGTAGCATGCAGACTAAGCTAAATAGGAATTAATTATTGTTAAATGTTTAAATGCTTTCTTAGTTAATTAATCTCTCTCAACCCTTGACTCTCCTAGTAATGCGAAATGAGTACGACTTAATTACGAGCATTTAAGTGTGACTACTTGGTAATCCAGTAGCGTACTTAGGTCATGCGCTTGGTAATCCCAATGGCAGTCATGCACGAAGTTCAAGATGTATACAGATGATTAAGGAATGGATGCTCATCGCACTTAGGCTAGCTTAGATTCTCTCTCAACCTTTCTCTCTTAGCTTAGTTAACATTATCTTCCATTGTCTTCAGGAGTAGCATTAGCATAGAAACACATCATACACCTCATTCTAGACTAAACCATACGTGACAAAGCTAATACTAGTCCAAGTGGGAAGACAACGAACTGTGACCTAAAGATACCTGTCTAGATACCACAACTAGTCCATCTGCGGAGTTCAACTGAATCGTGCTTGAAATGCTCATATTCGTATGGTTGAGTGTAGGGGTACCTCGCCACTCATCACCACTCATGGCATTGAGTAAAATTTCGTTGTTTCTTCTAGTCCACCCCTTACATGTTATTGACTTGCAATCAACTTTAAAGCCTTCATGTGTTATGATGATGTTGCTATTCCATTGTACCAAATTCTTAGAACCATAGTAGCAGTATTGCTTTCATGTTGTTAGAAGAATATTCATATTGCTATCGTGTTCTTTCACTTTCATGTTCTTAGAAGAATAGCCATATTGTTGTTGTGTTCTTTCCATTTTACTGAAGGATGACATTTGAACTTAAACTTGTGTTTAGATTATTCCACTACACCTGATTTAGACCACAATAGTTATATTGCTTTCATGTTCGTAGAAGAATAGTCATATTGTTGTGGTGTTCTTTCCATTTTAGTGAAGGATGATGTTTGAACTTAAAATTGCATTTAGATTTGTAATGGTTAGGTCATTAAATTTCCAAATGAGAGTATGGAATGGACTGCATCGTTCACACTATTATGATGAGAGAAAAGGAAATCAACTGGTTACGATGATCCATTTTCTTGTTATTCTTATATCACGAGATTTGGTTATTCAAAGAAAAATGTGGAAATCAAGGAACGTGGGAAAGAAATTTAGGAAAAGGATAAAAAAAACAACAAAGATATATATGGTATTAAAACTTTCATGTACAAATTCTATTTTCACCCAAATTTATATGTACTATGTTTTAAGCCATTTCAATTAAACATGAAAGTTACAAATCAAAGAGAAAAATCAAGTTAAGACAGGTTCTTACCTGGAAGAAGCCAGGAATTTCATGCTTAAAAAGCCCCATATTTGTTATAAAACCTTTTTCATGAATGCATTCTTGTTAATTTGTGCCATTTCATCCTTACCACTATTGTTATCCACTTAATTTAAAATGTTTAACACTTCACTTGCTAGAAGAAAGTCATGGTCTTAACATGTCTTTAATTACTCCATGTATCACACATCACTTTTAATTACATCATTATCTTTATTGTTATCTTATCAACATAGGGTTAATTATTTAATATAGAAAAGTAGGATTAGAAAATTCTTTATTCCAATTGCCTTATACCCTACACCAGTTTTAACTTTGTTCTATATTACTTCATATATTATGTTATATTCAATTTGATCATTATCATTTTTCCTATTATCTTAGGGCTATAAAGTCAATCATTTCATTATCATCTTTATTATTATCTTATCTTTATGCCCTACCCTATATTCAACTTTCTACTATATTGCTTTTTATATCACATCATATTCAATTCCATCATCATCTTTACTATTATCTTATGAATATAAAGTCAATCATTTCATTATCATCTTTATTATTATCTTATTTTTATGCCCTACGCTATGTTCAACTTTCTACTATATTGCTTTCTATATCAATCATATTCAATTTCATTATCATCTTTATTATTATCTTATCTTTATGCCCTACCCTATATTCAACTTTCTACTATATTGCTTTTTATATCACATCATATTCAATTCCATCATCATCTTTACTATTATCTTATGAATATAAAGTCAATCATTTCATCGTAGAAAAGTCAAGCATTATCACTTCCTTCCATTGCCTTATCCCCTACGACACGTTTATCATTATTATAGCTGGGCATCTAAGCAACTTAAGAAAAGTCAAGTCATTAAACACAACATCTATACTATAGCATGGGTAGCTTTCCAAGACGTGGGAATCTCCTAAGGTCAATTCCTAAGGTATCAAGATCACTTTTGTTAAAGTCCGATAAAACCGGTGCTGACTTTTACGGGCAGTTATCTGTACGTACACATCGTGGTAGTTGAGGACTCTGACCGAAACAATGAAGACTCTAACGGTTTCTCTATTCTAACACTGAAAAACTTTTTGACCAATATACTCTACTACGGCTCCATCCCCCACGGCAAAGCTTTTTGATCAATATACTCTAACCAATATACTCTACTACGGCTCCATCCCCACGTCAAAGCTTTTTGACCAATATACTCTACTATTACTGCTCCATCCCCCACGGCAAATATGAACCTCAAAAATTTTCCAAACCAAATCTCAAACTTTAATTATAATCGATAATTCATCCTTTTCAGCTTCATCACCACCCGAGTTCCTACGGCAAATCAGATATGTCAATGACATTAGCATTCATCATAAAGCCTTGTTCAAAACTTAGTTGAAGAAAATGTATTGAAAGTCTTAGGAATGAATTGCGTGGGTGTGGAAAAGATGAACACCGTGTGGGGTATACTATCATTCATTTTCATAATAATTTGCTTGAAAATCTTTTGGCATCACGTGTGTGACCACGATCCACCATGTGTGTACGTGGTTGAGGGTTCAAGAAATTAATCAAATCCGATTGGGATTTCAAAACTTAATTGAAGAAAATGCATTGAAAGTCTTAGGAATGAATTGCGAGCGGGTGTGGAAAAGACGAGTATAGGAACCCCGTGTGGGTATACTATCGTTCATTTTTATAATAATTTGCTTGAAAATCTTTTGGCATCGTGTGTTTGTACGCGGTTGAGGGTTCAAGAAATTAATCAAATCGATTGGGATTGGGGGTGGAAAAGACATGTATAGGAACACCGTGTGGGTATGCTATCCTTCATTTTCATAATAATTTGCTTGAAAATCTTTTGGCATCGCGTGTGTGAACACGATCCACCATGTGTACGCGTTTGAGGGTTCAAGAAATTAACCAAACGCGTTTGAGGGTTCAAGAAATTAACCAAATCGATTGGGATGAGGGTGGAAATTGCCAACGCAATACCAGAAATCAAGTCAAGTCAAGTTCCTTTTCGATCTCTGGAATTTCTTGCGTGTATGGCCTCACACTTGTTATAAAACCTCCGTTCATGAAGTCGCTGGTGATTCATGAATCAGGGATCTGGTTCTGCGTATTGATATAATCTGCATTTGGTTGCCCTTTTTCGTTGTCTGCTTTTTGAATTCCGAGTGGCAATGGCCCTGAGTTTGAGTTTGGTTTTGTCATTGGCCACAACTCTGATACTGGCTTTCCTTTCCTCTTCTGCGCGTTTGCCGCTGTCAAATGCTCTTCCTTCCCCGCATTCTGCTACTTTTCCTGCTGCAGTGTTTGACGTAGAAATTGAAGCCTTGCTAAAGGTCAAAGAAGGATTCACGTATATTTATGAAAACCGTCTTAGCAATTGGAGCCGCGCCAATTCCGACAGACTCTGTTATGACTGGTACGGAGTCATTTGCGCAGGCACCAACGTGAGTAGTCAGAGAGTGGTATCGCTTGAACTCCATGTTGTAGCATTCGAGGGTTTCATTTCGCCGTTTGTGGGCAATCTCACCTCTCTAACTTTATTGGATTTGTCTGAGAATATGCTCAATGGCATCATTCCCACAGAGCTGACTCGCTTAACGCGGCTGCAAGAGCTGGATCTTAGTTATAACTACTTGAACGGTTGGTTTTCTTTTAATCCGTGGTTTGTATTTTCATTATTTATTTTCATGGATACATTGTACATGCTGCTGAAAGAATAGTCTTCTCCTTCTTCGGATTGCAGGTTCCATGCCTCTAGATATTGGTCACATGCACCACCTACAACTGCTGAATCTCTTCAGTAACCAATTCCTTGGCAAGATTCCTCGCTCCATATCCAATCTTTCAGCTCTGCTAGCTTAAATTTAGGTTCGAATGAACTTTCTGNTGAATGAATTTTCTGGTGCAATTCCCACCAGAATTGGTGAATTGAAGCATCTGCAAGAACTCCTGCTAGACCACAATGAATTCCATGGACCCGTTCCTTTGTCATTAATTTACTGTTCATCACTTGAGAACCTGGACCTCAGCGGAAATGCATTGAATGGCTCTGTGCCGGCATGGCTGTCAAGTCTTACGCAACTTCAACAATTATCTCTTGGAGACGGTGCATATGGAGAATCCGGAGTAAGTAGGCTGGAGGGACCCATACCTTGGCAGTGGGGAAACTTGTCAAAGCTCACTGTGCTGTACCTTGCAGGATATCAGATACGTGGCTGCATTCCATCCGAATTGGGCAATTTGAAGCAGCTGACGCTACTCTTTCTCCGGACAACGGAACGGCGTGGGTCATGCAGTTTTCCACAGCAGCTGTGGAACTTGTCACAGTTGGAAGTGCTGCTTTTAACAGGAGGAATAATTTCAGGAGCTATTATACCTCCCCAGATTAAAGGCCTCAAAAATCTATATTATCTTCAGCTACGGGGAAGTAATCTTAGTGGAACAATGCCACAAGAGCTGTGCCGGCTGACAGGGCTGAGTAGCCTTTATCTGATCGGCAAATTTGAGGGACACATACCCAAATGCTTTGCAGGCATGCAGAATATACGGTCACTGATCTTGGTGGGAGATGGTTTGCAAGGAGAAATCCCCATTAATGTTTGGAGGCTTTCAAATCTTGAAACTTTGCATATATCAGCGGCAAACACAATGGGAGCGTTACCCACAGAGATGTGTCATATGAGGAATTTGGGGATGTTGAAAGTGAATGCTCATCTGAGAGGGCACATTCCGGAATGCATTGGGGAGATGGAGCAGTTATCTGGTCTGGATTTGGCTGGCACTGGATTAAATGGTTCAATTCCAAAAGGAATTGGGATGCTCAACCAATTGAGACATTTAGATGTCTCAGGAAACAGACTGTCCGGAAAACTTCCCCAAAGTTTAAGCAGTTGCCATCAACTGGTATATTTAGATGTGTCGCAAAATAGGCTATCTGGAAAACTTCCCTGGAATTGGAGCAGTTGTGTGCAGCTGGATACCCTGATGGTTTCAGATAATAGTTTCAGCGGAGAGGTATCTGTGATTTTCCCATCTTCTTTAAGGATTTTGTCTGCTTATTCTAATGCATTTTCGGGCTCACTGTCCAAATCCTTTGCTGGTTGCAAGCACATGATGTGGCTGGATTTCAGAAAAAACAGGTTAACTGGTCCCCTTCCAGAATATTTAAGAGATATGGTAATGCTCAGGACCTTAAATCTAGGTTCAAATCAACTAGAAGGAGAGATTCCAGAATGGATGGTGAATTTGTCTAAGTTGCAGGTCCTCGATTTGTCCAGCAACCGTTTTAATGGCCATATTCCAGTGCATCTGGAAAAGCTGAAAGGATTCGGCAACGTGTGGAATGACACGAGACCTTTTGAATTAGATGACTTAGCTTCACAATCATTACTCCATATTTTACTTTCAGAGTCATTACTCGATCCTTCAAGTGTGAAAATGATTTTTAGGCAAAAGAGGTTAGAACTTATGAATCAATACATGATATCATACAACAATTTGATAGACTTGTCATGTAATAATCTCACTGGCAAGATTCCAGAAAGCATTGGTGAATTGGTTAAATTAAGGCTGCTTAACTTATCTCACAACATGTTGAGTGGCCATATACCAGATAGCATAGGAAAGTTGGTAATGTTAGAACAAATAGATTTGAATTCAAATAGATTAACTGGTGCAATTCCTGAGCAGCTAAGTTACATAGCATCTTTGGAGGTTTTCAATGTTTCAAATAATCACCTCTGTGGTAAAATCCCTTGGTCTACCCAGTTTACTACATTTGATGATAGTGCATTTGATGGAAATGATTGTTTATGTAGAGTTTTTCCTCATAATGATTGTCAAAAAGTTGCAGAAAAGCAACCTAGTAATTCAAAGGATTGGTGGGATTGGGTAGAAGATCATGTATCATTAATAGCATTTGGATTAGGTTTTGGTTTATCCTATGGAACAACCATAGCACTGTATTGTCATTGGGATGCTTTTCCACGCTACTGTGCTACTTATTGCTTTTAGATTGTTGTGTTATTGGGGCTCATGTTATTTTTGCTCTACTTGTTACTCTTTGAAGTATGTTCTTTCCTAATGTAAAAGCTTAATAGTAGATGATAGCATCTTTTTCTATACGCAGCCAATAAATGGTATTATTTACAGATTGTAGATCTTAAATAAGCTTATAAAATATAAAAGGTCAAAATTTACTTTGAACATATTGTGTAATGGGTAAAAGAAACTAGGTTCCTTATGAGAGAGTTTATTGCAAGTGGATACAGCCATGACTTGTGATTTAAATGCAAAAAAGGTTTTTACAATTTGCCAATCAAAAGTGATTTTACTAACCTTATTTGTTGCAATTTCTCAATTTATTTTTCATGTTTCACACGATCACTATGTTAAAGTCTAATCGCGAGAACAACGTCAGCAACCAAGCCTCTGTTGTTGGTCCTCCGTATGACCCTTTACAACAGTTGTGGCTGTATAACTTGTCTAAGAAAATCATATTTTACATGTAGAACCCAGATTCTTCAGCAAATTCTACGGTGTTCTTCCAACCCATGTCACCGATTCTCACTTTATGAGTTGCAGTCAATATAAAGGTCATTGTGCGTTTCTATTCCACTTGCACGACTCTTACCATGGTAGTCATATTTGCCATTTTATCGTAATTGGTACTTGAAATTCCATGGACTAATTCCATGGTGGTCATTAAATTCTCGAATGAAAGCATGACACGGATGGCGTCCTCCACATTATGATGAGAGAAATCGGATGCTTACCATGACCATTTTTTTTTATTATTCGTATATCACTATGCATCGGAGATTTGCGATTCCAGATAAATTTTCATGGGTTGGATTCGGGAGTGCGCGGACAAAAGCGCAATAAATCCACAATGGATACGTATTTCATAATTTCCAAATACGTATTTCATAATTTCCAGTGAAATTTTGTGTGAATCTGTACATATACATTGAAATGGTCGCCTTGCCTCACCTCATATTATTATTGCCTTGTCCTGGATGTCTGCATTGTGCATTAAAATCATACCTGTCTTCTCCTGCTCTCAATCTTCCCAGAAACTTTCATTGTTAAGTGGCCAGCAAGCAATCAAGATTCATGGCATCGGCATGACACAGACCACAGAAAACAGGGAGTACGAATGAATAAACAAACACAGGGAAATCACAAAAGGGCTACTTTGGTAACCGAAGGCCGAAGGGCCAAGTTTCGGTCATACGGAAATCAAGTCTGGAAAGGGGCCTGCGAGGTAAACATTGCATTTGCCACGACTCACGACTCACGCATTCACGCGTGTTTATTGGTCATTGCAGGTTTTTGCTCTTTTTCTTGCTGAAAAAGGAAAAAACAAAACAGGGTCATCCTCATGGGTCATGAGTCATCCCTTGTTTGTCAAACAAAGGATGGATGCTTCTTCAACTTTTTTAAAAAATCTGTTTGCTTATGGGCCAATGAAGCCCATCAGCACCGCCAATGGCCATATGCAAGTTCATGGTGCTGTGTTTTCACTTTCCCCTTTATCATGACTAGTCTCCATAGTTCGAAAGGTTTTTGATCATCGTAGGTGAGGTGAGTTACTTGTCTGTGCCTAGTTTAGTTAAGTTATGTCTTCTTATAATTTGGTTGTCTTCAACATGGCCCTACAGCACTACTCACAGGTCTTAGGTCTTCGTTGAACAAAAGTATTAGCAAACATGATTTGTTATAAATTTGGTTGAGGCTTGAGGCTTAATTTCATTTTTGAAAAGATTGGATTGAGTAACAAAAGGGTTTCATTTTATTGCTGTCATTTTTGTTGTTGCAAAAATTATATGTTTTGGCACATTATGGCTCTTGAGTAAGCAAATGGATTCGATGCCCTCCATACCTTTGCAAATTTTCTTGCTTCAGTGTAATGGTGATGTAATGGTGATATTGCAATCTTTAGTGAAATTTTTAAGCATTAACAATATTTTGGATTTACATTGTACTTGTTCTATATTCTACAATGCCTTTTTTATGATATATGAGATTTAATTTTTTTAAAAAACTAATATATTTAAATTTTTTCTATCACGTTCCCAGCTACGAACCTGTTCCCACTTTTTCTTGAGACACACGTACCCAAACACATTCAGAATCACGAATCCTCAATTCCTCACTTCCACAAATCACATTCTTTTGATGCATAGGTATATCATGAGGTTGGTCATTGAAAGCCAAATGAATTCAAAGATGGTGGAGAAAAAATTTCCAAAAAATTAAATAAAACAAAGATACATATAGAATTTTAGCTTTGATGTACAAATTCTATTTTCACAAAAATTTATATGTATGATATGTTATGTCATTTTGCTATGGCTCAATATCAATTGCATTTTATCTTTAATATTCACACACCCAT